>CM076570.1:1445732591-1446184633 GCA_034641835.2 Pinus albicaulis | reverse complement strand
TCCACAAGCCCTAGCCTATTTCTACAAGAGTTTTGCTGCACTTCTAGAATGACCTTGGGAAAATCATTTTTTCTCCTAGATAGAGTGTCCAAATGACTTGCTTGATGAGTCAAATGATAACTAGAGAGAGAGAGATTTCAAATTAGCTATCATAAGCTCAATTTGGAGTTGAGGAAGGCCTCAAAAAGTTGCCTGCAACAACACACTGCATTTTTGCACCTTCATTCTGTGCAAATACCAGTCTTGGGAGAATGAATTTTTGAGGGGGAAAATGACCTCCATTTTCAGAACTTGAGGCATATTCAAAAATAGGGAAGGAAAGGCTTTCCAACAAGACATTTTGGGCCTAATTTGGACATCTATAGGTGAGCCAAAAGTGGCCCTGAACAAAGAGGGCGCAAATGACACTGAGAGGGCACAAATGCACAGTGGAGGGCACAAATGACCAATTTGCTGATTTTTTCCAAGTTACTCTAAAATTTTGAATTTTCTTCATAAAATCATGTTTCTACTCATGTAATTAATGATGGTAAATGTAATTATGTTTTAGATTACTCAGCTAGGGTATATTCATCGGGTAAAAGTCATCATTGAGTCATAATGGATCAGTTGAATGTAATGAGGAGTGAGTCACTTGGACCATCCTACACTTCAGTTTTCAGTTCAACAATTAGTGGATCTCTTTCTCACCTCATGGATTCCACCCCTGAGGATGAGTGAATGATGTTTTGATGTCTATTTAGTCCCTTTCTTCATTCTTAGCAAGGGTTGGAATCAGTTTGTATGATTTCTTATTGATCAAGGAACTATTGTACTCAGTTTGGCCAGCTAATAAAGAGGAGTTGCAACTATTTTATGGGATACTTGTGGTATTGATGTTTATCATTGCTTTTTCTTTAGTTTCATATGTTAGAATGTACTGTATTCATGTTCACTTCATTTCTATGGTATGATCTCTTTTAAGTTTGATATTCAGAAAACATGCTTGCACATGCTATGTTTTGGGGAATTGATCATAGTTTGTCCAGTTTCCTTTGTATAGGAAGAATACATCTCCCATGCTCTTCCTAGATTCTCTTCAGTTTCAAAACCATTCCATCACAATCATATTTAAGTGATAAGCCTTGTGCCTACCTTGCCCCATTGATCCTGAAACCCTATCTCATTTGCCATGACCTAGCTCCCTTGACATGATTTCTTCATCCAATGATAACCCAACCAAAATCAAATAAAAAAAACCCCTACACTCAATATCTAGCCTAAAAACCCTAATTCCTCTAGCCCTCTTGGTTGTGACCTTTTGGAGATAGCCCTCTTTGATTTGATAGGGCTAGCTATCAAGTCAAAATCTTGGTCTGTGGTTACCTTTGTTGGGATTCCTTCTTCACCCTTGGGAATCTGGCGGAGTGCTAACAACTGGAAATAACACAACCAGGGAGATATGGGAGGCCTTGTCCGTGCTATACGAATTAATTTCTGTGCATCAGAAGATGTACTTGGAGCATAAGCTCTAAATGATCTAGATGCAGAAGGGGGAGCGCATTGTTCCATTTCTAATGGGAATTTAGGAAATCCGTGATTAGTTGGCGACCGTGGGATCTACCCTATCTGCTACAACTATGGGGAGACTGGCCCTTAACATAGTCACTGAGGAGTGGCAAGTTTTTTTCCAAATTATCTTGGGTAGGGAAACACTATCGAGTTGGGAGGTGATGTGGGAAACTCTTCAGGAGGAGGATCTGAGAAGAGATTTGGTCAAGTGTAAACTTGATGGTAGCAACGGGAGCGGATCAAAAAATCCGGAGGAGGAGGAGAATGAAACCCTCACTTCGAAGGGGCAGGAAGGGAAACTGAGACGCAAGAAGGATGTCTCCAAGGTGTAGTGTTTCAGAGGTGTTTAGATGGGCCACTATGCATCAAAATGTCCTTTGAAGAAAAAAGATAATGATGAGAAGAAATATCCAAATGTTGCAGACGTGAAGATAGAGGAGGATGAGTATGCCATGAGTGCCCAAGCATATCCAGGAGGGATATGGGGTGACATGGAACTGTATTTCACCTTGAAATTCCGTTGGGCAAGATCCTTGAGGAACCCACCTCATGGATCATTACCTTGCTACGAGAGCACATGATCAGTAGAAGCGAGATGGAGGAGTTTTCAGTGGGAGACAAGGAGTGATGGAGTGACAGATGCAATGGTTAGTAGCGCTAGAATCTGAGCAATGCAAATCAGAGAGGCAACAGTGCGTAGATGAGTAATGTAGTAGATTCAACATTGCAGTGACAGACAAAAGCGTGGGACTAGCAGCAATCAGATCTTCAGCACCGAGGTGCATCCACTGAATGCTTGTTCAATTTTTGGGTGTTTTCAGTTCTTCTCTCAGCAACTGAGTTGCAGTTCAGATGTAGGGTTAGTAGTGGAAGTGGTAGCAACATAGTAGATGCAACACTTAAGAGGGAGATGTAGTACGGATGTAGCATTGGCATTGGCAGTGTCAAGGGCAACAATATAGTTACAACAACAACATAGTGGTTGGTGGAAAAATTGTTAGACATGAGCAGTGTAGAGGATGCTTCAGGGTCAGAGCAATGTGCAATAGGCATGTTGTTAGAACACTTTCCTTGCTAAGAGGGAGTGTTTGGTAGCATCAGAAGTGATCTAAGTCTAGAAATTTGTGGAGAGGCTTAGGCACATGTATTTCAAAGAACCCAAAAATCGTTTGTGAAAATCCCACTCAGAATGTGTTTTATTAAAATAATTAATTATTTTAATGTGGCCCTAAGTTTAAACTTAGAAAAAATAAATAATTAAAGGGTATTAATAAAACAAAGTGTGAATCTTCTAAAGAACATGGATCAATTCAAGTTATAATCTTGACCGTTTATTGGTTATCTAATCTCGCTCGTTGAAGTCTCAATGAGAAGGCTATAAAGGAAGGCTCGAGGTTCATTTGGAAAGACACACCGAGTGAAGCTAGGTGATCGATTTTATGAAGTGAGCAGTGCTCAGAGGAGAATTTGATCTAAGTGATTCCAGTGCAGTGGGGGGTAGGGATAGCTTCCAGAGAGATATTTTCTCAATCGGAGAATCATCAATAGAGAGAGGTAGAGAGTGATCCAGCAGCTCTCACGCAGAGGCTGACGCGGGGCCATGCAGAGCCATCACAGAGGGTTAGAAAGAGTCTGAGACTTTGTAGAAGAATCAGTTTCAGAAGTAGGGAATCGGGGTGTGAGACTGGGAGGATGAGAGCAGTGATTCCAGGCTATAGATCGATCGCCTAGCTGGGTGACGCAGTGCGTAGAGAGGTTGATGTAGGGATTGCGCAGAGGTAGTGCAGGGCCTGCCAGGGGCACTTCATCCAGTGACTAAATCAACCGAGATTTTTTTTAGTGATTCAGTGAGGTAAAAATCACAAAATTTCTACTAGTATTTCTCTCTCTAAAAATGAATTACCTTTGTGGTATTTAGAGATGTATTCATAATTTTTTATTGCTTGATAAAAGCAAACCCTCAGATCTGTTGCACTGGTTTTCCCGCATTGGGTTTTTCTAGGGACTTTCATCCAAAAATAACGGTGTCCTATGTGTATATTTTTCCTCGCTCAGTTTCCTTGTTTCAAAATCATAAGTAATTAAGTGTAGGCTACTTTAGTAATTTGATTCAATATTTCATGACGAAATCTGAAATAAGCTTGTAATTTACAAACAGGAGAAGTAAATTTAGCTAGTTGTAGTAGGATTTTGGAGATCATTTAGATCTAGGAATTTTCACATGGTGAAATAGGAAGAGTAGATCTAGCACTTAAGTGAAGGCTGAATTACTACAACATCAGCAGATCGAATCCCCAGAGGGATTGCATAGTTCTAGCCAGAAGGGCTGAATTTTTGAGGTGGTATCTCTCTGAATGAGTCGACAGAGAGGTAAGAATTCTAGATCGAGATCTTGTCGAGGCAGAGGGATCAACGCAAATCCTTCATGCACGGCCAAAGGGATGTAGTTTTTCTGCAAGAAGTTACTGGGCAGAGAAGTATCAGATAAAGAAGAAGAGAACATAGTGAGGGAATTATTCCTCGGTGATTTCCTTGCCGAGGAATTCAATTTTTCTCATTTGCTGGGAAGAAAAGGAGCATCAGACTTACCAGCTCCATCAGGGAGTGCGTAAGCCAACCTAGAAGCTACGCAGTAGGGAGAAAGAGGGATCAGTTTGACATTTTTTGGCTGAGATGGAAACTCACAGACTTAGATATCAGGATCGGTTGGAGGGATCCTCTAACTGCATGATCTGGAAGGAAAAAATCAAATTCCTTCTAGATGAGTATGATCTGAAGGCGTTTGTAGACAAATTGGTTGTTGTGCCTAAAAATTCAGACCAGAATAAAAGGTACAAGTCTGATATGGCAAAGGCCAAGAGACTTATCCTTGATGGTGTCAAGGATCATATAGTCTCTCATATAGCTGGAAAGAACACAACCAAGGAGATATGGGAGGCCTTGTCCATGCTATACAAAGGAAATTCCGAGCAGTAGAAGATGTACTTGAAGAAAAAGCTCTGGATGATCTAGATGCAGAAAGGGGAGCACATTGTTCCATTTCTAATGAGACTTTAGGAAATATGTGACCAGTTGGCATCCGTGGGATCTATCTCATTTGCTACAACTATGGTGAGACTGGCTCTTAGCGCATTCACTGAGGAGTGGCAAGTTTTTTTCCAAAATATCTTGGGCAGGGTGACACTACCGAGTTGGGAGATGATGTGGGAATCTCTTTAAGAGGATTAGCCGGGAATAGATATGGTTAAGTGTAAACTTGATGGTAGCAGTGGGAGCAGATCCAAGAATCTGAAGGAGGAGGAGAATGCAGCCCTAGCATCGAAGGGGCAACAAGGGAAACCAAGACATAAGAAGGACGTCACCAAGGTGAAGTGTTTCAGATGTGGCAAGATGGACCAGTATGAATCACAATTTCCTTTGAAGAAAAAGGACAAGGATTAGAAGCACGATCCAAAGGTTGCAACCACGAATATCAAGGAGGATGAGTATCCCATGAGTGCCCACACATCTCCAGGAGGGAGATGGTGTGACATGGAATTGTAGTTCACCTTGAACTTAATTTGGGCAGGATCCTTGAGGAACCCAACTCATGGATCATTACCTTGCTACGAGAGCCCATGATCAGTAGTAGCGAGATGTAGGAGTTTTTTGTGGGAGCCAAGGAGTGATGGAGCAACATATGTAGTGGTTAGCAGCGCCAGAATCTAAGCAGCACATAGCATAGAGGAAACAATGCGTAGAGGCACAATATAGTAGCTTCAACAATGCAGTGGATTCAGAGGGAAGTGTGGGACTAACAGCAGTCAGATATTCAACACCGAGGTGCATCCCCTGAACGCTTGTTCAATTTTTGGGTGGTTTCAGTTGCTTCCCTCAGCAACTGAGTTGCAATGCAGATGTAGTATTAGCAGTGGCAGTGCTAATAGCATAGTAGATGCAACACTTGAGAGGGAGTTGTAGTATAGATGTAGCATTGGAAGGGGCAGTGTCAAAGGTAGCAATACAATTACATCAATGACATAATGGTTGGTGGACAACTTGTCAGACATTAGCAGTGCAGAGGGTGCTTCAGGGTCAGAGCAATGTGCAACAAGCATGTTGTTAGATCACTTTCCTCGCTAAGAGGGAGTGTTGATTTTTGGTAGCATAAGAATTTCTCTAAGTCTCAAAATTTTTGGAGAGGCTTAGGCACATGTATTCCAAAGAACCCAGAAATCGTTTGTGAAAATTCCACTCATAATGTGTTTTATTAAAATAACTAATTATTTTAATGTGACCCTAAGTTTAAACTTAGGAAAATTAAATAATTAAAGGGTATTAATAAAAGATAGTGTGAATATTCTAGAGAACATAGATCAAGTCAAGTTATAATCTTAGCCATTGATTGGATATATAATCTCGTCCGTTAAAGTCTCAACGAGAAGGCTATAAAGGAAGGCTTGAGGGTCATTTGGAAAGACATGAGTGAATCTAAGTGATCGATTTTTTGAAGTGAGCAGTGCCCAAAGGAGAATTCGATCTAAGTGATTCCAACATAGTGAGGGGTAGGGATAGCTTCCACAGAGAGATTTTTTAGCCAGAGAATCATCAGCAGAGAGAGGCAAAGACTGATCCAGTAGCTCTCACGTAGAGGCTGCAGGGCTACGCAGGGCCACACACAGGGTGAGAAAGAGTCCGAGTTTTTGCAGAAGAATCAGTTTCAGAAGTCGGGAACCGGGGTGTGAGACTGGGAGGCTGAGAGCAGTGATGCCAGGCTGTGGATCAATCATCTTGTTGGGTGATGCAAGGACTACACAGAGGCAACATAGGGCCTACCAGGGGAACTTCATCTAATGACCAGATCGGCCAGGATTTTTTCCAGTGATTGAGTGAGGTAAAACTCACAAGATTTCTGTCAGTATTTCTTTATCTGTAACTGAACTACCTTTGTGGTATTCAAATATGTATTTAGAATTTGCTACTACTGATTAGGAGTTCATAATTTTTTCTCAAAATTTAAAGTTACAAGATTGGGTTGAAACCAGGATGGTTGCATAGATCTCATCTTCCTGATTCTGGCGCCACGAACGGTTCGAAAATTTGATGTCGTATGAGGGAGATATCATGTTTTGGTCAAATTCCCAAACAACTAAATTTTGCGACAGGGTTGACTGGGATGCCCAGTCAGCATGTAGGGTGCACAGTCAACAAAAGAAATATTATGAGGAATATTACTTTCCTCAAAACCAATCCTAGTTTGACAAGTGGCATGTTAGGATTTGTTGGTGGATTGTACATTGTTTTTTGGAGGACCAATTATAGGGTGACATGTGGCCAACCCTGAGGCCACCATGTGTCCCCAAGGTGTTAGTGTAAATTTTTTATAGAGGTCTGCAGGGCTGGACCCCGCAACCTCTGGTAGCACATGCACAGGTCTCCACTGTCTACGCTACAAGATGTTACTTAACCTCTATAGAGCACCAGTTCTATTTAAACTTTAATGTAATGTGGTTTGGGGGTTGGGACTGCCGGCGGTCCCAACCCGCCAGTGGTCCCATAGAACATGGTTACATTGTAGTGTTACCATCGCAATAAATTGTATACACCCACCAGCATATCCACAAACATTTTAATGTGTCACATGGAGTAGTTACAACTCCGCGCGGTTACAACCTCCGATGGTTCCGTTAACACAACTTCAAACCCGAAGTTCCATCTAACCATAGGAGTTTGGGCTTTGGTTCCGCCAACCATCGCGGTAACCGCAGAACGGGGGTTGGCATGTGGCCACCTCTAACCGCCCAAGTTTATTGCTGTGACTATTTTGGCGGAAAATTTAGAGCGTGCCAATTTTGTGTGGAAAATGCCAAACTAACTCCAATTAAGTGGAGTTCTCCACAATTAGTGGAGCTTTTCCAGGTGTTACTGGGAAAATGAGTTGGAGGCTCAATGTTCACCTATTATGAGTGAATTAAGCGTCAATATAGACTAATTGGAGCATTTTGGAGCCATTGGTGCAGAGAAAACAACCATTAGAGGCCTGTAACTACATGTATTTGTAAAATTTTGAGCATAATGAAATATGGACATGCCATTGGGAGCTAGACTGGTAGATGTAGCCCAGGAGGGGTGAACTAATTCATCATGCCTGCTGTGTAAATGTTATGTGGTGACTTTATTCTTTGTTTTGCACTACTGTTAAGTGTATTTTGTGCTTATTTCATGCTTCTAATTCACTAAAATAATCTACAATTCATGGTTAAAATCCTCAATCCCCAAACAAACTAAAGAGACAAGTATGCACATGTTTTATGACTGAAAATACACTTAGCACAACAAAACTAATACAATCCTTCAGATAAGATTGGTATCAGAGCTAGATTTTATTCTCTGGTGTTGTTTTGTGCAAATATTTTTTTAACTGTTTGCAAGTTTTAAATGCTTACAAGGCTCAAGCTCAAAAGAGGAGAAGGCAAATTGGTGGGAGCAGAAGGGTCTCAAGAAGAGCCAAAACAAATGAGAGCAAGATTGCCACAATCTCCACCACCTAGTTCACCTCCTAAGGAAGTAGAAGCTGCATTAAGCATGTCTAGGAGAAATCCATGAAGAAGTTGATCCCAAAGATGAAAAAAGAGTGTTTAGGAAGACATTCCTTGACATGACTGAGATGGTTGGAATCCTTTATAAAGAAAGGAATGAGAGTCTGGAAGGAGAAGGATCCAAACTTCACAAGGAAGGACATGGATCTTCAGGAGACATAATGATGAAGATAAGTCAAAGAATGGCAATGGAGTAAATGGAGGCAATGGAGGGCCATCATCCTCACCCTCATCATCATCATCATCCTCTACTTCATCTTCAGTGCATCAGCCATACAAGTCAAAGAACACTGGTGAAAGTCCTTTTTTAAAACTTGATGTTAAGTTTGAATTGCGAATTTTTAATGGTGAAGTCAATGCAGAAAAGCTTGATAATTGGATTAGGCAATTGGATGTCTATTTGAGAATCCATAACCTTCAAGATGATGATACCAAAATCCAGTTAGCTTCATTGAGTATGGAAGGTTTGGTGGGAAGCCAAGACAAAGGAGGAGATCAAGAAGCATGGTGAGACTATTCTATCATGGATTGATTTCATTACTGCAATAAAACAACATTTTTATCCATTAGTTCATATGCAGAAATCCATAATGAACTACCAAAACTTTAGGCAATTGAAGGGACAAAATGTGCAAGAATACACCCAAGAATTTAGGAGAATAGCTCTCTTATTAGGGGTATATTTGCAGAGCCAAGATACTTTGCTCAAGTACATGGGAGGCTTACATAGCTACCTAAAACATACTATTCTCATGTTTAACCCCACAAGTCTAGATGAAGTATGTGTTTAGGCCACACATCTAGAAGCTAGCGAGAAAATCATTTCTGAAGAGGGTAGGAAGAAACCTTTTAAGGGGAAAAACAAAGAGAAGACCTCAAAAGGTAAAAGAAAAAATAATTCATTTGTTAAGAAAGAGGGAGAAAAATTGGTTTGTAAAAATTGTTCAAAAGAAGGCCACGATGAAACTCATTGTTGGAAATTACATCCTGAAATGAGGCCCAAGAAATACAACAACAAAGGGAAACAGAAAACTGCAGCTACAACTCAACATGATTTAGGAGAGGATTCATGTGATGAATCTAAAATTACAGCCATGGGATTGAAGAACATGAAGGGGAAAGAAATTGAAACTAAACCCAATACTAGTACATCAAACTGTCACATACATGCTCCAAATGAAGAAGAAAGAATTGAATTGTTTCATGTGAGGGTCATATCCAAACATACCAAGATTGACACATTGTTTGACAGTGGGTCACAAGCAAACTTAATCTCTGAATAATTGGTCAAGAAACTTAACCTTGACACCATACCACATCCAAAAGCATATCCACTTGGTTGGATTTGTAAGGATGTAAATTTACAGGTTTCAAAGAAGTGTATATTGCGGTTTGCAATAACTGCACATTTTGTTGACATAGTTGAATTAGATGTGGTTCTGCTTGACATAACAGATATTGTGTTGGGGAGTCCTTACTTGTATGACAGGAAAGTGATTTTCCATCGCCATGAGAACAAATATCATTTATTCAAATATGGAAAAGAGTACATTGTTAGAGCACATCTCAAGAAGACAAACATTGCTATCGTAAATGCCGGACAGGTAAAGAGGCTGGTGAATTCAAGTAAGAATTTTGTTCTTCTAATGATTAAGCCTAAAGCTGATGTTAATCATGAATCATTTGAGAGATGTGATCCTAAGTTGAAATCAGATTTATATGATGTAGTTGA
This sequence comes from Pinus albicaulis, assembly GCA_034641835.2. Classification (NCBI taxonomy): domain Eukaryota; kingdom Viridiplantae; phylum Streptophyta; class Pinopsida; order Pinales; family Pinaceae; genus Pinus; species Pinus albicaulis. The sequence continues at coordinate 1,446,174,772 of CM076570.1, read as the reverse complement.
TGCACATCATGAGATGTTTCAGGAGCTAACACGATTGCCTCCAAAAAGAGAGATTCAACATGAGATTCAGTTGCAGCAAGATTGTCCTCTTCCAAATATCGGCATGTATCACATGTCGATAATGGAGAATTTGAAATAAAGAGGCAAATCAAGGAGATGTTTGAAAAATGAATCATAAGGCCAAGCACTTCACCATGCGGTTCACCCATAGTCTTGATTCCAAAGAAAGATGGGACTTGGCACATGTGTGTAGACTTCAGAGCTTTGAACAAGATAACGGTAAAGAATCGATACCCACTCCCAAGGATAGATGATTTGCTTGATCAGCTGAAAGAAACAAAATTTTTCACTAAGTTAGATTTACGAAGTGGATATCATCAAGTAAGAATTCCAGAAAGTGACATATGGAAAATTGCATTAAAAAAACAAACAAGGACTCTTTGAGTGGTTAGTAATGCCATTTGGTTTATGTAATGCACATGAAACTTTCATGCGTGTTATGGATAGTTTTTTGTGTCCATTCCTTGATGAATTTGTGATTGTGTACTTAGATGACATATTGATTTTCAACAAAACAAGAGAAGAACATGTCTTGCATGTGAATAGAGTGCTTGATGTTTTGAAGAAAGAGAAATAATTTCTTAAGATGTCAAAGTGTGAGTTTGGAAAGACTTATTTGGTTGATTTGGGACACATTGTAGGAGGAGGCGAATTAAGAATTGATCCTTCTAAAGTGGAAGCCATTGTGAATTGGCCCACACCCAGAACAGTAACCAAGGTAAGAAGTTTCTTAGGTGCAGCTCATTATTGGAGAAATTTTGTTGCTAACTTTTCTGCCATCGCAGCTCCTATGCATGCAGTGACAAGTGTGAAGAAAGGCTTCCAATGGGGAGGAAAACAACATCAAGCTTTCAAAGCTTTAAAAGACTCAGTTCAAATCCAGTCCTTGCATTACCAAATTTTAGACATCCATTCGAGATACAAACTGATGCTAGTGATTATGCCATGGGTGCAGTTCTTTTGCAGCATGGTAAGCCTATCACTTTTCATTTTGAAACATTCAATGGTGCTGTAACTAATTATCCTACATCTGACAAAGAACTGTATGCATTGGTACAAAGTGTCAAGAAGTGGAAACACTACTTGATGGGTAAAGAGATGATTGTACATACCGATCACCAACCATTACAGTATTTGCAGTCGCAAACAAAATTGCAACAATCAAGACATTTCAAGTGGATGGGATTTCTTCAACAGTTTCACTTGGTTATAAGGTACAAGAAAGGCATTTTCAATAAAGTTGCTGATATGATTTCAAGACCAACCATTAGTGCATCTACTCTACTAAAAAATGATTCTATTGCACATGAGAGTTACATAGAACAATCTGTACATGATGTTGATTTTCAAGATGTGTATGCTAGTTTGAGTGAAGGGAATCAAGTTTAAGAAAAATATTATCACATGCATAACAATTTGTTGTTTCATTTGGGCAAGCTATGTATACCACAAGGAGAGAGGCTAAGTGTCATGAGAGAATCTCATTCATCTCTTATTTCTGAACATTTTTGGGTAAGCAGAACAGTGGCGCATTTGCAAAGGTATTGTTATTGGCCTCGCATGGTAGATAGTGTATCACATTTTAAGAGGTTGTTCTATGTGTGCAACAAGCAAGCCTAGTAATAGGAAGCTTGGGTTGTACACGCCGCTACTGGTACCATCAAGGCCATGGGAGAGTGTCTCCATGGACTTTGTTGGAGGTCTACCTATGTCAAGAAAAGAGCATGATTATCTTTATGTAGTTGTGGATAGATCCAGTAAAATGTGTATACTTATGCCATGTAAGAAAACCATTATTGCTGAAAAAACTGCTAAACTTGATTTTCAACATGTATGGGTTCATTATGGATTGCCAAATTCTATTGTTAGTGACAGGGATTCTGGGTTCATTGGGAATTTTCAGTCCAATCTATGGAGTATGATGGACACAAAGTTGAAAAAGAGTACTGCTTTTCATACGCAAATTGATGGACAGACTGAGGTGGTGAATAGAACTGTTGTGCATCTATTGAGAGGATATTGCAGCAAACATCCTAAGTTGTGGGATGACCAACTGCATTACATTCAACACACTTACAATCGGGCAAAGCACTCTTCAACTCAAACATCACCTTTTTTAGTATTCTTTGGGTATTTTCCAAAATCTCCATTAGACTTCATCTTTGAGAAGGATGTTGCAATTAATGACCATAATGATATTGACAAGGCTCGAAAGTTCATTGAGCAAATTTAGATTATACATCAAAAAGTTCAAGAACAACTTGAGAAAAGTCAAAGCAAGTACAAAGAGAGGCACAAACATAGATTTGATCACAAGTTTCAAGAGGGAGATGAGGTATGGTTGCACATTAGCAAAGAAAGGATGCAAGGGGAAGTTAAATATCTCAAACCCATTCGCTATGGTCCATTCAAGATCATAAAGCAAGTTGGTAACAATGCATTTCAACTTGACTTGCCTTTTATACGTAAATGTATTCAGTTTTTAATATTGAAAACTTACGTTTGTATGAGCCACCTTTGATTGATGATCAAGGAATTGATGTTAAACTGCCTTCTATTGAATATTTCTCGCCAGAATTTCTGGATGAGCTCAAGGAAGATACAATTCTTGACAGGAGGACAAGAGCATCCAACAGGGGAAGTGTTGACTACCTTCGAGTTGGGCTCAAGGGCACTGTAAAAATTTCCTGTTTTCCCACCCTGGTTTTCAGTTTCACCTTATTTCTCCTTTTAGTTAAATTCCCTTTCCCATATCCTTACATTCAACAACAAAAAAATAATTTTTGCTGAAAACACAAATTCTAGAAAATTTACAGAATGCTGGAAAATGCAGAAATAAAAAATCAGCAAGCTCAAAACAGCCATTCAACACATTTTAACACAGAGATTTTTGGTCAAGGTGACCCTGGAAAAACCCCCTACAACTCTTGGGGAAAACCAGTTTGAGAGCTCCTTCTTATTTCTGCAAAATGTTTTTTACAGTGAGAGAAATATTCGGAGAAATCAACAAGTAAACTTTTACAACTTATCTCATTTTCCATGCTTAACAACCGCCTCGGAAAATGTGGAAACAGTAAAATTGAACCAACAATAAATGATGTACGGATTTCCTTGAAAAACGTGCCCAAAAATTATAGCATTAATTTCTTCTGTACGACCTCCTCTTTTTACGTACAGAACAACAATGAATGCTGTTGTACGACCTCCTTGGAATGCGTGCAGCTGTATTAAATGCTACTATAAGGAAATCTGCCTCGATTTCTGTGCTAGCAATCAGCAACAGGCTGTATGGCCTGCCTCGATTTGCGTGTAGCAAAACAACAAACTTCTCCCTCGAAATCTATGCCAAAAAAGTGTACGACTGCCTAGGAAAATGTTCCACAAGCTGCTGTACGGATTATGCCTTGGAAATCGTGCCAAATCTTCCTTGAACTGTGTACCAACTCTGCTGTACAGACTTGCTGAAATACTGCCTTGGAATATGTGCCAAGCTGCTGCCTCCTTCTCCTCACTGCTTAGAAATCTCCCTTGCTCTCTTGCTCTCCTTCTCCCAATATGCTCATGAAAGAATGAATGACCTTTTCCTCCTTTCCCTCCTTTAACCTAACCCTAAGTGACTTTTTGGGAATCCCTAAATCCAATGGCTGAAACAGATTTAGATCTAGGGCTGCGATTAAATGCTCATTTAAATCTCACTTTCTATTTTTTAATTCACCCCACTTTAATAAAGACCCACTTAGTCATTTATTTCCAAAGTCACTTTTCCTTTCTAATTTTACATTGACTTTATTAAAGTCACTTTAAAATTAGACTATAGTAACTTTATCACTTAAAGCCACTTTTAAATTAGATTTGACTTTATAACTTTATAAAGTCACTTTAGGAGAAAAATTAAATTCTTTTGGACACTTTTCCCTAGGCCAAATATCAAAGCCTTAGGGAACCACCTGTCCTCCGGTAACCAAATTTCAACACTCCCTCTTACCGAGGAAGGTGTTCCTCACCACACCCATCTTGTCTTTGAAGTAGACATGCTTGCCCCGTGGTAAGGCTTTGGTAAGAATATCTGCAACCTGCTCATCAGTGGGAATATACTCAAGCTTCACAGCTCCTTTCTGAACATAGTCTCCGATGAAATGATATTTGATCCCGATATGCTTTGACCTGTCATGAAATACTGGATTCTCCGTGAGTTTAATGCAACTCTGATTATCACAGTAAATCACTGAAGGTCTCAACGGCTGACCAAATAAGCCAAACAACATCTTTCGAAGCCAGATGGCCTCACAACTAGCTAGACTGGCTGCCATATACTCTGCTTCCGCTGAACTCAATGCTACTGACTGCTGCTTCCGGCTGAACCATGACACCACTGGCGAACCCAACCCAAAACAGCACCCTGAAGTGCTCTTCCTATCAGAAGCACAACCTGCCCAATCAGAATCAGTGTAACCTGCCAATCTCACTCCATCCCCCTGCCTGTAGTCCAGACCATAATCCACTGTCCCCTGCAAGTATCGCAAAATGTGTTTTGCAGCCACCCAGTGAACCTTCCTAGGCTCACACATAAACCGACTCATCGTGTTGACTGCAAAACAAATATCTGGTCTAGTGTTGACCAAATACATCAAGGAACCAATCAACTGTCTGTACAATGTGGGATCCACCAACTCGGAATCCGAAGCATGAAGCTTCTTCTAGTTGGTGATCATCGGTGTCGACATGGGTCTACAATCCTCCATGTGGAATCTGCCAAGGATGTCCACAATATACTTCCCCTGTCCCAGGAAGAAATGCCCCTCCTCCCGCCACACCTCCAAACCCAAAAAGTAATGCATCAAGCCGATGTCCTTCATCTCAAACTCCGCCGCAAGATCTCTCTTGCAGTGCTCTATGAGTCTCTCTGCACCTGTAATGACCAAGTCATCCACATACAGCACCAGAATGAGAGGCTCCTCACCTATCACAATATAGCAAAGGTTCGGATCTACCTCACTCTTTGTGAAACCCATCTCTTGCAAGTATGTATCTATCCTGGAGTACCAAGCTCTGGGAGCTTGCTTCAGGCTATAAAGGGCCTTCTTCAGTCTGCACACATGGGACTCCTTCCCATGCACCTCAAAGCCCTGTGGCTACTCAATGTACACCTCCTCCTGTATGAAGCCATTGAGAAATGCGGTCTTCACATCCATCTAGTGGATCTTCCAACCCATCTCTGCTGCTATCGATATAATGGAGTGGATCGAAGTATATCGAGCCACGGGAGCGAAGGTCTCCTCATAATCAACTCCCTCTACCTGGGAGAACCCTCTAGCCACAAATCTCGCTTTGAATTTCTCAATGCTGCCATCTGCAGCATGCTTTACCTTGTAAAGCCATCTGGAAGTAACCACGGATTTGCCCTCAGGCCTCGGCACCACCTCCCAAACATCATTCTTCGTGATAGAAGAATACTCCTCCTGCATGGCCTCTCTCCAGACCTGCTGGCTAGCTGCCTCCTCATAGCTAGAAGGCTCAGAGTCAAGGATGTTGGTAGCCATTTCCATATAGCTACAAAACCTCTCAGGTGGTCTGCTCTCTCTGACCGGCCTCTTAGGCCCAGCAACAGATGTGGCCTCTCTTAAGGTGTCCTGAAGCCACTTGGGCTTCCTCTTCCCCGAGCATACTTCTCCCACTGGAGAATGAAACTCCTCCTCCTCATCATCATCAGGAGCCTAAACTCCTGACTGTCTGTCTGCTGTCCTCCTGCCTGCACCTGAACCTATAGATGCTGAAGTACTGTGTGAACTGTCCATCAGTGGACTCCCTAGTGAACTGCTCTACGGACTGCTCTGCATGCTACCTGAAGCACCACCCCTATGACTCTGTGAGCCACTGCTCACTGACGGACCTGACATCGTCATAGATGTACCTCCGGATCCTCTTGATCCCTGCCCACTGTATCCCTGTGACTGACTCAGCTGATGCTGAGGGTCTGGCTGATCCAGATACTCTAACTCCCGTGACCACCTAAAATCCCTATCCTCCTCGAACTTCACATCCCGCTTGAAAACAACTTTCCTTTGCGTAGGAATGTAAATCCGAAAGGCCTTTGAGGTCTCACTCTAGCCCACAAAGATACCCTTCTCTGTGGTGGGCTCTAGTTTGGTCCTCTTCTCCTTAGGTATGTAGGAGTATGTGATACACCCAAAGATACGAAGATGACCAATATCAAGCTTCTTCCGAGAAAAAGCCTCCTCCGGAGTCATGTGCCCCAAGGCATGATGCGGACTCCTGTTCTGCAAATAAACAACAGTGTTGCAGGCCTCTGCCCACAAAAAAAATGGCAACCCCTGATCATGTAACATGGCTTTGGCAGCCCCTCCGATGGATCTGTTCTTCCTCTCCGAAACCCCGTTCTGCTGGGGGTTGTAAGGAACAATGAACTCCCTCCTAATGCCTGCCTCCGCACAATAGTCAACAAACTCTCCAAGGGTGTACTCTCCTCCATTGTCCGACCTCAGGGACTTGATCTTCCGACCTGTCTGTGTCCCCACAAGAGCTCTGAACTCCTGAAACCGCTTGAAGACCTCACTCTTGGTCTTCAAGAAATAAATCCAGGTCCTCCTGGAGTGATCATCAATGAATAACACATAGTACTCATATCCACTCAAGGAAACATGAGACATCCTACCGCTCACATCGGAATGAATCAAATCAAGTATCCCAGTCGCTCTGCTGTCACTGCTGGGAAAAGGGGATTTGGCAAACTTGCCCATCGCACATCCTCTGCAAGTATCAAAGTGATCAGTACTGAAATCTGGCACACCTGTAGTGATCTTCCGCAAAGTACTCAAGGCTCCATTATACATATGCCCCATCCTGCGGTGCCAAATCTCACACAACTCAGAATTTCTAGCTCTGCTGTCGGTACTACTGCTCAATGCCAAAAGGGGCTAAAATGCAAACTTGTACACCTTTGCATGGCGTACACCTATCACTCTAGCTGAATCAGCTGGAGCGCCCCTGGGATATATCAGCACCTGTCCTCCCCTGAACAGTATCTCATATCCTCTATCCTCCAAAGCTGAGATGGATATGAGGTTCTTCCTCATCCCTGGCACATAAAGAACATCTGACACCTTCAAGGGAGGTTTGGGTTCCCTATGAAATGTCAGTGTTCCCACACCGACTGCTCTAACAACTCTGTCATCACCGAGTACTACCTCTATATCAATGCCACTCTCTGAAAGCTCTGAGAAGTACTCACGGACTCCTGTCATATGACGTGAAGCCCCACTGTCCACATACCAGATACCCGAAGATGCTCCGCTAGTCGAGGGAAACGCATGCTCCCTCTGAACCTCTGTTGCAGGTAATCCTGCACTAGAGGACTCACACGCAATGAACCCAAACTCCCGGTCAAAGCAATCTGCAAAGTCCTCAACCTCTGCTGATGCTGCCATGCTCTGGTTCTTCCCCTTCTTCTTCTTCTTCTTTGGACACACAACTACATAGTGTCCCATCTTCTGACAATTCCAACACTTCACCTTGGAATAGTCCTTCTATGTGTTACCCTGTTTACCTTTACCTTTGCCTTTGTCCCCACCATTGCTTGTGGAAGCCTGCTTCTTCCCTTTGCCTTTCTTGCCTCCTGCCAATAGTGCTACATCCTCATCCTGCTCAACTGGCTTGGCTGCCCCAAGTTGACCTTTCCTGATCTCTGTCTGAATGCAATCATCCCAAAACCTCTCCCATGTGGGAAGGGTCTCACGTGCACAAACCCCATCAGCAAAGTTCATCCATGAACTGGGGAGGCCATTCACTGCAATCCGCACCAACTCGGTGGGTGGAATGACCTCTCCAATCGCTGCCAACTCATCTCTCACATTAGTAATCTTTGTGAGATATCCAGCTGCACTATCAGCCTTACCCATCTTAATGGTTTTCAGCTTCTCCTTCAGGACCATTTTCCGGTTCTCATTGGTACTTTGGTAGAGATTGGACAATGCTGTCCACATCTCATGAGCATTTCTCTTTTCTCTCACATGAGGAATGCAATGGTCTTTGATTCCGTCTAGAATCAGTTTCTTACCCTTGTTGTTCTTTTTTTTTTTTTAGACAGGTGCTCACAATCGAACAACACGTAGTACGAATACCGTGTTTCGTGTGGTGTATGCACTATGATGTCTCGTACGCTCTCAAAGATACTTGCATTCTCTCCTTTCCAAACGCTCGATTGGTATGCTAATCCAACTCATCTTCCAATCGGGCCCCACGTATATCCCCATTGCCCCAAGAAATCGAAAATAACACTGTTGTAGTAAAGATAAATTTCTGTGTGTGAAAAATCAGCTTGCTGGAATTTTCTGAGTGAAAAATCAGTAGGCTGTATTTTTCTCCTTGCTGTCCCAGACTGCACTTTTAGCACCCTACTCTGATACCATGTAGAAATTTCCTATTTTCCCACCCCAGTTTTCAGTTTCACCTTATTTCTCCTTTTAGTTAAATGCCCTTTCCCATATCCTTACATTCAACAACAGAAAAATACTTTTTGCTGAAAACAAAAATTATGGAAAATTTATAGAATGCTGGAAAATGCAGAAATAAAAAATCAACAAGCTCAAAACAGCCATTCAACACATTTTAACACAGAGATTTTTGGTCAAGATGACCCTGGAAAAACCCCCTACAACTCATGGGGAAAACCAGTTTGAGAGCTCCTTCTTATTTCTGAAAAATGCTTTTTACAGTGAGAGAAATATTCAGAAAAATCAGCAAGTAAACTTTTACAACTTATCTCGTTTTTCGTGCTTAACCACCGCCTCGGAAAATGTGCAAACAAGAAACCGAACCAACAATAAATGTCGTACTTTACTTTGAAAAACATGCCCATAAATTACGCACACCTTCGCATAACCTCTCATATGGCACGTAATAAATGTCATCAAGACGACCTCCTTGAACAAGCGCGTGTCCCAGATAATGTCACATATTGCAACTACTTTATCGTCGCCAATCAACAACAAAGTTGTACTATCAACAATTTGTGTGCAACAAAACAACAACTTTCTCTCTAAATTTGTGCTGCAGTGCGTGCTTCTACCGCTTAGGAACGTTTGTTGCCGGGCCAGATCGACCGCTTTTTGAAATCGTTATTTTGAATCAGAAAGCAATCGTCAGACGCATTTCAAATATCGCTTAACATAAGTCATTACTTCTTCTCATCGCCAGAAATATCCTTGCTCGCTTCTTCTCTCAATCAAGCCATGATGGAATGAGTGACATTTCTCCTTTCTCCTTTAACCTAACCCTAAGTGGCTTTTGGGGAATCCCTAAATCCAATGGCTGAAATAGATTGAGATCTAGGGCTGAGATTAAATGCTCATTTAAATCTCACTTTCTATTTTTTAATTCACCCCACCTTAATAAAGACCCACTTAGTCATTTATTTCCAAAGTCACTTTTCCTTTCTAATTTTACATTGACTTTATTAAAGTCACTTTAAAATTAGACTTTAGTAACTTTATCACTTAAAGTCACTTTTAAATTAGATTTGCCTTTATAACTTTATAAAGTCACTTTAGGAGAAAAATTAAATTCTTTTGGACACTTTTCCCTAGGCCAAAAATCAAAGCCTTAGGGAACCACCTGTCCTCCAGTAACCAAATTTCAACAGGCACTAAACCAAGCAAGGAAAAGTGGATGGAGGTTGGAAAGGTGAGGGAGATGTACCCTCATCTACTGAACATGTAATCAAGTCTTTTAGGGTCCAAAAGCTTCCCAATGGGGAGGAGTGATCAAGAGTTCATAAATTTTGCTCAAAATTGAAAGTTACAAGATTGGGTTGAAACTAGGATGGTTGTGAAGATCTTGTATTCCTGATTCTAGCGCCACAAACGGTTCAAAAAACTGATGTTCTATGAGGGAGATATCACATTCTGATCGAATTCCCAAACAGTTAAATTTTGCGACAGGGTTGACTGGGATGCCCAGTCAGCATGGAGGGTGCACAGTCGGTAAAAGGAATATTATGAGGAATGTTCCTTTCCTTATAACCAATCCTAGGCTGACAAGTGGTGCGTTATGATTTGTTTATGGATTGTACATTGTTTTTTGAAGGACCAATTATAGGGTGACACGTGGCCAGCCCTGAGGCCGCCATGTGTCCCCAAGGTGTTAGTGTAAATTTTTATAGAGGTCTGCAGGGCTCGACCCTGCGATCTCTGGCAGCACACACACATGTCTCCACCGTCTACGCTACAATATGTTACTTAACCTGTATAGAGCACCGATTCTATTTAAACTTTAATGTAATGTGGTTTGGGGGTTGGGACCATCGGTGGTCCCAACTCGCTAGCGGTCCCATAGAAAATGGTTACATTACAGTGTTACCGTTGCAACAAATGTCATACACCCACCAGCATATCTGAAAACATTTTAATGTGTCACATGGAGTAGTTACAACTCTGCGCGGTTACAACCTTCGACGGTTCCATTAACACGACTTCAAACTCGGAGTTCCGCCTAACCATCGGAGTTTGGGCTTTGGTTCTGCAAACCATCACGGTAATCGTGGAACATAGGTTGGCATGTGGCCACCTCTAACCGCCCAAGTTTAATGGTGTGGCTATTTCGGCGGAAAATTTAGAGCGCGATAATTTTGTGCGGAAAATGCCAAACTAACTCCAGTTAAGTGGAGTTCTCCACAATTAGTGGAGATTTTATAGGTGTTACTGGGAAAATGAGTTGGAGGCTCAATTTTCACCCATTCTGAGTGAATGAAGGGTCAATCTAGACTATTTGGAGCATTCTAGAGCCATTGGTGTAGATAAAACAACCATTAGAGGCCTGTAACTACATGTATTTGCAAAATTTTGAGCATAATGAAAGATGGACATGCCATTGGGAGCTGGACTAGCAGATGTAGCCCAGGAGGGGTGAACTGCTTCATCATGCTTGCTGTGTAAATGTTATGTGGGGACTTTATTCTCTATTTTGCACTGTTGTTCAATGTATTTTGTGCTTATTTCATGCTTCTAATTCACTAAAATCATCTACAATTCATGGTTAAAATCCTCAGTCCTCAAGCAAACTAAAGAGACAAGTATGCACATGCTTTATAACTAAAAACACACTTAGCATAGAAAAACTAATACAGTCCTTTCAGATCAACTACTTAATAAAATCAAACCCTCAAATCTGCTACACCGGTTTTCCCGCATTGGGTTTTTCCGGGGACTTTCGTCCAAAAATAACGATGTCCTGTGCGTATATTTTTATTTGCTTAGTTTCCTTGTTTCAGAATCATAAGTAATTAAGTGTAGGCCAATTTAGTAATTTTCTTCAATATTTGATGCAGAAATATTAAATAATTTTGTAATGTAATTTACAAATAGGAGAAGTAAATTCAGCTAGTTGCAGTATAATTATGGAGATCATTTAGATCTAGGAATTTTCACAATACCTTTTATAGTGTTAGTGGGAGTTGTTTATGCCCTCAAAAAGCACTAGACCCTAAGGGTCATAGATCCTCCATTTTATTTTAATGTTTCAGTGATCTTATCCTACTATTCATTGTGGCTTACAGGCTCTCGATCCGATTAGTGATTCCAAATGGTTTAAATTCTCTGATTAGCTTGTCTAGTTGACTCTTTTACCTAAATTGTACATCCCGAGATTGGCCAAAAAATTGATTTGTGTAAGAAATATGAGTGATGCATGTGTAAAAACAATGTTTGAAAAGGATACCTGCAAGATGGTTTGAGGAGAATGGTATTTCCATGGGAGTTCAAATTGGAACTCTATATAAGATGCAAGGAAGCACTATTGACGATGTGTGCAATAGTTCTATTGTTATTGAGAGTGGAGATAAAGAAGGAAAAAAATCCTATAGTCTTGGAAGAAAAGGCCATGTTGTGGCATGAAATAATGGAGCATATAAGAGAGAAGGCCTTCGAGTACTACATGGTAATGGTATGGCAAAATTTATGTCTAATTTCTCTCTAGATTTTGATTTATGTGAAGATTTTTTATTTGGGAAGTAGAATCAAGTGATATTTTCTTTTGGTACTATTAGGGTAGAGGGAATATTACAGTTGATGTACAATCATGTGTTTCGATCTGTATTCCATCATTGTGTAAATATGTGTACTATATCTCATTTATAGATGGCTTTTCGTGGAATACATGGATTTATTTCCTGAGGAAATAATTTTAAATTTTTCACAAATAAGGTGCAAATGGACACCTTATTCTCCATGTGTCATGTACTATGGCTAGGACTAATAGTCGTAATCCTAGTAAAGGCACTGGTAGGGATAATGGTGGATTGGATAAGAATCAGGGACGTACATTATTGAGTCATATGACTAGGGATTAACATCCTAAGTTGGATACATGGATTTGGAAAGAATGTTCTAGAGGATGCACTTTTCCTTGGGTTGAGAAGGAAATTGTCCTGTGAGGACATATTGTGGAAATAGTCTAGAGGATAAAATTTTCCTTGGGTTGAGAAGGAAATGGTTTTGTGGGGTATGTGCCTGAGAGGCAGTGGTGTCCATGCCTCCCAAGATTGTGTTATCATCTTGTGGAGAGATAGAGCCTATTTGTCAAGGAATTGGTATTTTGGCAATGTTGGTTATGATGACGTTATCATAATTGATGCTTCTAAATTTGAATACTTTCCTATATGAATATTTCAAGTTGATGTTGTCCTGAAAATACATTATGAATACCTCCCTAGTTAACATGGAGTGTTGAAAATGTAACTAGCGTCGATCTTCATAATGTAATAAAATGTGATTTTTATCATTGATTATATTCATTATCATTATTTTACTTTTAGTCAAAGAATTTTGTTCATGCTTATAGGGTCAATTGAGTAAAAACTAATTTATTATGAGTCAAAAGAAATGTATTTGAGTCAAGTCCTATTTGGAATATTTGTAATGATTTTTTATTTGTTTATTAAGTCAAATACCACCATAAGTTGTTAAGTCGGCCCTACTAGGGAACAAGTTGGCCTCGACCTCCAAAAGCCACCTTTTTGACCCTCCTGGAAAACTATATATAATAGGTAGTTCGACTCATTTGAAATCTCATTCATACACACACAAGAAGTACATCTGAAGCATGCAAAAGAGGACAAAAAACATAAGTCAAAGGAGAGATAATTGAAGTCAAAGAAAAGATAATTTTACTTTTCTAAATTTCAAGCTTGAAGGAAAGTTTTTTTTCTATGCTACTACAAGCCCGATATTTTAGGAGTTGACTAGATTTGGGGCAATTTGACCATGTTTTAATTTGACATTGGAGGTGACTTGAAGGAGGGTTTGACTTGAAATTTTGGTGGCAGTTTGGTCTTGGATATCTCATTCTGATCTGATTATATAAGAGAAGGATTTTTGGGTTTCCCCCCTTGTGGGGTTTTTCCATGGCTTGGAGCCTAATTTATGGTTTTCTTTGTATCTTTGTGGCATTTATGGTTTTCATATTTGTATAATTATTTGATGAAGAATATTATAATAGTAATAAGAAGCCATCAAACATTCACAAGTAATTATCAAGTTAAGAGAAACCAATCATTATTGAGTAGCACTTGGTTTATCAACACTTCATTTGATCTGAATTGGATAATTATATTTTTTTCATCCACCTCGATGCATTTGGAGTGAAAAAAGTGGAGGAATCAACTCACATGACCGTTTTTACAGGTGGGACCCAGTTTGGCGAAATGAGGTCTAAAACCTTCCAGGAGCATTTTGAGGCATCAAACGACATTTTTTGGGGGTAAAACTTTACCACTTTAATGCAACACATTTTCATGACATTCTACACACATATACCTTTCCAACGACGCAAGAAGCACGTCAATCAGAGTCTGTATGCTAAAGTTATGCCACTCAAAAGTTGACCATCCTGTTTTCACACCTATAGTTCAGGAGGATGCCGTGTCAATCCCCATTATTCATGAAAAATGGGCTAGCCACGTGTTTTTGATGTAAAATTCTCTAGAAGAGTCTATATTTTAACTTTAGTTAAGAGGTGATGTCATCAAAATTAACCACTAGTAGGCTATTGGGCTGTGTTATGATTGGGCCATTAGGAGGAAGAGGCATTCCATTCTTTCGAGAGAATTTTGTTCCATAGCTGAGCAAATATTGGTAGGAGAGATAGGAGGTAGAGCACATAGAGAGGATCTGTGCACTGTAGCAGCCCACTAGCCACAAACATTACTTCTTTGTACATGCAACCATATTTCTAGACAGAGAAAGAGAGTGAAGCGACCTCACCTTCCAGCTGGGTTTTATCTCGAAAGGGTTTTCGAGAGAGCATATATTGTGTCTTATGTGTGTGTGCACTTATTTTTTCATTCTCTACCTTTCTCAATAATTTCCATTTGCATGCATGCACTAATTACAGTAAAGTCTACATATCTAGAAATTAAATAAAATTGCAATAGTGTAGAATATGAGATTTATAATATAATATTATCAGATCTGTTGTGATGAACTGTCGAGTGGAATATCCATTTTATGGATCATCATTCATAATAACAAGTATAGACTGATAAATTATAGAGACATGGGTGTCATAGAGAGATAGGATTGCCCTTATAAGTTCCAATGCTTCCCAAAATTGTTTAACCTCTTCTCAAATCTCAAATTACCCAGTGTCATTCGATGTTGGGAGTTAAGTTCAATGTATCCTTAAGAATAATTAACAACAAAATAATAGCATGGATAATTATAGGGAAAGAAAAAACCTAATTGTTTGATCCATGGGACTAAAGCTTCAACGTGATAGATGTGTGAACAATCTTGTCAAACAAAATTCAAGAGGAACAATCCCAACTATAAGTGCATGCCATGGCTTACATAGAGAATAGGAAGGTATAAGAGAGACATGAGTGGATGTAATATGAGGGAGATGGTGTCATGTTAGGTGTTATTAGCTATGAAAGGATTATATCCAAAATTTTCCTTGGAAATATTTTCAGGATGAGAACAATACAATTGCTTATTATGGCTTCCATTGTTAATTTTGTAAGTGCAATAGAGACTAGCATAATATTTATGAAAAAGGATAGTTTCTTTTGATGTTGATATCCTTTTAATTATTCCAATATATCATTCAACAATTATACTTCATAAATTCAACCATACAAGAATAGTAGAACAATAGATATCACAATGCACAAAGAGAATAGAAGATTTACCCCGGGATAACCCACCAAGGGGAAAAACCCAACAACATTTTCAAAAGAGAAATTCTTCTGTTCAACAAGAGGCACACCTATACCTTCTAGTCATTAACTAGGTCACACCTAGTCAAACCGTCTAAGTCAAGCCTCACAACCTAATCTGACACTTTGTTCTACCTGATATGACCCATAATTTTGGCCCTCCTGCAACTGCCAGAGTCTCAAAATATCGGCCCTCAGCAACTGTCCAGAAATTTCAACCCCTGCAACAGAAAATGCCCAAAATAATGGAATTTCAAAGAGAGAGTCTATCCACGTGTAAGCTAGAGAGAGAGAGAAAGAGATCCAATTTTTCCTTCTTATCCCTTTTTATCTTCGCTAGATGCCTAAAATATATATTCTTGAGAGAGTGCGAATTGGTGCCTTGAGAGGGAGGTCAAGCTACCTTTATATAGTGATTTTCTGGGCTGAATGGGTGTTTCCTTTGCCTTGGGCCGACTTGACTTGGAGGGAGTTCAAATTTCAAAACTTGGAGCCAAAAATTTCAATTTCAAAAATTCAAATTTTCTTCTTTCAAAAGTCCAAATGGGACTTGCTTCAAATTATAATTTTCTTTTGACTCTAGCATTTAAAATATGCTTTACAATAATCAATATAAATACAACAAGTGGCCAAATATACATTATAAAGATCGACCATAGTTACAAAATTCAACATCCATAAGGTTGGACTATTGAGATTTATAAGGGTCAACAAAATAATTGATATAACTGAATCTTACCTAGATTTTGAAATATCCTCCTCATATGTGAACTAAGAGAGAGGTCTAATATGCTAGAGAATGTGTAAAAGCCAAGCACAAGTGTTGAAACCAAAAATTCACAAGTGCATCTAAGAGAAAAGTTGCTAATCACAAGACAAAATATAAGTTCCTTTAGGCCTAAAATACTTCAGATTTTATATCAAGAAGATCATCCAATGAGATGATACAAATGAGCGATTGAGTGTATATATACACACAAGTCATGTGATACATCCTTGCAAGTGGGGGACACATCCTTGCAATAGAGTTACGAGCCCACATAACATGTACACACACCCCAAAAGAGTATTGAATTTACATATCAAGTTTGACTAGGTTGTAATTAACCATAATTCTACTATATAATAAATGAAAGTTAATATGTTTGTGGTCAAAATTACAAATGCATAATGATACATATGAATGGGTTGGCCACATGTAGAAATTACGTCAGTAATTTCGACATCCCCCTTGAGTTCAATAGGGGGCATAGAGAGAAGTCATTACAACACAAGATTTACTTCCCATATGAATTTTGGGCAAACAACCATATCACCCCCTTTGAACTCCACATCACTCATTTCAATATCCATCAATATTATCAATCATTGAGTTGAGATATAAGGAGATTTATGTGGGAGATGTTGAAATTTTATATAGAAATGATAAAATAAGTAATGGATCATGGTGGTGAAGACTCCTCTTGATAGCGCTTAATTGGAGTAGAAAGGAACTCAATTGTGTTAAATTTCATAATGAAAATAATACTCAATATGCACAAGGAGGACTCGAGGTGGCAGATTTCCCTCTTGATAGGGTGAAAATGGACCAACAAGAAACTTTTTGGCATTTATAAGAGTGGAGATAACCCACTTAGGCATAGGCCTTGGATCTATCCAAAGGAAGAGTAACTAGAGTAGGGGAATCATGAAAGGTGTTATCATCACTATGTAATAGAGTCTAATTTTAGGAGAACCTGTAATACATGAGAAATCATCATCAACATGACTGGATTAGCCATTGATAAGAGCATGATCCTCCGTAGTATAAGGATTGGATGAGTTACAAACAACAATATCCTAAATTAGTGAAAAAAAAATCTATGATAGGAATACTGGACAAGTCATCAATAGGGTCCATTTTCATTTTGGAAGGTGTATTTGAGAGCGTACTCATATAAGTATAGAAAACCAACATTATACTATGAAGAATAAGGTTCCATTAAAACACGAGAGGAATCATCTATAAGATGACCTACATGGTGATGAGAAGAAGCATGATCCATGGGAACATCTTGAGATCCATATAAAGAGTCTTTTAAAATAAGTAATAAGAGAGATCCTAATGGATCGTGAGTGGGAACCTCATCCAAAACAATGTCTCTATATTCAACCACCCAAAGAGTGGTTGGATCATAAAGGTAGCCCCTTAAAAAGTCTCACTTTAGCCAAATGATTTGTAACAAGAATTTAGATATTTTGATGTGTTTTTCTTTTCATTGGGATCATGGGCCCATGCACTAGATTCAAAAAATACGCAATGCAAAATAATTTTTTTGTTGCTATACAATTTCTCATTAGGAGTCCTTACCTATGATAATGCAAGTGGGTGTTCTATTAATGATATGGGTTGTACAAACAATTGCCTCTCCAACTTCTTACAGAGTGTAAGGAATGTTTTTTTTCCAAGAAATGACTTGAGATATGAGAAATATTTGTCAAACATTGCTAATATATTCATTGTCACCATCACGCCTAAGACACTTAAACTTCCCATTGCATTGATTTTTCACAAGGGACTTGAATTCTTGAGACATTCCAAACCCCTCATCCTCAGGTTTAATGATGTATTCACAGATAAGGTGGAAAAAATCATCAATGAAGGAGATGAAATA
Organism: Pinus albicaulis; assembly: GCA_034641835.2. Classification (NCBI taxonomy): domain Eukaryota; kingdom Viridiplantae; phylum Streptophyta; class Pinopsida; order Pinales; family Pinaceae; genus Pinus; species Pinus albicaulis. Next base: position 1,446,156,832 of record CM076570.1, on the reverse strand, counting down.
CTCATGTCCCCTAGTAGAATATGTGGCCATAGACCCACTAAAATCATTATGAACTAGTGCAAGAGGCTAAGAATATTGCCACTTTGTCCTTGGGAAAGGAATTTTGAAGATGTTTCCCCATTACACGCCCTTCACAAACACCAATTGGTTGTTCAATTTTCTAAAGGTAATCAACAAAACATAATCAAATGATTTTAAAATATCCATAAATGGTGTGATAGAGTTGTTGATGCCATGATACTATGGTGTCAATGCATTATCTAGTTTAGAAACAAACCCTTTTTTCTTTCAACAAGGAGGAATATCTCAAAAATATTACCAGAGTTATCATAGTGTGCCAAGGTAACCATCTTGAAACCATTTGTCATGTCCTTTACAACCCATCAACTCAACTAGAATTCTACCTTTTTATTTTTGTGCAATGCATTAAATAAAAAGAAGAATTGGTCCAACACCTAGAAACAAGAAGAACATCCCCAAACTTAGTTGTATCATTGAGGATATTGTCCCAAATTACCACTTATATGGAAAAATGGCTGTCAGTAACTCCGTTCTCTCCCCTATTTTTCTATCTATAATTATAGAGGTGGTGTCATGTTTGGACATGTGTCAAGTAGCTCCAAAATCAATGATCCATTCTTAGTGAGAGTAAGAGTACCAAAGTGCAAAGTGTGCTGCTAAATGTGCATTGCAAGGAGATCCAATATTACCATCAAAAGGGTTTTTGGTGCCTATTACCACTCAAACCAACAGGGGACCTAAAAGGGACTCCTAAGAGGGAAACTGTTAGGTTAAGGGCAACGATGGAGACTTAGTCCACTATCACCACAAATAGGACTCCCTGCTCTTTATGAACTTTAACCAATGGGAGGAGGCTCGGTAATTAGGAATTCACTTATAAAGGATGGATCAAAAAATAGATGTGAAGTGAACTTAAAGACCCTTTCCCTAAGATAAGATTAAGAATGGAGCTTGCTTTCTCTTTAAGCAAGGTACAAGACTTTCTAGGGAAAGGCGGCGAGGATTTGAGGGTTAGGTTAACGGAACATGACTTGGAAAGAATTTTTGCAATCCCTAAATCCTTATAGAACTTGGATTCCCGGGTTGGCCTTAATGAATTGTCTTTGATAAGAAATGGGACCACACAGGGAAAAGTGTACCCAACCCAGGTTAAGGGTATGGATTCTAGCAATCGATGATATTCTTAACCTGACCAAGCCAAGGAGAAAGGATCAAACAATAATTTTCATCTAAAGATTTCAAATTGATCCTATGAGGTACTAGCCTTGGGAACACTAGGGAAAAGTTTGATCTTAGAACTAGGGCTTGGGATATCTCACAATCCCATTGTCGGAATATCTTCAAATTCAAAGGAAACCTTGAGGAAACACCAACGCAATAGGACCTAGGAGAGAAAACTTTTTATAAGGCTAGTTTCTTGGGAAATTGATGCCTTAGGTGGCCCAACGTGGATAGACCTAGAAAAGGGAGGAAAAGGTGAAATAATATGATTTAAATGACCAAAATTTGATGGATCAATGCCTAATTCCTCTTGGGGATATGGAGTCAAGGATAATTGTGAAGATGGACTTCATTTTTTGTTCAAGGAGGCTCTCAAATTCGACTTCGTCCAATGTTAAGGAAAGAGAAGAAAAGTGACCTTAAAAGCGTTTATAATTCCTTAAAAATGGAAGGGGATTATTGAGATAAATCGATCTCTAGGAAAATTCATTCATTAAACATGTCCCATACATGGAAATAAGCTAAATAGAAACATAATTTCACATTGTTTTCATAAATGCATGCAACAATTAGCCCTAAAATAATGAAATCTCATAACCAATGTATGGAACAAAATGAAAGAAAATAACGTTAAAATTGAACTAAAATGTAATATATAACCAACCATCAACACATTTTCAATATAAGAAGCTCCAAGATAAGAAGAACTCAATCCATACATCAAAATTCATCCATTATCCAAAAATATCCACAAAGGAAAAAATGTGAAGTTCTCGAAGGAGAGAATGATTCAAATCCAAGTGATGATCCAAAATGAATTCATCTAACTCCTATTTATACACTCATTAGGAGTTTTAATTACCAATTTGGGCCTACATTAGCCTATAAAATAAAATAATGTGCAAATTAACTAACTTTTGGTTACAAACCCACCAAACTAGCTCACAAATAAAATAATAAGCCTCTCAAGAAGTCAAATAATAATGTATGCATGTCGTAGGGCGCTCCAAGAGGCCTGATGAAGTCTATAAGTTCCATAATGATGAATATGATCCTCAAAAGTGATGGACAAGGGCGTGGCCCTTTTTTATCCAAACAATAAACCCGTGGTGCTCCCAGTGGTTGTGGGGGCACACAAATGACCTCATAGATCTCCATATGAGTCGAAGATGCCTGTAGACCATCTGTAAGGGCTTAGATGATGGAATGAATGCTTCCATTTCATCATAAAAGTCCTGGGACACCTCCCAAGTGTGTGGTGCACCTGTGGGCCCAGCTGGGCATAGTGTATCAAGTGCATCTTCCTCGTCCAAAAGGTGGATCTCTAGCAATTTAATAACATCTTTGGGGATCCATGGAGTGTTTTCTACTGATGTGGAGGTTCATGGTTCTTTACACACACCCTATATGTGCCAATGTATCCCTCTAGAGGGTTAGGACCCCGTATAGGGAGACCAAACCCAAATGGACACCATCTGTAATCCTACATAATATCCAATGCGTCCCCAAGACTTCCAGTACAACAAGTCATTAAAGTAATCAGGTAAAAGAGCTTAAAAACCGTGGAAAACAAGTGGACAGTTCATAATGGAATTCCCTTCCATAGTGGGCTTTGGTGTTTGCTAGTGTCTCCAAGCTCCAAAGGGGGTTAGGCAAGTACTTTATTAGGTGGTTTCTACCTTTAGAGGGGACAATATGTCCAAGGTACATCCCTCAAATGGTGGTGACATGTGATAAAGAGGTGAAATGGAATAGGGAATTATAGGGTCAATCCTTGGCCACATATAAGGGCACAAGGGTAGCTAGAGAAAGGGAAGCCCACACCTCGGTATGTAATGTGTAGGAGGGAGAAATCATGGTACATGAGGTGCCTTGAACTTGATTTTTCCACCCTTATTTATATGCCTTTTGCCTTTTATGATTTTTCTTTGATTCACAGCTTGGGATCAAAGGATAAGAGCATGATGTGTAAGATATAACAATGATTACCCCTTTTTCGGTAGGGAAATTCATTTCCCTCCAAGGGTTGGGATAATCACGGGTTCCTGAATGATAAAGGAGGATCATATAGGGCCTATGGAACCAGGGTGATGGCGATGGGTATGAGGTAGAGCTCATGCATTCAATTTTTCCCACATGCTAATTATGTTTGTCTCGACCATATTTTTCATCTTGTGGTACATTTTCTTGCCGAATGTGGCCATTTATGCTTTTAATTTTATTTTCGGCGGTTTCAACCTCCAGGGTGTTGTTCCAAGCCTGACCCAAGGTGGGGGCAATGGAATGGGGAGGCCAACCCTATGTGGACCCAGTGAGGAAATGTGGACCTAGGTGGGAGATATGGTGAATGGGGCTATAGTGAGTGGAAGGGTAGTGATATAATGGATAAGAGAGCGGGACCACACAACCAAAATCGAGGTTTCTCAAGTAGTATCACCCTAAAACCAAATGGTCAGTAAAGGTGATCCCACGGGACTAAAATCTAAGGGTAACATCCCAAAGAGGTAAAGGGGACAAAATCACAAATTAATCCCACTCTTTCCGCCTAATCCCCCCATTAATCCATGCCCAAAAGTGTCCATGATAAGTAAACCTAATACTCAATTACCAAATGACAAGACATACCTTTAGGTTCGAGATACCCACCTTCAAACATACGATCAATACAGATGGGTGAGTGACCACATGGATGGCTCAGGTGGCAAAGAAATGGCACAAAAAACTAGTTGAGGGTTGCAAGGGGCTGCTTGCTGCTGGCTAAGGACCATCATGGAGAAAAAATTCTCCTAGGGATATCACCCACAAACTGGTGGGTAACATTTCCCACTATAGATCATGCAAGTTCTTTAATTTTCCTAGATAAGGAAGAAAATACTTGAAGGGATGGCCCTCCTTATGAGTTTTATCTTCATGGAGGATTTAGAGTACCTCATTTACCCAAGTTGGTCTCATATTTAAGAAGCATTGGAACAAATTATGGACAAGCTTGATCTCAAAGAGGTAGTTAATCCATATTCCTCAAAGTAACTTGATGCTTAATGAGATTAAAGAAATTTTTTTCAAGAGTGTAAATTCTAAATGAAAAATAAAAGAACATTGTAGAATATAAAAGTAAAATATTTGGATGCTAGTGAGAGATTACTCATAAAAATTACAAATTCTAAATTTGATTTGCTTTTCCTGCTGATGAATATAGCAACCTTGCAATATATGTTAGTTTTTGTAGCATCAAACAAGTGTTTTAGTCTCGACTTTGGTTAGAGAGGCTAAGAAACGTTAGATTTTCAGAACCCAAAAATTGTTTTAGGAGAAAACACCCAGAGACAACTCAATTAAGTTAAATGATCAATAATTAAATTTCCCAAGTACAACTTAGGAAAAGTGATTAATTAACAACAATTAATTGAGAAAGGTGATAATTCTCTAGAAACTCATATAGATATAGTTTGAGATGATATTATTCATTGATGGAGATCTAGTCATGATTTTTGGTTCACCAATGAGAGATCATAAGAGCAGGAAGTTGGGTTCGAGATAGACACACTTTTGAGGTCGAGTTCCTTGGCAGATTAAGCTATCTAGCTGCAGAGGTCAAGCATAGATGAAGAGTTCGATCTAGAAAGGACGTAGGAGTGAGAGGGAGCAACATAAATGAATTATGGAGGAATTTATAGCTCCATAAACACAACAAAAAGAGGCTGAGTTATTCCACTAGATGCTGCATAGGGATTGTGTAGACAAATTCAGAGGGAAATTCGGTTTTATTGACGAGGAGGTCGATTTAGGTGCCAGAGGCCGGGAAAATTTTCCAGAGGGCTGGAGAATCACTTCCAGAAGAAGCAATAGGCAAGACGTCTGATTCAGAAGAAATTCCGGGTAATGCAAGTTACAAGTTGCGCAGAGGTAGCCCAGAGGCTTACGTAGAGGTAAATGGGGCCAATTTTTTAGCAGCAATTGGTTGCAAGATTTCTTGTGGAGAAGGGAAAACTTATCTTGATAATTTTGGCCAGAGTTTGGCATCCAGATTGTACTCAAAAAATTCAATACTACATAATAATAAAACCCTCATCTGCTGCACTGGTATTCCCACATTGGATTTTTCTAGGGACATTTGTCTAAAAATAACGACGTCAATTTTATTATGTGTGTGTGTGTGCATCTATTTTCTCAGTTCCAATTTTTTTTTTTTGCTGCAACGTTTTTATCGTGAAGAAATTGTAGCGTGATTTATTTGTTATTTTGTTGTAACAAAATAAACAATATAATTTAATCAGCTAGAAGAATAAATTATAGTTGTTGCATTTCAAGAGAATTTTCACCTAGTATCAGAGGAAATTTTTTAATCATATTAAGAGCTTAGTAGTGAAGATGGAGAAATTTCATAGTTTAGAGGGAGTTTGAGTGAATTTCTTCCAAGTTTGTGGAAAGGTCTAGCCATGCAGTGCGAATTGCTAGGCAAGGGTTAATTTTCTAGTTGTAGGTGCAGGAAAAGTTTGAACAAGACAATAGTAGTTCCAACATGTAGATGATTTTCCAGGAAGTTGTTCCAGTGAGAAAATCAGAGATTTCGTTGAGCAGATTTGGGTAGAGTGATTTTGCAGTAATTTTTTTTGCAGTAGCAGATCAGTGATGGGTGGAAGAGAAAAGCACACACAGGAATTTTTCAGAGGGGTTTCCAGATCCGGTTTCAGGATGAAATATGTGATTTCCAATAATAGAAGAAAGTAACAACACATAGAGCTATGCATTCCAGGAGGGAGTGCGAGTAACAGAGCAGGAAACCAAGCAAGAAAAGGAGAAGATTATCATTTATTTTCCCAGATTTGAGTGTAGTGGTGGTTTTGGTGCACAAGTGTACCAAACCACCGGTGCTTGGTAGGAATAGTTGTAGCCTACAAGCTATGGTCACAGGAAGAAAATATGGTTAGCAGGTTAGTGAACACATGCTAATATATATAAAACACACTAAATTATGGAATGTAGTATGCTGCATATAAGAAGAAGAAACACAACTAAACTAAAAAAAAACAAAATCTCACAATGAGTCAAACGAGACAATAATGCAAACGGTGGAATAAAATCCCCTCTTATTGACCGCTATTAGTAAGAAATATAAAACGTTACACACTTTCAAAAGGATCCTTAGATATATGGAGTTTTAAGACCCAGTGCAAGGAAGTTTTTACCTTTGAGTTGATGTCGCAAGGCCTCTCTCTTCTTCAAAGGGATTGAAGTTGTTGGGTGGCCAACAACCAAATCCTCTAACTCTACTGCTACTCTGGATTACACACTGCTAGCTTGCTCATGGGAAATTTGGCTAGCATAACAATGTGTTCTTATTTTGTTCTTTTCATGGTGACAATTTATAGGCAAATTCAATTCCTTCTTCCCTCTCTTGGTACACTTATGGATGGTGACCCAAGAGAGAGGGTTGATTCCTTTGTGTGCTCACTCGAGGTCCTAATGTGGCTTAGGCGGTTGTCCTTGTGCGGCCTCAAGTGGAGGATCATTTCCTGAAGTGTGTCAAGTGGTCCCGGATGGTGACTTCCGCCACTCCTAGGACAGTGCGAATTTTTGAGGGAAATCTGCGCAGACCAGCGTGCCTATCGAAGAAAAATGCATGCAATGCGCATTTTTCCTGTGTCTCCGGTGCACAATTTTATTTTTTCCTCTTGACCTTAGATATTTTTTTAAAAATTCAGATCCTCTAATGTTCCTCAACCCTGTAAATCCTTCTGCTTGAAATTTAATATTGTCATTTTTCTTGTCCGATTTTCCAGTGATAACAGTTTCCCCCTAATGTGTGAGGTCTAGGAAGAACTGTATAGCCGAAATACATTATTATTTTCTGTGTAACCTGTGTTGAGAGAGAGAGAGACCTGTGTACAACCCAAGGTTGGAAACCCCTTACAGTGGGTAGAATACTGATCATGTTCTGTCGAAAAACTGCAAGAAATAGTATGATACAATAAATACAATTTTTCTACGAGGTGGGCATGTCCCATGCTCAAAATGATTTGGCTATCTAAACAAATCTATCTGACAGATAAAGGTTCTGCCTGTGTCACTGATATGGTAGTGATTTGTTGATTTGGTTGATGACGACGATTGCTGACGCCCTCAAGGGCGTTTTTTATTTGACAATAGGTTGAATGTGATGCCCACATGCATAATCTTGGTATGGAATATAAATGCTCATTGTACACATGGGTGTATGACTGGGACCTTCCTGTGTAAGCATGGATGAAAGAGATGCTTATAATGGCATGGGTCTTCGACGAATTTGAGCAAAGTGCAATGGTTGTAAAGTACGATACCATCTTGACAGGATTATGTTGCAGTCGAATGTCAGGAGGATCGATGACATCTATGGGAAATGATGATTCCCACAGTGCCACCCGAGGATGCGCTTATTGTGGTGAGGAGCCATCCAAGGTACTACTTCCTTTTTGGAAAATGGGTGTTGAAGTCGACAAAAAGGAAGCCTCAACCAAATGAGAGAGCTACTGATGCAAGGGACCAGGGTCTCTGATTTGATAGGTTTAACATAGGGATGATGGCGAGGGGTGACAAAAAACTGATGATGGGAGCTCAGTTGCCCAAGGTCGAAGCATAAAAAAGAAGCTTGGTGGTAGTCATAAATATTTATGATGAGGAAATCCTTGGAGTTGGCAGGTTGTCCAGGGTGGGTATATGTTGGTTATGCATGTCGTGGTGACTTTGTGTGGAAGGTGTGATGCTTCGACCAAGGGTGACCAGGGACTGCTGCCATGGTAGAAAAATGGATGGATGAGTGGGGGACTATTCTCCGTTTGAGATCTTTGTACACTTTCCAAAGGAATGAAAAATGGGATTGTATTGTACAAATCATAGAGACGGGTGGCCCATAAACATATAAATTCTCCCTCATTGATGATGTGAGGAAGGCGTTTTTGCTGAGGGTGGGGGCCCCATTGGTTTGTCTCTTGTGTGGGGATGATGAAGCGGATGGAAAATATCACAGATTGGCTATGCTGATGGAGGGATGGTAGGCCAAATGCAAGACACGGTGGTGCGTATTTGATCTGCTTGCAAGAAATGGTAGTCCGGGAAAGGAGTTTTACTTTGATATGGTAAAACTTGACTTGATGCATGGTGGATGAATGGGCATGAAGTGCTTCCCGGACTGAGGTGGTATGGCCATAACGTCATGATTTTCTAATGCATGGTCTACTTTGGGTGATGGACGCCATGGAGGGGAGGCTCTACTGACCAACAATGTTGTTTATCATGTGAAAGGTGGGGAGATGATAAACATGGTCAGGTGGTTGGAACCTATGGTTGATTTCTTGTGGAGATATGTTGTCAGGATATGCAGAGCTTCTATGGGACTCTATCATGCTGAGGGTAGAATGATACCTTCTCTGGAACCTTTAGTGCATTGGGTAATGGATGGTTTGTTGTGTTGTACAATACCTGCAACAAAATACCCCAAGTGAAAGCATGTTTCTCTTTCAAATATTATTGAAAACATGTGCTGAATGAACAGAAGATAAGAGAGGGCATAACTGTTGGAACTGAAAATTATTTTTTTCGGAGGTGTGAATGTGTGGAGCCTCCTTTAGGCGTTATGGGGTGCTAATCACTGTGTTTCTTTCAGTTCTGCAATTGGGCCTTATGAGCTCTCGTTATGGTCCTTCAAACAATCTGAAAAGGGCGACATATAGGCCAATATGGCTCATTTCAGCTCATTTTCGACATTTGAGAGTTTGAGAGTTTGAGAGGTCAGAGGCTGTTGCTGAGCTTTTCTTGCCGTTGCGGTAAGCCTGTGAGCCCGAGACTCGCACTAATAGAACCAGGTAGACTCCAAAACATCCTGTATTTAATTTTTTCAGTGTGACTAGGCAGGGGTCTGTACAAACTAGGTTTGTACGGAACCCAAGCAAATTTTTACCTTGACCGCGCGAGCGATCAAGGTACAGGCGCGATATTTTCGCGCGAAGCTGAGGTTTTTCACGAAAATTTTGCGCCTGCCATTGCTTTGTGCGCGCGGTCTCCGTGCCTGTTTGAGAAACAGGCGTGCTGAAAGGCCAAATCTATTTTTGGATTTTTTTTGGGAAATTTCTCAATTTTTTGGTGTTCTTGATGTCACTGATGTGTATCTGTTTGGTGACACGATGCTTTGGAGGGAGAGAGATTGTCCTGACCTCTGTATGGATGTGGCACAATATGCCAATGCTCGCCAACAATTGGCACGATGGGGTCTTCTCAAGTTTCTTGAGAATGACCTCCTTCGATCGTAGGATCGGTTACTGCGCTACCTGGTCCGCTGCTGGAACAGGTGGCATAGAGTTATGGTGCTGCGAGGATGTGACTAGACTATCCGTCTGAAGACGGATATATATTTTGTAACAAGGATACTACCTCAGGGTGAGGCGCTCCCATACCTACTTCCTCCCGGGAGGGTCGACCTTCGGCAATTTTCCGAAATTCATTGTGGCGGGACGCCTCTCACGGAGGGGTGCATTCTAATAGAGTCAGTGACTGATTTGGCCGAGAGATATGCTCTGGTGATGATTTTGCGCTTGACGGGGTCATTGTCACCACATAGGGAGTTGGGGCCGCAACTAGGTGTCTTGTGCCATCTGAGGGTTGGGCACTTCTTTGATTTTTCCCGTCACTGCTATGACGGGATGGTGGCCCAGTTATAGAAGGTCCCTGATGGATCTAAGCTATTCAATTATGCTAGCATCATTTGTATCCTCATGTACAAGAGAGTGGTGTTGCTTTGACCTGTGGTGGCGGTGCCTGCGAGGGGTCATCGAGACCCTCGCATGAGGTGGTGGGCTCCAGTTATACCTCGCGGTGGGGCGTTATTGGAATGAAACCACTGAGGCTTGGTTTGAGGCCAACCCTCAGATGTTCCTCCCCTATCCATATGTCGAGATGGATTTTTGAGGAGACCCTGACATGGGTCTTCCTGCTGGATATGCATGGGGACTAGCAGGTATGATATTTGTCTTTTTAATGTGCATTTTTTGAGTATTTATGATTTATATGTGTATTATGATGACACTACCATATTTTTGTTACTCTTGTAAATGTTGGTGAGTTTGGGCACCCTACAACTCAGTTGATGGGACACCATTCGCCCCGGAGGGTTCGAGGAGCTTCAGCCCCAGCCAGGGGCAGGGAGCAGGTCCAGTGCATCCCCAGGGTGGAGTTCCTGGTGACGAGGCTAGCCCATCTAGAGAGGGTAGCAGTTTGGCGGCTACTGAGTGTGCTACAGCGATTGCTCGCACCGAGGCAGCAGAGGCCCACATGCCAGAGATGGTAGAGAAGATGGCTGCCTTAGAGGTCTGAGCCTTTGACTTGGTGGATGCATGGGGCCGCACGAACCGACTGTGGGTATGCCTACGTGTGGGTTTGTTGATGATTTGGACGATGTTTGGTTAGAGACACTGATGGCCCGAGAGAGGGGCTATCGACCGACTCTGCACTGCGTGGCAGCTTTAGTTTTGACAACTCCCCCAATATTGGCACCGGGAGCAGTCGTGGGTCTAGGTGCCCAACCTAGAGGGGCACAACCCTAGAGATTTTTTGTACACAGGAAAAACACCCATTATGACAATGCTTCCCTTATTTTTGACGGCATGTGTATATGTATTTTTTGTTGACCTATGGGTCAGATACATGACTCATTATTTGTACTCAGACATAAATTTTTTGGTATATATATATGAGAGATGTATTTTTTGTAGTGCTATATGGTGTGTCCACTATTTATATGTTTTTATGGATGATGTGTGTTGCTGATGGATATCTATGTTTTTTATGTTTTGTTTTTGTTTTTATGTATTGATGGTTTATCCGAGATGCGTTCCAGTTTAGGATATGGTTCGCTATGTGATTTGCTGTCCAGTTTTGATTTCTTGGCACATGTGAGAATGTAATGTGATAAAATTGACTACTTAATATTTTTGCACACAAATATTTTCTAAACATATGCAAATTTCATACCTCAAACTCTTGGTTTAACTGTGAAACCACTAACCGGGAATCAAGGTAGATATGCAAGTGGCAAATGCCTTGATTGAAGGCATCGCACATGAGCTCAATGGCGACGTCATATTCTGCCTAATTGTTTGTCGTTGATCCAATGCACACTCCATTGGTGAAGAATGGAGATTGGTTAGGGTGGTAGATGACCCAAGTGGCTGCTGCTAAAATTTGAGACCATCGCGATGCTCCATCAACGAATCCAAAGTAATGGTTGGGTTGGAAATCCATTTGCGACACTAATGCGCTTTTTGTAACAAGTTTGTGATCAAAAATAAAGTTTTGGTATGTGTACGTTAACTCTAAGGCTGAGCCCTCTTGGCCCTTATGGGTAAAATTTCTTGAGGTAAAGACCGTTGATGGGGCTACTCAAGCATGTTCCATCAGGCTCTGTCAAGATGTATTCCCCCTATAGTAGACAATTTTTTATGATATAGGGTCCTTTCCACAAGGTTTCAAACTTTCCTGGCCCTAGGTCTTCTTTTGCGACATCGTAGCGGAGGACTAACTCCCCCCTCGGTAAATGATCGAGGGGTGATGTTGCGATTGAACGATGCTTTCACCCAATTTTTATGGGCCTCGTTGTGCTAGAGCGACTATCATCAAATTTTGTTGACGAACTCTAGTTGTACTAAGCATTGTTCTAGAGGCCGGGTGTCATCGAGGAGTTTGATGGCAGCCTGTAAATTCAGGATATCGCGTTTTATGGGAATCACGGCTTCGACCTCATATACCAAGTGGAAGGGTGTGAACCCCATTGATGTTTTCACTACCGTGTGGTATGCCCATAGGGCGGAGAAAAGCATGTGATGCCAGTTTGTTTTGTGGTTATTCACCATGCACTGTAACATTGTTTTTAGTACTTTATTTACAACTTCTACCTATCCGTTGGATTGGGAGTAGTATGGTCACATGAATTCATGTGTGAATACGAGGTGGTGAGGTAGCTACTGGAAAATTTTGTTCTCGAAGTGTTTTCCATGGTTGGAGACTAACTCCTTTGGTACACTGAACTGGGCAATGACATGGTTGAACAAATATCGTGCAGCGGTTTCTGTGTTGTCGTATGTGGGCATAGATTCTGACCTCTTGGTGAAGTAGTCAATGACCACAATAATGTATTTGTGATTGCCCGACGATGCTGGGTTGCAAGTCATGAAGTCAATCCCCCATTTACAGAAGGGACCAACGACGATGACTGGGTGCAGGGGAGTGGGAGGGGCTCTTGCCTTATGAGTGGAGTGTTGACATTGCTCATGCCTCTTGACTGCTAAAATGAAATTGTGAAATAACATGGGCTAAAAATATCCTGCCTGTAAGATTTTTTGGGCGGTGGCCATTCCGAATATGTGGCCACCACAAGCTCCGTTGTGGCAGTCATTAAGGGCTTGCTTCACTTGGTCATGGGTGAGGCATCGACATGATATGGTGTCGACGTCAGTATAAGACATCTCCCATGAGGAGGTATTGGGGGGCCTGGTGGCGGATGCGCTGATGGTCGTCACAAGTGAGTTGGGGTCTAAACTTTTGGGTTCATAAAAAGACGAGAATATCTCTGTACCAAGGGTCATCGGTCGTTACTAGGAAGAGGTGTTCTTTCGGCAGTGAATCATTGATCGGTGATCCTTTGGTTTGACTTGGGAGGGCTGTGATGAACTCGGCTAATATTAAAGCCTTCTTGCTCTTAGGGGATAGAAACTGCAAGTCAAATTATTGTAGAATGAATATCCAGTGGGCGTAATTATGGTTCATGAAACGTCATGTGAGCAGGTATTTGATGGGGTTAATATATACGATGAATATTGTGGTCCTTAAGATAATATAGTGGCAAATTTTTTTGACTACTTGAATTAGTGCTAGGGAAGTTTTTTCTTCAGGCTCATATCTTAATGTGAGGCCTGATAAGGATTTGCTAATGTAATAGATTATGTGCTCCTTCCCATCTGGGCCCTCCTGGATCAATACTCTGGCCAAAGCGGTCTCGGAAGCTGATAGATACAGGATGTAGTCCTTGTTGTAGTTTGGGGGACTAATCAACGGTGCTGAAGACAATGTGTCTTTCAATGCATCAAATGATTGTTGGGCTTGATCATCCCATTTGAATGGGATATCCTAATGAAGGAGACACAGGAATCCTTGAGCATAAGTGGCATAATCTGGGACAAAACGTCTTAGAAAGCCGACCTTTCCCTACAGGCTTTGTAGTTGCTTGAGGGTTCAAGGTGGAGGTACCTCTTTGATAACTTGGACATTTAGGGGGTCCACTCTAATTCCTTGATGGGACATAATAAAACCTAGAAGTCGTCCTTCTGTGATGTAGAAGACGCACTTGAGGGGGTTCAAGCATAGGTTGTATTGCCAACATCGTTGGAATACCAGTCGCAAATCCTCAAGATGTTCTGATCACTTCTTGGATCAGACGGTGAGGTTGTCCAAGTAGGAGAGGATGAGGTGTGCCAAGTCATGAAAGATATAATTCATGGCCCTCTAGAAGGTGGCTCCAACATTCTTTAGGTCAAATGGCATCACCTGGTATGCGAATGTGTCTCATGGGGTGGTGAACGCGGTATTATACTGGTCGGTGTGACAAATTTGGACTTGGTTATACCCAGAGAAACCATCCATGAAGGAGAGGGCCTCATGTCCTACACAAGCATCGATGACTTGATCGATGAATGGGGAAGGGTAATTTTCCTTTGGACAAGATTTGTTCAAATCGCGAAAATCAGTATAAACGCTTATGGTGCCCTGTTTTTTCATGACAGGAACAAGGTTGGAAGCCCAATATGTGTAAGTGATGGGGTAGATAAACCCTGCTTTGTGAAGCTTATCGATTTCTCTTTTTATTGCTTTTGCCTTGGATGGGTGCAGTTGACGCTGTTTCTGGCGTACTGGTGATACGTCAAGCCAGGTGTCAATATGGTGCTCTACAATAATGGGACTAAGCCCAGGAATTTTGAGTAGTCCCATGTGAAGATATCTCGATACCTTTGCAATAACTGGGTGTAAGAGGTTATCTCTTCTAGTGAACCTGCTGCCCTGAAAAAAAATTCTTTGAATTTTTTAGGATTTCGAGAGATATTCACCTTGATGGTAGGTGAAATGTTTGAAATGTTCCCTTCTTAGAATGCATTGGGTGCCGGAATGGGATTCTTGAACCAATTGAATTTCCCTAATGAAAGGAAGTCTTTTGATTCAATTGCATAAATATCTTGATTTGCTATCTTGTTAGGGCTTTACGTTTTTTCAAGAAGAAAAAAATGAGCATGATGCATTGCATCCCACGGATAATCTGGCTCCGTCATGGCCTCAAGGATATCCTCATATGAGTGGAATAAGGATCCTAAGGGGGATTGAGTCTAAGCAAAGCCGTGAGGAAGATGTGAAGTCCTAATGAAGTTGGTTGACAGACATGAAAAATATTCCATCGTCGATGTGGTGGAACTGGATGTGGTCGACATGATGTATATTGATTGGGTTTGCACCATCGTTGGTACAAATAATCTCATAGTTGCATCTGACTCGAAACTTATGAATGATGAGTAGAAAACCTGAGTCACGGTTCTGATAAATGAGGATATGAATCTTATATGGTGTATCGTGTCGTTGGCATTTGGTGGGGGAGGAATTTCCATCGTGGCAGCTTGCGTGGGAGCAAGGCTAGGTTCCTCATTAGGCTGGGCACTTTCCGGGACTTAGAAGTTGTGCTTGGTGCAGAGGTGTTTGAATGCTTCCATTAGTGGGCATGCCTCTGGTTCATGGTTATGGTTGGTGCAAATGGTGCACGGTACCACTATGCCTACTGAGTATATTGTGTGGGAACCAACACTACTCTTCATCCCTGAAGTGGACACTCGGAAAGGATCAAGCGTAGGGGAGGGAGTCCTCTACTGCCATTTCCGAGTTTTTGGTTTGGGTAGTTCTAACTCTTTTCGGGAGTGCAGACTTAACACTGCTCTCGCCGCTCGAAGCTTGGGGAGGTGTTCACATTTCATAGTATGGTGAAAATGTGAGCATATACGGCAATAAAAATGTGTGATTTTCTCTTGGTTAGAGAGATGTCTCTGAGGGAGGGAAGAGACCATGCTAAAGCCGTTCGTGAGGTTCTTTAGTTCTTTACACTGATTGACCTGGTGGCTGATCTTGTCGCATATCCTGCATGCCGTCCTAGGTTGGACATACGTCATGCTAGGTCAATGCGCCTTTTTAACTTTCGCAACGTGTCGGTGTGGAAATGGGGTGGGCTGCTTGGGGGAAATCTGCCTTCCATTCTGTTTTCAAAGTTCTGGATTGATGAGATCCTGGCAGTGCGTCTCTAATGAATGAATGATGTCAATTAGTGGGCGCACTCGAGGGATATAAGTGCAGCGCTGATCATGATGGTTTCCTTGACATACTAGACAAGAACGTCGTTCTTGGGTATTACTGTCCTGTTCATTTGGTGACGTGATCGGGTAACAATGGCGTAACGTTCTAGGTCTAGGCATGTGGCGACCACATGGTTGCGTGTGCTATACAATGTACACATTGGTATTCTACGTGGAGGGAAGGAGGGGGTGACTAAAGGTTCCCTGATCGTCCGCTTTTCAGTTGATAGGAAGAGGATCGATCTACTTGTCACATCCTCCTGCGTTATCGAGCTATCCATGGATTCTATATTAGAGTCATCTTCTAGGGAGAGGCGTACTATGGCCGTGCGTAAACTAGTTAGCGCTACATGGAATCTACGGATATAGTGACAATGGTGTAGTGGGTGATTGCCACCACAAACCTGACACAGATGCTGGATGGATAAAAGGTAAACATGGTATACTACATGAACTATATACCATTATTGAAACAATTCTAGGGCTACACATTCGGTGATGAAATGATCTCGTTAATCGCAGAGTGCACAACGCTCAATAGGAGGAGGGGGGATGAATGAGGGTCTTTCTGGTGACTGTCGTGCCTCCTGCAGGTATAAAATGATGCGAGGTTCTTCTCCATTTGACTGGATGGAGGGATCCTCTTGATATGATTGTTCGGTGGCATGTAAGGCATCCCTATATCGCGGTATTTCTGGGCAGTGACGGGTGTAATGCCCATAATGGCCACAGATAACACATGCATGGCTGGTACACAAAGCCTTGCCTTGATTTTTGGTGGATGGTTCCTTTTTACGGGAACTTTTTGCCACGATATTTACCTTGGATCTAAGGAGCAGTTTTAGTTCGTCCAAGTCCGGGTAGATATGGGTAGGGTGGCCTATTATGTCACATATGGCGCAAGGTTGTAATTCCTATTGTATCGTGGGAGTTTCTACCTTCTTCCCCTTTTTATTGGTTTTCTTGGTCGTAATAATCGGTTTTATGAGGGGAGTTTCCTTAGATGGTATGGTGGCGACAGTCTCCTTAACAGGTGGGGCCTCCTCAGGAGTGAGGGGGATTAACCCTATAGAGGTGATGTTTTTTACTCCTGTTGAGGTAGGTGGGACCAAGTACCAAACTAGTATTGAAAAGATATGTTTGGAAACACTACTGTTGCCAAAACTTGTTGTGACACAAAAACATATGGAAGGTATAGGAAAGGAGTTTGGGAGGCGACATAGGCTAGAGAGGCTGCTGTGGCCGAGGTCTCGGTGTCGTTACTGCTCGTCTCCTCCTCCTGGCTGGCTTCAGTGCTTGATGATGACATCATGCACACCAGAGCCTCTATGATATCATTTGATGATTCTGGTATGATAGGGGGATATCCTAGGAATGATCTGAGGATGGACGATGGTTTGAATTGGCCGGGGACATATTCTTGGTACCGTGTAAGTGTCTCAACAGATGTGTCTACATAGGGTAGAACGAAATCGACGTTTGTTAGGGGTCGCTTGTCATGATATGACAATTGGTCGACAATAATGATGCGATCCTCATGGGGGAACATCATGGTTCAGAAGACGAAGGATGCTATGGCAGACATGGCATACATATAACTTCGCCCAAGGAGTATATTGTAATCCAGTTGAGCATCCAAGACCTCAATGTCTATAAGGACCGTCTTTCCGGCCAAGCAGACTGGGAAATTTTGATAGAGACCGATGGGAGCAGAAGGGCGCCTGTCGTATGCTCTGAGTGTGATGTCTGATGGCTTCAGTTTGGGAGACCCTAACTTCTGCCAGATGTTATTTGACATGATGCATGTGGATGCACCCTCATCAATGATACAGTGGTGTATAGTGATGTTTTGGACTGACACCGGTATCTGGAAGGTGACCAATGAAGGAAGCCTAGGGGTGGTTTTATCTAAATCAAAAGCCATTAGGCGCGAATTGATAGGGTTGATTGTGCCTAACGCGGAAAGTAAGGCTTTCCCTTGCTTTGGGCATGATTGCAGTACTTCCAAAGCTGACATGGCAGTGGGATATTGGGCTAGATCATCCACAATACTATAATTATGGGCCGCTTTGGAGTGGTTTCTTGCTCGCCTAGATGGTCCCTTAGTCATCTTTGGCAAAGGTTCAATAGGAAATTTAGATATAGTCAACGGTGCTGTTGGTGCAATCATGCTAGCCCTTGACGAACTAGTGTTTGGTGGGGTATCGTAACTTCGGTTCCGTGTTTGAAAAAACATTTCTTCACCAATCATATAGATTTTGTGGCTGTTTTTTCTGGAATTGTCGGGAGTTGTTTGCTGCTGTTGGTTGCTAACTGTTTGTTGGTGGGGGAAGGGCTCCTACATGACAACTGTCTGCTGTGAGGGTTCCCCTTGTCCTCGGTTACCCTGAAGCTTCTTCAGCTTGGGGAGATCGGGACAGTGATGAGTGTAATGGCCATACTCCGAAGGGAGCTTCGTGGGCATGGGGGGCCATGTGGGGTTATGTGCAATGGGGTCATTCATTAACTTGGTTAGATCAGTTAAGTTCAATGATGCTAAGAATGGTAATTGTGTGTTGAGTGCCATTGTAGACTATGAAAACGTAGGGTTCTAGTTATATATGGGGTTTTTCTGTGACGTACCCGGCTATGTGTTCAGTTGGCTCCCCGAATGGGTAGCACTCCTCTACCCCCTAGGGGATGTGGGAGGAGTGGTATGTGGTGACCCTGTGGGGGTTTCCACTCGTGTGGTGTTGGGTGACCCTTGGGGGTTTCCAACTAAATATTCCTTGATAAAGGATGAATCAATAAGGGTGGTCGTATTCCATCTTTGACGCCTAAATGGTGAAAGACCTGGAACCCCTCCCGCTAATGGGGGGAGGTCCAAAAGATGTCTAGATTGACAAGGTCTCGATGGGTTCGTTATGGTGTCGACTAGGTATGGTTTTGGAAAAATTCTTCAGTTCTATGAGAGGAGAGACATATATATATATATATATATATATATATATATATATATATATATATATATATATATATATATATAAGGGTGACCACATACATAAAATGAAGAGAAACAAAAGGTTAATTTCCCTTAAATTAGTTCTATGTGATCAATCAATAAAAAATGGTTTTGGTTGTTTTTTGCACGTGAAACTCAAAATCCTAAAGACCTAAACATCCTCACACTCTCAATTGTAATTGGGCCTTGCGAAGATATCTTCTGGTGGGTACTGGGCTAACATCCCAAAAGAACTGGTGACGCCTTCCAATAGTCGAAGAATCGACCAAGGTAATGGGTAGAGGATCTAGTCTTGCCTGCACCATCACCTATAGGGAAGGATGCCATAGATTTGGCCACTAAGTACTATCATCCCACGTGAGCATTCGAGTCTTGAGATTCTTGGTAAATTAGCTACCAGTACCGAGCATTAGATGGGTCAGGTAGCCTCAAATAATACCGAACACATTGGGCCTAAGCTTAACCCCCTATGAATTAGGTCTTTGTGGTGCTCGAGTTTTATTTTCCGTGGGTGGATAGACGAGTTTGAAGCTCCCTATTAAGTCCAATTCTATGTTTCAAGATGTAAACTAACCATGGCGTCTTATTGGATGCCTACCCCCAAGGTCATAACCTGAACTATTATTTTTCTTGTGGCCCATGTGGGGAAATTTAATGAGTTCACTTAGGTTAGTTTTAAGGAGGCTTTACTTTGCTTATGGTGTGGAAGTGTGTGAGCAAAAGTGAACAATCACACATTTTTAATATGTGGATATGTGGTGATCCTTTACACGTCTCCTATTAATCTATGTCTTGATTATTCCCTGCAATAAGAAAATGATATGCGGATAGTGGGCCACTTACAACTTTTCTTAATTAAACTAAATGATTAACTAAAGGGAGATGGAAAATTATCAAAAGAGTGCGTTTATATGCATGCCCAGGGTCACCAAAAGGTGCAAGGGCATTAGAGATTACTTTATTCTCTTAAGATAATTAAGTCCTAGTCCCAATTCGTAGTGCAAAAATTTAAACTAAAAATAATGATCTAACTAGGAAAAAATAAATGAAAACTAGCTAAGCATATGTGGATTAGGGCCACTTACTCTTGCTAATTATCTATGTGTTTTTGGTGTCTATTTTCACAAAATGAGTTAATTCATATTTCAAAGGTGGATTTTCGCCACTTAATTTCCCCCTACTTAAACTATGTGAGTTTTGTGAAGATAAACTTTAAAATTTAAAACTATGCAACTAGAAATACTAAAACGCAACCAAAAGCATATTCTTAAAAGTCAAGGGACACCAAATATAGTGCTGGAAGTTTTTCTTTGGGTTGCCAGTCACTTTACAATTGGGAAACTAAAGAAAACCACTGAGAAATATGTTCTCTGGTTTCCGCACGGAAATGTATCACACAAGCGCACAACTCTGTGCGTAGGACAAAGTTGAACTCGAGCGGATCACCACATCTGTCTGAGTAAACTACGCGCGGGTTTCTTGCAAGTAAAATTTCTAGAAATCCTAAACTGCAAATTTTCACTATGGGTGAATGAGGAGAGAAGAGGAGAAGGGGAGCTGTCCCAGAAACACTCCAGAGTAGAAAGAAGGTCCCTGAAACAAGCACAACCACTTAACTAAAGGGTAAAGCAAGTGGAGTTGCCAACCCTGTAGTGGTGATTTTGGTGCACAAGTGTACCGAATCACCGGTGCTTGGTAGGAATGGTTGCAAACTACAAAATATTGTCATAGGTAGAAAATTTGGTCAACAGGTTAGTGAACACATGCTAATATATATAAAACACACTAAATTAGGGAATGTAGTATGCTGCATATAAGAATAAGAAACAAAAATAAACTAAAACAAAAACAAAATCTCACAATGAGTTAGACGAGACAATAATGCAAACGATGGAATAAAATCCCCTCTTATTGACCGCTATTAGTAAGAAAGATAAAACGTTACACACTTGCGAAAGGATCCTTCGAACTATGGAGTTCTAAGATCCAGTGCAAGCAATTTTTTACCCTTGAGCTGATGTCGCAAGGCCTCTCTCTTCTCCAAAGAGATTGAAGTTGTTGGGTGGACAACAACCGAATCCTCGAACTCTACTGCTGCTCTGGATTACACACTACTGGCTTGCTCATGGGAAATTTGGCCAACATAACAATGTGTTTTCATTTTTTTCTTCTCATGGTGGAAATTTATAGGCAAATTCAAACCCTTTGTCCCTCTCTTGGTATACTTGTGGATGGTGACCCAAGTGAGAGGGTTGATTCCTTTGTGTGCCCACTCCCAGGACCGTGCGACCTTTTGAGGGAAAGTCGTGAAGACCAACGCCCCTATCGAATAAAAATGCACACAAGGCGCATTTTGCATGTGTCTATGGTGTGCAATTTGATTTTTACCTCTTGACCTTAGAGATTTTTAAAAATTTTCAGATCCTCTAATGTTCCATAACGTTGAAATTGTTCTTCTTGACATTTCATACTGTCATTTTTCTTGTCTGAGTTTCTAGTGATAACATTGTGTTTTGCAGAAATGGCCTTAGCAGGACTTTGACATCAGGATATGATAGATGTAGCCTCTAATTATTGTATCTAGAAAGCCAAGATGTATTTCCTACTAGATGAGCATGGTCTGAAGATGTATGTAGAGAGATTTGTAGGCATAGCTACATACCTACAATAACTAGAGAGTTACAATAAGGAGACGACCAAGGTGAAACAATTTATTCTTGATGGAGTTCGAAATCACATAGTCTCACAGTAAGCGACTAAGAATACGACCAAAGAAATGTGGGATGCAGTTGCTATGCTTTTCTAGAATCCTTCTAAGAACTGAAATATGTTCTTGAAAGATAATTTTAGGATCACTAAGATGCATAAGGGTGAAGGTGTCACTCCTTATCTCACTAGAATTTAAAATGTCTGAGACGAGATTACTACAGTTGGAGAAGCACCTCAAGAGAGAAATTTAGCGCGTACAACTCTCAACGGTTTCACCCCAGAGTGGGATACCTTCATCAGGTAGCCGCTGGACGAGATAATCTACCAGGTTGGGATCGATTGTGGGCTGATTTCACACTAGAGGAGATGACACTTGCTCTGGTTGAGAGAAATATCCATGAAAGTAGTAGAAAAGGACAGAAGAATGTGAAACAGAGGGAGAATCTAGCCCTTGCATCGAAGGGGAAGGTAAATAAAGGTCCCAGTTAGGGACAAGGCTCACATGGAGGAGAAAAGAAGAAGAACAATTTGTCAAAGATCAAGTGCTTCATATGTGTTAAGTTTAGTCAGTACAATACCTAATGTCCCAAGAGGAAGAAGGACAAGAAGGAGAAGCAGGAGCAGGAAAAAACTTCGGCAGAGATAGAAAATTTGTCTTATAGGTTAGAGGATGAATTCACTTTGTATGCAACTATAGCTACATGGGAGAGGTGGGGAGACATTGAGCTCTATATTCCAGAGTTGCAGATATTTGGGCAGGATCCATAAAGGAGAAACAACAATTGTAGTTTAATCCTCATATCGATCATTAACCTTGCTATAGGGGCCAACACTATTCAGTAGCAGTTGGCGTAGTCAAATCTTGAGGGACAATTGCAAAGCTAGTGGCAGTCAATCATTGATGGGTGCAAAATGAGTAAGGGTGAAAACATTTAGTCAGTGGATAGTGCAGAGGCTAGTTGCAATCAGAAAGTCAGGAGACAGTTGCAGAGCCAATACATGGACACAATTGATTCAAAATTTGGTTCTCAATGGCAGTAGTTGCAGCAACAACAAAAACATGAGATTAGTGACAATGTAGAGTAGTGCTGGAAACAATACAAGGTGGTATAGTGCAGTGTAAAAAACAACGTGGATGCAGGGCGATTCAACTACAAAGTGGCAGATGAATAAGTGTATATGCAATGTCTTAGTGGGTAGTGACAAGTTATCACAATTGTCGGACATCAACAACATATGGGAATATGTTATGAGACAATAGAACACCTTCCTCACTAATAGGGTGTGTTAGTTTTTGTAGCATCAGACAAGTGTTCTAGTCTCAAATTTGGTCAGAGAGGCTAAGAAACAAAAAATCTCCAGAACCCAGAAAAGGTTTCGGGAGAAAACACCCAGAGACAACACAATTAAGTTAATTGATCAATAATTAAATATTTCCTAAATATAACTTAGGAAAAGTGAATAGTTAACAACAATTAATTGAGAATGGTGAGAATGCTCTAAAAAATCACATGGATTGAGTTTGAGACAATCTTAGCCATTGATGGAGATGTAATCATAGTCGTTGGTTCACCACTGAGAGATTATAAGAGCATGATGTTGGATTGGAGATAGACACACTTGTGAGGTTGGGTTCCTTGGTAGATCGATCTATCCAACTATAGAGGTCAAGTAGGGAAGAAGAGTCTGAGCCAAAAGGGATGTATGAGTGAGAGGGAGAAACATAAGTTAATTTCGGAGGAATTCCCAGTTCGAGAGAGGCAACAACAAGAGGTCAAGTTATTCCACTAGAGGCTACGTAGGGGTTGTGCATGTAACTTCAAAGGGAAATTCAATTTGACTAAGGAGGAAGTCGATTTAGGTACTTAAGGCCGGTTAATTTTTCAGAGGGCACGAGAATCACTTCCAGAAGCAGTAATATAAATGAAATTTGATTCAAAAGAAGTTATGGACAATGCGAGTTACAGGATGCACAAAGGTATTCTAGGGCCAATTTCTGAGCAGTAGTTGGTTGTAGAATTACTTGTGGAGAAGAGAAAAATTCTCTTAATAATTTTGCCCAGATTATTTTGTTGAGGATTGCCAATTTGGCATCCATATTGTACTCTAAAAATTCACTTCTGCATAATAATAAAACCCTCATTTGCTGCACCGGTTTTCCCACATAGGTTTTTTTTGGGGATATTTGTCAAAAAATAACGGTGTCAATTTTATTGTGTGTGTGCACCTATTTCTCAGTTACAATTTTATTTTCTGTAGCATTTTTATTCTGAAGAAATTGCAGTGTGATTTATTCGTTATTTTGTTGTAAAAAAATATACTACATAATTTATTCAGTTAGAAGAATAAATTTCACTTATTTCATTTCAAGGGAATTTTCACAATATACTCATCAAATTTAACTCCAACTCATCTAACCTAATTAATATTCAATATTCCAAAGAAAATTTTGAAGTTATCCTAGATTTCCTTCGTACCTTTGTTATCCTCGGTATGATGAATGTGATTAGGGTCAACACATAATGATGATCAACCCAAGAACTTCACCCTCCTTCAAACATACGAGGTCATAACTGACATCATCTATAGTAGGAAGTAATCTTGTCAAGTACATCCATAAACCTTTGCTTCAAAATAGGTAAGAAATTTGATCCACTCAAAATGATAGTTGGCCCCATTAAAAAACGAAAAGAATTATTTTGAATACATAGGATCAACAAAAAGATGATGAAGATTCCTTTCGGAATGAAGATTTTCACAGATTCTCCTTGATAGATCCAAATGGTAAAAAACCCTATGTTACCTTGGGAATGAAGGTGTTCTCCTTAAAGAAGGGTAAAAAGTGCTAATGAACACCCTAAAAGGAGGTGAAACCCTAGATAAATGTTTGTATCTTTATAATCCTTAGAGAAACCAGAATGGAGATGATTAAAAGGACCTAGTTTTGCATTGTAACACAAACACCCCTAGCTATTATTTTCCTCATCAAAGCACTGAGAGATTAAGGTTCACACCTACTTTGAAACCATGTTGAGATTCAAAGGGTCAACAAAGAATTGATGGAACAAAATCTCACCCAAGTTCTAAAATAACCTCCTCACAAGTGCCTTGAAGAGAGTACAAAGGACAAGCACACACATTGAAAATATAAATATAGAAATGGACCTAAGAGAAAATATTCCAATCACAAGACAAAGCATAAAAACTAAGTGCCCTTAGGATTATAATACTTCATATTTCATATTAAGAAGATTATGAGATGAAATTATCCAAATGAGAGCTTGAGTTGTGTATTTATACACAATTCAAATTAGGTTTCTTTTCAAGAGGGAGAGGCATCTCTTCAAGAGTGAGTTATGGATTCACATAACAACGACACACACCCTATAAGGGTATTGAGTCTACATTTCAAGTTTGAGTAGGAATACCTTAACCATAAGCATAGTATAAAATAATCGTAATAAAATGTAACCTTCACCATAAAATTATATGAAGACACATATTAAGGGTCATGATAACATGTACAAATGATAAAAAAAATTCTAATAATAACTATATATGTTCACTAATATCCAATATAATGTTGTCCACTTTCTTGTTTGTATCCTCAAGAATTGAATATCCTTAATATTGTTAGTTTTTGTAGCATTAGAAGTGCCCTAGACTCGAAACTTTGTGTAGAAGGTAAAATACAGGAGTTCTCCATAACCCATAAATCGTTTATGAAAATTCCACCCAGTAAGTGTTTCAATTAGATTATTAGCCTATTTTTTAATATTTCCTAAGTATAAACTTAGGATAAGGAGTGAATCATCTAGAGACTCACACGGATCGACAAGGAATTAATATGGACCCTTGATTACATTTTAATCTTCGCTGTTGGAGGTCCAACAGAGGATTATAAGAAGAAGTCGATGGGTAGATGGAGAACATACTTGAGATCGATTTCCTTGGAGAGTTCGATTTTTCCAGAGGGACAACAATGGCTAGAAGAGTTCAAGCTTTAGAAGGGAAGCATAGATAGTGACGGGTAGGGACACTGACCCGGAGGAAGTTTTCCAGATCGGAGAGGCAACAATAAGAGGCTGAGTTATTCCCAGTGAGGTAGCATAAAAGACTACACAGTCAACTTCAGAGGAAAATTTGATTTATCTTGGAAAAATAAATTCATCTTCAAGAGGCCTAGAAAGTTTTCCATAAGGTTGGAGAAACATTTTCCCCAGCAGAGATAGGAAGAATGACTTGATTAGAGGTAGTTCCGGGCTAGACATCTAAGGGTATACGCAAGAAGTGTGCAGAAGCAAGCATGAGGGGTCCAGGAGGACGAGTTTCTGAAGCGAAGTTGTGTCGGGGTTACTTGTGGAAGAAGGGAAATCCCATTAGATAATTTTGGCCAGAATTTCTTGGCATGGATTGTAAGTTTTAGGCATCTAGATTGTACTCAAAATTTCAGTGTTGCTTAGTAATAAAAATCCTCAGATGTTGCATCGGTTTTCCCAAGATGGGTTTTTCTGAGGACTTTCGTCCAAAAAAAACTGTCATATCTTTATGTGTGTGTGCTATAATTTCTCAATTTATAGTGCTATTTTTATTCCATATTTTTATTTGTGAATGTTGCAGTGTGATTTATTCACTATTTGTCGTAGCGAATAAATTGTTAAATTAATTAACAATTAGAAGAATAATTTTCATTTGTTGCAATAAGATTTCAGTATTGAAAATTTCACATGGTATCAAAGTGTGATTGATTGCTCAGAAGCGGAGGAAAAAATTCACTGTTCAGAGGGAGCAGTAGGACGAATACCTAGAGGCTACACAGAGCCTGAGCCAAGGAGATCGAGTTGCTTGGGGAAGTTGGATTTTTCAATGCAAGTTGAAAGAAAAATTTGACTTTCTAGTTGAGTGATTCCAGCAGGCAGAGGGAGTAGTAGTAGCTCAAATTTTCACTGAGAAGATCCATTGATTGGGCGTAGAAGGTTTTGTTGCAGTTTTCAGTAGTAGAATCAACGCTGGTTGGAAGAGAAAAGCACACACAAAGGGGAAATTTCTCTCAGGGGATCTCCAGTTTTAGAGATCTGATTTTCCAGTTGTAGATTGGCAGTAGTTGTGGGAAAAGATCCTCACTCCACAAGGGAGTGTGAGTAGCAGATCCAACAGCGAAGCAGAGGGAAAGAGGGAGTTTCTAGATCATATTAGAGGCGGTCATCCGAGATTTCCAGAGGAGGCCGTGTGATTTATCTAGAATGCATATCTGGACAACATATCGACTTCCAGTGTCGAAGTTAGGTGTCGGAGGAAGTGTGAGTTTTCTAGTACAAGTTGCAAAGCAAAGAAAGATCTCAGTAATGTACAAGGATCGAAAGGAGATAGTAGGGTAGAAGATCCAGGTGGAGGATGAGTATGAGACTCCACTGTGTCAGATGGGTAGGGTCCAATGCAATGGAAATAAGTAGATTAGTTGGATCAATTGAAGTTGTTATAGCATGATCATCACCTTTGCTACAAGTGGCTGTTAATGTCTTAGTAGCAGGTTCAGTGTTAGAAGACACAACTAGTCATTTAGATGACAATTGTAGATCTAGTTGTAGTCAGTACACATGAGACAGTTATAGAGCTAGATGCACATACACGGGCAATGCGAATTTCCTAGTTGCAGTATGCAAGTTCAGTTCCAGCTAAAGATTCCCAACAAAGAGCTATGCAGTCCTATTTCTGGTACAGGAGGACAATGCGAATTTGCAGGAGGGAACATAGTGATTTCCCATAGGGAGATCAAGACTCAGATGAAGTCTAGCTTTAGAGGGAGCAACCCTATGCAAGCTAGCACTTCAAGATCTTGAATGATTTTGAAATGTTTGCAGCGATACCTCCGGGAGAGAGGTGGGGTGATTTGGAGCTATAGTTCCAGAGTCCTCATGGACCATTACCTTACTACAGGGGCCCACAATATTCAGTAGCAGGATGGATCAATGTCAGTTGATGCAGTTTGATTCCAGAGTGAGTTTCAGATTAGTTGCAGTCAAGTGTTGAGGAGCACACTGCAGTGTTGACAAAAGGAAAAAGGCTCAATATCAGAGTCATTAGTAACGTAGATTCCTTAGTGGACAATGCAGTATCCAATAACAATTAGGACTCAAGAGATAGATGCAACAAACATAGTTGATTCAATGTTTAGGATGCTTCTCATTTGCAATAGTTGCAGTTGCAGCAAAAAAAAATGAGAGGGAGTTGCAGTGCAAATGAAAAGTTGGTAGCATCATAGTAGTGTCAGTAGCAGCACAGATGCAACATCAGAGTTGCAATTGGTGGGCAGTAGCTAGACATCAACAACATGATAGAGGGGTGGTACAAAGACAGGGTGTTGCGACAAAGTGAGAAACACTAAAGAGAACACCTTCCTCGCTAAGAGAGAGAGTTAGTTTTTGTAGCATCGAAGGTGTTATAGTCTCAAAAATTTGTGGATAGGCTAAAGCACAGGAGTTATCCATAACCAAGAAATTGTTTCTAGAAACTCCACCTATAAGAAGTGTCTCAATTAGATTATTAGCCTATTTTTTAATATTTCCCAAGTCTAAACTTAGGACATATGGTTAATTAATCAATATTAATTGAGATAAGGTGTGAATCATCTAGAAACTCACATGAATCGACAATGAATTAATCTGGGCCCTTGATCAAGTTTTAAACATGGCAATTGGAGGTCCAACAAAGAATTATAAGAAGAATTCGATGGGTATATGGAGCACACACTTGAGATTGATTTCCTTGGAGAGTTTTATATTTCCAGAGGGTCAATAGTTGCTGGAAGAGTTCGAGCTTCAAAAGGGAAGCAAAGACAGTGAGGGGTAGGGAAAATGATCCAAAGGAATTTTTTCAGATCCAGAGAGGAAACAAAAAGAGGCCGAGTTATAACGAGTGAGGCAACGTAGAGGAATTTGTTGTCAACATCAGAGGGAAATTCGATTTAGTCACTGGGAAAATCAATTCAACTTCCAGAGGCCTGGAAAGTCTTCAAGAAGGCTGGAGAATTATTTTCCCCAACAGAGATAGGCTGAACGACTTGATCAGAGGGAGTTCCGGGCTAGACGTCCAAGGGTTTGCGCAAGCACTGCGAAAAAGCCATAGTGAGGGGTACAGGAGGACGAGTTTCTGAAGCGAAGTTGTGTCGAGGTTTCTTGTGGAAGAAGGGAAATTCCCTTAGATAATTTTGGACAAATTTTCTTGCTGTGGATTGCTAGTTTCAGGCATCCATATTTTACTCAGAATTTCACTGCTACTTATTAATAAAAACCTTCAACAATTTTACCAGTTTTTCCAAGTTGTGTTTTTTCCGAGGACTTTTCTCTAAAAATAACTATCATATTTTTGTGTGCGCGCTATAATTTCTCAGTTTACAGCGCTATTTTTCTTCTGCAACTTTATTTGTGAAAATTTCAATGTGATTTATTCAGTATTTTCCATAGCAAATAAATTGTTAAAGTAATTAACAATTAGAAGAATAATTTCTAGTTGCTGCAATAGGATTTTAGTATTGAAATTTTTACATGGTATCAAAGTGTGATTGATCAAATAGGGAAGCTCATAAGTGAAGGCATAACTTCACTTTTTAGAGGGAGTAGTAGGAAGAATTTTTGGAGGTTGTGTAGAGCCCGAGCCAAGCAGTCCGAGTTGCTTGGGGAAGTTCGATTTTTCAGTGCAGGTTGGTAAAACAATTCAGCTTTCTATTTGAGTGATTCCAAGGGGTAGATGGAGAAAAAATAACTCATATTTTCACTGAGCATATGGATTTATTGGGCGCAAAAGGTTTTGCAACAATTTGCAGCAGTAGAATCAATGCCGAGTGGAAGAGAAAAGCACACACAAGGAAAACTTCTCTTAGGGGATCTCTAGTTTTAGAGATATGATTTTTCAGTTGCAGATTGGCAGTAGCTATGGGAAGAGTTCCTCACTCCATAAGGGAATGTGAGTAGCAAATCCAACAACCAAGTAGAGGGAAAGAGGGAGTTTTCAAATCAGATCAGAGATGGTCATCCGAGATTTCTAGAGGAGGCAGTGTGAGTGAGCCAGAATGCATCTAGACAACAAATTGACTTCCAGTTGCTGGAGGCAGGTGCTAGAGGAAGTGCAAGTTGTCTAGTGCAAGTTACAAAGCAAAGAAAGATCTCAGTAAGGGACAAGGCTTGAAAGGACATAGTAGGGCACTAGATCCAGGTGGAGGAGGAGTATGAGACTCAAGTGTGCCAAATGGGCAGGGTCCAACGCAGTTGCAACAAGGAGATTAGTTAGATTAGTTCCAGTTGTTGTAGCAGGATCATCTCCTTTGCTATGGGCGGCCCACAATATCTTAGTAGTAGGCTTAGTGTAAATTGACACAACTAGTCATTTAGATGACATTTTCATATCTAGTTGCAGTCATTACACATGATACAGTTGCATAGCTAGATGCAGAGACACATGCAATGCAAATTGCCCAGTTGCAGTATGTAGGTGAAATTCCATCCAGAAGATTCCCAACGGAGCTATGCAGTCCAGTTTTCAGTACAAGATGACAATGAAAATTTCCAGGACAAAACATAGTGATTTTCCATAGGGAGATCAATACTCAGACGAAGTCTAGCTTCAGAGGGAGAAACCCTATGCCAGCTAGCACTTTAGGATCTCGAATGATTTTGTGATGTTTGCAGCTAGAGCTATGGGAGAGAGGTGGGGCGATATGGAACTATAGTCCCAAAGTTGCAGAGTTTAGGCAGGGTCCATTGGGGCGTCCTCCTCATGGATCATTACCTTGCTATAGGGGCTCAAAATATTCAGTAGCAAGATGGATAAGTGTCAGTTGATGTAGTCAGATTCTAGAGTGATAGTTGTAGACTAGTTGCAGTCACGTGTTGAGGAGCACAGTGCAGTGTTGACAATAGAGCAAGAGGCTTAGTCGCATAGTCAACAACAACGTAGATTCCTTAGTGGAAAATGAAGTAGCTAGTATCAGTAAGGATGTAGGAAACCAATGCAACATATAGAATTGATTCAGTGTTTCAGATGCTTCTTAGTTGCAGTTGCATCAACGATATAAGAGAGGGAGTTGTAGCGTAGATGAAGAGTTGTCAACAACATAACAATGTAGCAATGTTAGTAGAAACACGAATGGAACATCAGAGTTGCGCAGTGGTTTGTGGGCAGTAGCTAGACATCAACAATGTGACAGAGGGGTGGTACAAAGATAGGGTGTTGTGACAGAGTGAGCAACAATAGAGAGAACGCCTTCCTTGCTACGAGGGAGTGTTAATTTTTGTAGCATCAGAGGTGTTCTAGTCTTGAAACTTTTTGGAGAGGCTAAAATACACGAGTTCTCCATAACCGAGAAATTGGTTTTGGAAATTCCACCTAGAAGTGTCTCAATTAGATTATTAGCCTAATTTTTTATATTTCCTAAGGCTAAACTTAGAAAATCTGGTTAATTAATCAGTATTAATTGAGATAAGGTGTGAATCATCTAGAAACTCACACAGATCGACAATGAATTAATATGGCCCCTTGATTAAGTTTTAATCTTGGTCGTTGGAGGTCCAACATAAGATTATAAGAAGAAGTCGATGGGTAGATGGAGAACAAACTTGAGATTGATTTCCTTAGAGAGTTCAATTTTTCCAGAGGGCCAACAATTGCCAGAAGAATTCGAGCTTCAGAAGGGAAGTAGAGATAGTAAGGGGTAGGGACAATGACTCGGAGGAAGTTTTCTAGATCGGGAGAGGCAACAACAACATGTTGAGTTATTCCCAGTGAGGCATCGCAAAGGACTGTGTAGTCAGCTTCAAAGGAAATTTGATTTAGCTGTGGGAAAAACTGATTCAACTTCCAAAGGCTTGGAAAGTTTTCCAGAAGGCCAGAGAATCATTTTCCCTAGCAGATATAGAAAAAACAACTTGACCAGAGGAAATTATGGGCTAGACGTCCAAGGGTCTATGCAAACATTGCACAAAAGCTAGTGTGAGGGGTCTAGGAGGACTAGTTTCTGAAGCGAAGTTATGCTGGGGTTGCTTGTGGAAGAAGGGAAATTCCCTTAGATAATTTTGGCCATATTTTCTTGCTGTGGATTGCCAGTTTTACGCATCCAGATTGTACTCAGAATGTCACTGCTGCTTAATAATAAAAACCCTCAGTTTCTGCACCGATTTTCCCAAGTTGGGGTTTTCTAGGGACATTTGTCCAAAAATATCTGTCATATTTTTATGTGTGTGTGCTACAATTTCTCAGTTTCCAGCACTATTTTTCTTAGGCAGTTTTATTTGTGAAGGTTGCAGTTTGATTTATTTAGTACTTTACGTAGCAAATATATTGTTAAATTAATTAACAATTAGAAAAATAATTTCCCATTGTTGGAATAGGATTTCAGTATTGAATTTTTCACAAATATAGGGGGGTATGAAATAAATGCAAATATGGACAAATCAAGTAAACACGAGAAACGATAAGGGTCATCTAGGACTATATTTTGTTAAATATTTATTAAGCAACAAGCCTTAAAAACATGTTTTATTTTTTATGCCAAATAGTTCTTCAAACTCTATTGGGTAATTTGTTTACATTTGTTGTTTTTTAAATTTATATAAGCAGGAAAAGGGTTTATAGTGAGTCATTAGAGTGGCTCCCACTATAAATCCCTATTAGCACCAATAAACCACAAACTAACACTTCATCTTAATCTTTACAGTGACATTAATATTTGGGGTTACCACATATTAAGTAGGTATATTTATAACAAACCAATCTAAATATGCTAACCAATCTAAATTCTCTTTAGTTAGAGAAATATATTTTCATACTCGATTTCCAAATATGCTGAAAGGTGTCCAAATATTTAGGGTTACCCCAAATTACCAAGGTATATTTCGGGTCCTTGTTTACTGGATGCTGATTGGGTTTCAGTTGGGTGAGTGAAGATATTTCTCCTTGATGCATAGTTAGATGCAAGCATACAATAACCTAGCACATCATCCTAGGAAAGTTTGGTGCCAGGCCCTTCCAACTTAAGACTATTTTCCAACAAGTTTCAATTTTGCATTGCATTCATAGTTTTTTCAATGAAGATATGGGCCGAGACCATACCTATATCTAGATTGTCACTCATCAGAGTCCATTTCCTCATTTCCCTGGTTCCAATAGGTGTTGGTTTACAGGGATCTTATACCTTTTAGAGGCCATTGGTATTTTGATGGAATGATTTTCTCCATTCAAATATTTCATGGATGCACTTGGCCACCTCCTACCTACTAGGAAGGAGTTGAAAAAGACTATTAGGGATGCTATATATAGACAATTAGTGCAGGTCACTTGGACAAACCCCTGGAGTGCTCCTAGGAGGTTTTTAAGGCCCTTATAATAATTGCCTTCCAGTTTTCAACAATAACCTCGAGTTCAATTTTCGAACCTCATGGCCATTTTATTTCTGCAAGTGAATGATTTTATCAGCATATTCTAAAACTAGGATCGACAACCTCGATAAGCTACATGCATGACAATAGACATTTGGAAAGCATTCAAATCCAGAGTAGCTAATTGGGGCACGATGTTTGAATTTTTTTGAAAATAAGAACAATATTTTAGCAATTAGGGTTTGTCCAGATGAGGGTTTGAGTTTGGGTTTGAGAGAGGCACAATTCGAATCTGGGTGGAGGAATTAGGATTTCAACACTACAATAGTGAAGGGGTTGAAGCTTAACATATAAAATTGCTAAATGCATTCAAACATGATAACGGGACAAAGAATTTCATAACTTGTGGAAAAAAATGGATCTAGGACAAGTGAAAATTTCCTCATCAACCAAAGCTGGGAAGTGGGTTTGGGTCAATGCCAAACAATATCGGGGCATTTTAAAACAAAGACTAGGCTGTATAAAATGGGAGAAGACAAGGAAAAAAGGTCTCAAAGGGAAAGTACTTGGGCCCTTCGCAATAAGCAATATTCAAACAAGTCCCCTTTGCAAGCATATGACAAAAATAGGCCCAGAGGAAAATTCATTAATGATTTTTCCTTGTACAGTACCACATCCACACCTCTCACCTAGTCATCTGATCTCTATGTGAAAGAATTGTTAAGTGAAAAAAATAGGTTGGAGGTTTTAGAAGCTAAAGAACATGAAAGAGATCATACAATTCACGTAATAAGAGTTGGGAACCAGGCTTTATCCAAAAGCAATAAAATTTTGAAAGAGCGAGTGACATTGCTACATGAAGCTATCCTGATAGGGAAGACATAATGGAAATGCATGAAGGCA
This sequence comes from Pinus albicaulis, assembly GCA_034641835.2. Classification (NCBI taxonomy): domain Eukaryota; kingdom Viridiplantae; phylum Streptophyta; class Pinopsida; order Pinales; family Pinaceae; genus Pinus; species Pinus albicaulis. The sequence continues at coordinate 1,446,123,203 of CM076570.1, read as the reverse complement.
TATGTGAAAAACATGAAGAAATTTGTAGTGGAGAATATAAAGGTTGTGAATTCGAAACCATCCCAGGATAAAGGGAAAGCGGTTACCCAAATAGACAACCATGAAGAGACGACAAGAGAATAAAGGAAAGGAGGCTCCAAAAAAGTTTCCAAAACTTGAGATCAAGTTATTAGAAATTCTGATATAGGGAAGGAGAGGCAAAAATTCTGGTCGACAACATTCAAGATAGAGAAAGGAAGGAAAGGCAAGATAGAGCATCAAACATAATTATTAAAGGGGTGAAAGACTATGGGAAAAATGAATCTACTTTTGACCTTGCAAGGGAATTCTCGAAAGACAAACTGTTATGGTAAGGAAAAATATGCCAAGCATGGAGGGTAGGGGAGTTTAACGGTGAGAGAGCCAGGCCCATAAGAGTCATCATGCCTAGCTTGCATGATAAACATATCATTCTAATCAAGAAGAAACTCTTGAGGGGTTCTCGCTTTTTTCTAGAAGAAGATTTAACTATAAGACAACAAGAGGAAAGGAGGGAAGAAATGTCAAAGGTTAGGGCAGCAAGAGATGAGGGAAAGAGAACATGGATTTATAAGGGTAAAGATATGATAGAACAATTCATATCTCCTTCCAAAACATGGCAGCAAGATGATAATAAAGAAGAGACAACCGACTCTTTCGCAAGAAATTATGAATAATTCTTTCGGTAATAATCACATTATCATGAACAAAGTCGACGCGTTTCGAACCAACCAGTATGGTTCATCATCAGGACTAGGTCAAGAAATCAGGAAGCAAGGTCAGTATGGTCAAGCATGGACAAAGACTCAACTGTGAGTCTTACATGTCAAAACAAATATCAATCAAGTCATACCCAAGTTTCCTTAAGTTTATTTTGTTGGAACTACAGAGGTTACCCATAGAGATGAGGACTTGGGTTAGGTCTTATTGCAGAAGATAGAGACATAATTTTCCTCATAGAAACACATGAGCATGAAGGGTGCAAGAAACATTTGTTTGAAGGGTACTAGAAGATGGAAGTGTGGAACAAGGAAACAAATAATGACAAAGGACACAGAGGTATCATGGTATTATTGAGAGAAAAAGAAGGTCATTTCATCCAGCTAAAAAAAGAAGACTCAAATAAACAAGTCGTTTGGTTTAAAATATAAAAAAATGGAAATCACATCAGAATGGCACCATGTTATTTTGCGCTACAAGTTTAAAAAATCTACAAAAGAAGAGGGCTTGATCACAAAGATCCCTTTGCAGCCTTAAAGGTAGATATTGCAACATATTCTCAGCTAGGTGAAGTCATTATAGTGGGTGATTTCAATGCTAAGACTGCAAGTGAGCAAGTTAGCATTCATTGTTGTAAAGAAGACTGCGACCCTATCTGGCTTACAAATGAGAGTAATCATTAGTGGGAAAGAATTTCAGAGGACAAGGGCTGCAATCTCTTTGGTGAACAATTTCTTACTCTATGTGGGGCTTTCAATTTATTCATTTGTAATGGTTTGACTAGATGGGAAAAGTCCGGTAATTTCACTTGCAATACTTACAATGGAGCAAGTGTAGTAGGCTATGTAATTTTCTCACATAGTTTGTGTCATAAAATGGAGGAAGTTTTGATTGGAGATCAACTTTGGGACTTAAAATCAGATCACAAGGCAATTTATTTAATTTTTCTTGGACCGGAAAGAAGCAGCCAGGGTCAAAAACTTAGTGTGTTCAACAAAATCTTCCAAAGCGAAGAATTATTTTGACTCCAAAAAATTGTAATACCTTCAAAATAACGCTAGAGAGGCTCTTCGAGAAGGATAAAATCCCATTTCATGACCTTCATAGTCATGACATTTAATTTAAAGCACACTTGCAAAGTGCAAAAGAGAAAAAATTAATAAGTCTAAAATAAATTTATTTTCGGTTAATGCTTGGTTAGACGACGAATGCAAAAAGACAAGGAGAATGTGGAAAGAGACAAACAAGGATAACATAAAGCTCAAAGCTTACAAGCAGATATTAAGAAAGAAATAGGCAGATTTCATGGTTTCAAGGAGAGAAGAACTAATATTCTTTGGGAAAACTAACCCCAAATTATTTTGGAAGGAGCTTGAATCAAGAAAGATGCAAGCTGGAAAGAATATTACAACTTCTAAATGGTTTGAATATGCAAGACAACTTTATGAGTAGGATCCCAAGGTTGACCCTCCTCCCTTGGTCAACACTAATACAAAACTCTTCATGGTGCAAGAGGTAGAGGTGGGTATCAAGAAGTTGGGTGTTGGAAAAGCAAAAGACTTAGCTGAACTCCAAGCAGAGTATCTAAAGTGGGGCTTGAAAATTATTGAACCTCATATTACAAAAAATTTCAACAACATCATACAACAGGGGTTCCCCACATATTGGACAACTAGTATGACAATACCTCTTTTCAAGAGTGGCGACACCAATAAGCCCTCCAATTATAGGAGCATAATGATAAACCCCTTGTTTTCAAAGTTATATGGAAGCATGTTAGAAAATGAAATTAGCAAGTTGGCATAAGAAAGAGATAAACGTGCTAAAGTGCAAGCAGATTTTAGACCTAAACATTCCACAGTTGATCATGGTATAAATTTAAGGCACATCATTGAAAAAGCTTGGGAGAAAAAGGAAGAAGACTTTTTTTGATTTGTTGATTTCAGAAAATCCTTTGACATGGTTCCTAGCGATAATATTTGGCATAGAATGTAGGAACTTGGGATTCCAAGGAATTTGAGAGCAGCTGTGCATAGGCCGTATGAAGAGGTGAAAGTCAAAATTAGAACTTCAGCAGGCATTTCTGAAAGTTTTAGAAGCGATATCGGGGTCAAACAAGGTTGCCCATTGTCTCCCACCCTCTTTGGTTTATATATCGACAAGCTTGAAGAGTGGCTAAATTTGCAAGGGGGTGACGATATCCATTTGGGAAAGTTTGTTATAAGGCTTCTTTTGTACGTAGATGACCTTATTCTGATTGTTAAATATGATCTTGGTTTGCAAGAGCACTTACTTTCCCTTGAGCATTTTCGTAGAAATGCAGGGATGCAAGTCAATACTAGCAAAAAGAAAGTAGTGGTTTTCTCTAACAAAAGAAAACATAACCAGAATAAGTTCTACTTTGAAGGCAACATTCTGGAAGAAGTTACGGATTACAAATACCTCAAAAGTGACTTCAACATAAATCTAAGATGGGATGGATGTCGAAGGAAAATAATTTTGGGGGGTTGGAAAGCATTTTATGCTTTTCAAAAAAGGTGTAGAGAGGCAGAGTTATGGGACTGGAAAAACACTCTAACTCTTTTTGGGATTTTAGTGATTATGGTGATTCTCTACGGTTGTGAATTGTGGGCTAGTAGTACATCCGACATGCAGTGGAAACAAATTGAGAAAATTCAGAAGCGTTTGATTACAAACAAATTCAAAATTAAAAGTGCAATTCCTTATGCTATCTTGTTAAGTGAAATAAGGGCTACTCATATTGAAGCAATAGCTATGGTGCGAGTCATAAGGTATTTGAAAAAAATTGAGCAAATGGAAGAGGTTAGATGGACTAAGGTTATGTATAATGACATATTGGGCACAAGAAAGAAGACTTGGATGCGGAAAAATAACAAATGGTTTAGAAAATAGGGCATTTGTTTGAGCATGTATCCCACAAAAAGTAAGGAGATAAAATCTTTTGTTATGGATAAGTTCCACAAAGGTACTTGGTAGAAGGAGCTAGGGAGAAAGAAAACATATTATATTGAAGAGTTTAATCCCAATCATAATCATCAACAAAAAAGCGTACATAGGGGCCAATATTTCTTGGAGAGCCAAAATTATTATTGCTCAATTAAGGACTAATTCGCATCAACTCCGTTGTGAAAGAGGGCGTTGGAAAAGGCCAAAATAATTGTGGGAGGAAAGATTGTATTTTTTGCTTTTTCGGAAAAGTGGAAACAGAAAAGCATTTCATTTTAGAATGTGAGGCCTTCAAAGACAACAGGGAAAGTTATGCAAATATTTTGACAGCTAGCTATTGGGATATTCTATTCAACAAGGGCTTTGTCGAGAAGTTGGGAGAGTTTATTGTGAAACTTCACAAGAAAAGGGCAGAATACAAGAGCCAGATAGAGAAGTAATATGTCCCATAGGCTATCTTTAGCCTCGTGAAAATTAAAATAACTTCTTCTTCTCCTTCTTCTTCTTCTATATCACCCCCATAAGGGCGAGGAATTGAACCGATGACTTCACATCAAGGAATAATTTAAAAGAGCATCGATCATCGTCTATTGAAAACCCTGTAGACAATTTAAAAAATATAAATTTGTTAAATGGTAAGAATATTATAGGCTTATAAAAAGTTATAAATTTATATTTAAATTTAGATGAGTAAGATATGTATATTTTTATAAACTTTATAAATTATATTTTATATGGAAGAAATTGTTTATTTCACTAATAAAATATTTTCATATCAATTTTGTATTTAATTTAATTATAATTATAATATCAAATTAAAAATCACTTATAGAGATCTTTATAAAGATAAATAACGTATATAAAAAATGAAAAATGAAAAATGGTATACATTAATATTATTTTTATTAACATATCATTAAATAATCTATATAGTTGTGATTCACGTGGAATGTCAATGTTAAATTACATGATTAATATGAAAATTATTCATCATATAGCATATTCCAAATTATCTAATTGTTATGAATTTATTTTTTAGATCATTTTTACATCATAATGGATAATAGTATATATTTGTAATAATATATATTTTTTATTTGTAATATTTTTTTTTTTATAAATTTATAGTAGCTTAGATTTATCTTAACCTCATATTTATCAAGCGCTGAGAGGGATCAAATCTCTCGAGGTGCAAACCTGTTTTTTGAGTGTAAAACTTGAGGAAAGGTTTGCACCTTGAGAGATTTGATCCCTCTCAGTGCTTGATAGATCCGGGGTTAAGATGGATTTATGCTTGTAATATCTCCCTCCATCTCTCCTTCTTTGTCTCTCTCCCTCTCTCTCTTTGACTCTCTCTTCTTCCCTCTCTCCCCCATCCATCTATATCTCTATCTCCCTCTGTCCCTCCTTCATTGTCTCTCTATCTCATCCCCCAAACAAACACACTCTCTCTCCATATCTATCTATCTATCTCTCCTTTCCTCTTCCTCTCCCCCACTCTTTCTCTCTCCACCTTTCTCTATTTATGGATTTTTTCTTCCCTCCCTCTCTCTCCCCCTCCTAATCCATCTCTCTCCCTCCCTCTCTTTTTCTCTCTATTTTCCTTCCTATCCCACCTCCTTCTATCTCTCTCCACCCTTATCTCTCTATATCTTTATTATTCCCTCTTTCTCTCTCCCTCCATATCTCCTTCTCTCTCTTCCTTCCTCTCTCCCCCTTTCTCTCCCACCTCCCTCCATCTCTACTCCCTATCACTCTCTCTCTCCAACTTTGTCACTATCTCCTTCTGTTTCTCCTTCTCTCTCTCTCCCCCTCTCCCCCTCCATCTCTATGTCTCCCTCTCTCTTCTCTCCTTCCCTCTATCTTCCCTCATCTCCTCTCTCCCTCTCTCTCTCTCCATCTCTCCCTTTGTCACTCTCTACCTCTATCACTCTATGTCATTGTTCTTCCTTCCCTCTTTCTCCCCCTCCAACTCCATCTCTATCTCTCTCCCTCTCTCCTTCTCTCTCTCCCTCTCCCTCTCTTTCTCTCTCTACCCTCCAACTATATCACTATCTCCCTCCCTCTCTCCTGATCTCTCCCCCCCTCTCTCTCCATCCACATGATCGAGAATTGTCACTCTATTTAATAAATTATATATGTATAGTTTAATATATTTTACGTTTTTTTTTTTCTTTAAATTGTGAAATGAGTTGTGGTTTTTGGGAATGTGGTATTGATAAGTAGTAATATTGGTCCATGGTATTGTAAAAAATGCTATTTACAAGTTAATAATATCCATGGTAAAGTGGGGGTGAATATCGATGATATTATTATATTGTAAGTTTATTATAAGTATTAAGTTTTTATGTGTGTATTAATTAAATTTAAATATGTTTATGGAATCATTATTAGTAACTGCCAAGGCACGAATCTAACAATTGATATTGATAACTATTATTTTAGCATTAACCATTGAAAATTATAATGTTTAACTTTGAAAAATAAATAGTTGTTTTTTAATATAATTAAAAAAACTAATTTTCAAACATTTGATTGGACCATAACTTGAAGGTCTTATTGCAACCTTTGCACAACATAATGTCGTGTGGAGAATTGCTTTACAAATTTTATGTCATAATTTAGGGATATAGTTGCAATATTCATACATGATTTTTAGATATTTTTAGAGTGATTTTTTTGTCTTAAGCTTTGCATAAAACCATTCAAAAATAAAATCCTAGAAAATAGCCTATACTCATGTAAATAACATATTTATCATCAATTACTTCCGACCATATTTTAAGTAACTATTTGCATAAAAAATGGATATGAATAAGATGCAAATAGATATACTTACCATGAGTTACTTCCAATTGTTATTTATGTTTTCACTGGCACTTATGTAGGAGTAAAGTTGTAAATATGTAGGGCTATGATGGAACACTTATTCAAGGCCACATCGTAACAATTCATGCCACATGGTATTGTTGCTACACAATTGCTTTAGGAATAAGCAAGTCTTTGAGGGTAGTGGTGTTGAAAAATGTAACTAAGTTCGGTCTTCATACTGACCTGCAATTGTGATTTTATGTAATTGATGAAAATAAGAAAAATACAATTATTATTGTAATGTTTGTCTTATGGGTTTCATGAGCAAGGAATTTTATTTTTTAGTGATGGCTCCCATTGTGATCTTTTAGGTTTTGTCATCTAGTCGCCTTTAGGTTTTTTCATATACTCATAAAAGTCAAATTAATTCAATGTCATGTATGAAGGACCCTTATTGGGCATATTAAATTTTGAATGATTCATTAAAGTAAGTATGAAAACCATCCAAGACGAGCACAATACCTCTCCTTCAAGTCGGCTCAAGATGAAATAAAGACAATCTCCAAAAGGCACGTCGGTTAATTAGCATGGGCAAACTACTATTTATAGGCAGCTCAACTTTCAGTCTTGACATAGATTTCGGTGACACATCTGAAGTACAACAGAAAGTGCTAAAAACCAAAGTAGAAGCCTCTCATCCAGCGTGGGAAGGAGGGGAATACGAGCTATTTTGACACTGTTTTTTAGTTATTTTTCCTCACACATGTGACTGATATTAAGGGCTTTGTAGCATGGTTTCAATAGTTAGCAAAGAATCCAAGAAGAATATCTCCATACAAGCATACATGCTAGCCAAGGTCACAATATTGAATCTCCTAGTCAAGTGAAGAAGGTAGATACCTCCAAACAACCCACATGTGTAAAATACAGGGGTACAAATAGGCCGAGAGTTGTAGATCTGTGGAAGAGACCAAAAATTTCAGAAGTGTAGACAATTTGAATTGTGTTGACTATAGAAGGAGGAAATTGCTACAAGTTTGTTTCAAGAAGGATCTATCAAGGAAGGTTTGTGACTTGGTCTTGGAGTGGAAAATAGTTCAAGGGTCTTGGTCATGGCATTCATCAATTAAAGTTTCTATAAGAAGAAGAATTTGTTCAGGTTTTCCTTGCAAGTGGGAAAGGTTCTAACCCTGGTTGATAGCCTATATTCTGTGTCTCTTGTCTCTTATGGTTATGCATTGGTAGCTGTTTGATGAAGAAAACATTATAATAACATAAGCAAGAGAAGATCCTAATCAAAGAAAGTAAAAAACACTCACAAGTAGTTATCATAAGAAGATAAATTACTTAATACTTGATGCCCTAGATTTCTCAACATGGTATTAGAGCTAAGCTGCCAAAAATCATGGAAGGACATATTATCAAGAGACACACAAGGATCGAATCTCAAGAAATACACCAAAGAAATTTGAAGTATATCGAAGTGAAGTCAAGATCTACAACGAAGTATCAAAACCCTAGATTGAGAAATAAGTCTATGTTAGGATATTCCGTCACATAGGAAATAGTTAAGTATAAATTGGTCTAGCATAGAGTTAGGTAAAGTGTGTTTCTTTACTATGTAAATTTGTAACTTATAATTCGACGGACATGATATGTAGTGATCCGATGGTTCATTCTCTCCTCAGTATTACCGACACTTGATCCATGGCTTAACACCTGATTGGTCCCTGATATCTATTTAAAGAGCATGGAGGGTCATTTGTCCGATGGACGTTTATGAGAGAAGCTTATGTAAATTTTCCTTCTTTATATTAATAAATTTCCTGAAGTGGCCGCGTTAGCTCAGGCCGTGGACTGTTTCCCTCTTTGAGGGTTTTAACCACGTCAAATACTCGTGTACTGATCTGTGATTTGTTTGCGAGCAGTGACCTTTGGTGTTTTATCTAAGGAACTTACCCAATAAATTCCTAAATGGCATCAGAGCTATTTTGAGGGCCACATTCGTTGTTGATCCAAATCCGAAGCCAGTTTGACTGCATGTGACTGCTATTTCCTAGATCTACTGTTTCCAACCACTTTCGGGCCGAGAGAACTGGTTTGTTGTGTCCAGAGCCTCTATTACAGTGAGGAACCCCTTTCGTTTCATGCGAAAAAGTTTCCAGTTACTGAAGTTATGTCATTTTAGATCTGGAGGTATAAAACATTGTTTTTTGCAGTTATATTTATTAATCCCTCTGCTTATTTCGGTTTATAGTTTTTTTTTAATTACCGGATCTATACCCTCTTCTCTGTGTATGCTCTTTTCTTTGCGTTGTGTGCGATCTGGAAAATCAGAAACATGAAGACAAGATTTTTCTGCTACGTATGCTCTTTCCCCGCGACTTTGTGCGATCTCGAGAAATCAGAAATAATGAGGAAAACAAATAGTTGCTGGACGAACTAACCAGAAATCTAACGTTTTGCCAGAAGGCTTTTATTTTTTGTTGTTGTTGTGTACACGTTTGTGTTTTTTTTTGCAAAAAAAAAAAAAAAAAAAAAAAAAAAAAAAAATCATCATTTCAAACAATTACAAAATCATTTTACTAGCTCACTTGGTATAAAGTTACTTTATGAGAACAAAGGTATTGGGTTCAAGTCTCTTTGTCAAACTTCTTTTTTCTAAATTTTTTTTTGTGAATTTAATTTTTTCTTAAAAAACGTTTTGGCAAGTTGTTTAAAAAAAAAGGGTTTTATTTAAAAAACACATGTAAAAGTAACATTGTAAAAGTGAATCTCACGTATTTATAAAAGTGGGTCACATAAAGTAGTATTTTTAAAAAAAAGTGAGCTTATTATGTTAAGTTTGGAAAAGGTGGGGTGGGGGGGATTTTTTTTTTTTTAATTACAACTTCATCATCAACTTTCAACCTATCACGTAACTACTCGACATCTAATCCAACGTTTTTTCAAAAAGGCATAAATTATTCATCCGGAAGTCGTTTTTAGAACCGTTTTTTTTTTTTTTAACCAACCTAATTTTCCGAGAGCTTTCCATTGGGTTAGTTATTTTCAACATTTTCAGCTTCAATTTTTAAAAATGGAAAGTGCATGCACGATTATTCTTAACAACACCAATTATTTCCAATGGCTATCCTACATGGTAGACTTACTTAGAAGGATATTTTTATACAATAACCACAGGACAAGAATCTAAATCTACCGATGGAGATAAAAAGGATAATGAGAAAATAAAAAAGATGAAGCACGAGGGTTGATAGGAATGTCCATTACTCAAGATCTTAGATTTAATATCTAAGAAATTGACTCCTCTCATGAAGCTATGAAAAAGCTAAATACTGTTTTTGGCATTCAAAATGAAATTAGAGCCCACCAGCTTGAAAATGAGCTGCTTACTTTGGACCCCAATAATTTCTCCTCTATTGAAGATTTTTTGTCCATATTCAAGACCCTTTGACTTATTTTAGAAGGTTGTAAAGTAAAAAAGAAAGATGGTAGTCTTATCTATTTCATTCTTGCTAAGCTAGGTCTTGCATACTCTGTATTTGTTTCCAACTTCCCTTCCACTAGAGAAGCCCTCATTTCTCAAGGGATAGCCTATAAGTTCCCCTCTTTTGATGCATTTTGTGATTCTCTGATAAGAGAACAAGAAAAGCTCTTACACGTTGGTCTTATTAATACTAGAAACTCTTCTAAGAAAGCCTTAGCAGCCCAACAACAACCATATCCAAAGAATTTTAAGAAGCAACATCCTAAAAAGAATGGTCCTAAACTAAACAAGGGTCTAAAGAAATTTCAACTGAAAACTGAAAAGAAACTCAACAAATTGATAAGGCAACTAAAAACAAAGTGAAGAAGACAGATAGACATTGAAAATTTTGTAATCGTGATGGCCACGTAGAGTCAAAATGTTTTCAGAAGATGGAAGCCTTGGAAGCAACAATGAAGAAGCACAACATCCATTTGGAGAACTCTTCAACTTCATTTTCAGGAATGGCACTTTCTGCATGTGGTTGTAAAGCATCAAGATCTGATTATGCATTGAATGTATCTTATTCTTCTCATTCTCACGAGTGGCTCATTGATTCTGGAGCCTCTTGCCACATGGCCAAAAATAAAGCCATGTTTTCTTCTTTAAATGATTGTAACACCAAAAACATTTATGTTGGTGATGATAGATCTCTTAATGTTGTAGGGTCTGGAACTATTCATCTAGATAAAGGTTAGTTTAATGATCTATTATGTGTTCCTACCTTATCTTGAAACCTTCTATCTGTTTATCAGATAACTCATTCAGGTGAAGGGAAAACCGTAGAATTCTCACCTCATGATGTTGTAATTAATGACCTAAGAGATCCTAGACATATTTTAGCTACTGGCATTACTGATGATTCCACAAGGTTGTATACGTTTGAAAACTTTGGGTCATCATGTATTCCCTCTGTTTTTGTTGCTCATAATGATGAAGTGAGAAAACTTTGGCATGAGCGATTTGGTCACCTAAACTATCGCTCTCTTCAAACTCTATGTAAAGAAAATATGGTGATAGGTTTTCCTATGGTATCTTACTAAGATGGTTTTGTCCGGTTGTGTACTTGGAAAACATCATTGGTACAATTTTGACAAGCGAACCTCTTGGCATGTTTCAACCCCTTTGCAACTTGTGCATAGTGATTTATGTGCTCCACTTCCCATTGTTTCTTTCTCTGGCTACAAGTACTTCTTAACTTTCATTGATGATTTTTCTAGACGCACTTGGGTGTACTGCTTAAAACTCATGAGTGAAGTTTTTACATGTTCTTGGCCTTTGAGGCCTTGGTTGAGAAACAACATGGACATCAAATTATTAAGTTAAGATATGACAATGGAGGAAAATATGTTAACAAAAAATTTATCAACTTTTGCACTGATCATGGCATTCAATTGCAACATACTGTTCCATATACTCCACAACAAAATGGTGTAGCTAAAAGGAAGAATCACATTCTAAAAGAAATGGCTAATTGTATGTGTTAAGTCCCTATATTACTAGTGCAGTCCCTTATTGTTGTTAGTGTAGCCCGCTTATTGTTATTGTTGTACCCCTGTAGTCCCCATATTGTTATTATTGTGCCCCATAAAACCCCACTAGTGTTATTGTTGTGCCTTTACATAATTATTGTTAGGTCGGCTAGGATTATATTGTGATCTCATGGACTCCTATATATAGAAATGAGGTTTTTTTCATTTGTATCATCCAATAATTGTTCATTTATGTAATGTAAAAGAGGTTTCCTCCTCGAAGTGGCTGATTTCTAAGGCGTTGATCTGTCTTTTCTTCTATTTTTGAAGCTGGTTTCATAACATTCGGTATCAGAGCTTTGGATTCTAGGGTTTCGCTACTTCAAACAGGTCATCGTGGCATTTGCGCTATATTTTTTTTTTTTACGAAGGTTTAGATTCTAAAAAAAAAACCATTTGCGAAGAAATCCTAAGGAACTTCGTGTAAAAATTTCAGATCTTGGTTTGTAACATTTTTGGAGATATCACTGTGGAAGTTAGGGTTTTTGCAGGCTCCCAAATTTCATCTCAAAGAGGTGACCTTGGGAAAATCGTCATAACTCTCTCTCTGAGCATCAGATTGGAATTCTGTAAAAAGTGGCCGAAATTACACGGACTATAGTTTCCCTTGTATCAATTTCAAAGCCGAAGGAGGAAACAGTGACACATGGCACATTGTACAATTTTGCTCTACTGAACTAGTTCATAATTAGGTCATTGCGGGAGATTAGACATAACTTTTCCTTTAAGAATCGAAATCAGGTCTGACCTATGGAATTGGAAAGAGAACTCAAAGGGCTAATATAGTATAGAAATTCAGATCTTGAAGATATGAAATAACAGAGATAAATCAGGTTCAATATAGACCTCCTAAAAAACAAGAAAAATGTGTGTATTTTTTAAACAAGTTTGCATAACATTTGTTTGAAAAATCAGTTTGAGGTGATTCCAAGGGAATATTGAAGCATAGATATCAGTATTGAGTTATATAATGCCTCCCAAAAATAATTCCACACCCATTAAGCCCTCAGAAAGATCTACTACGACACATGAAGAGGAATAATTGTAGTATGATATATCAAAATTACGGTACCAAGTGCAACAAATTTCGATCTTACAAAGAGCAATCAAAGATGACATAGATGGTTTAAAAGCATAAATGAAGGCTAAGTTGTGTGGTTTGAAGGATCAAATGAAAGCTAATATGGATGATAAAGTAGTGCAATATCACATCGAGCATCAACAACAAGTTCTCCAACTCTCAAAGGATAACCTAACTTTGGTGCATAATCAAATGAAACAACAGGAAGATCAACATCGCAGCGGAAGAAGTTCTGAAGCAGTCACAAAAACAAGAACTCTTCAACTACAAATCGATCAATTTCAGAGCATCTCAGTAAGTGGAAGAACTTACTCGTTGAACATTCCACATGGGAGGATGAGAATTTTATATAGAAGCATCAAGATATATTCAAGCATTGAGGACAAACTTGTTTGAAGGAGAGGGGCATGTTAGGTCCCTATATTACTAGTGTAGCCCCCTTATTGTTATTGTTGTACCCATGTAGTCCCCATATTGTTATTATTGTGCCCCATAAAACCCCACTATTGTTATTGTTGTGCCCTTACATTATTATTGTTAGGTCGGCTAAGTTTATATTGTGACCCCATGGACTCCTATATATAGGAAGGAGGTTTTTTCATTTGTATCATCCAAGAATTGTTCATTTATGTAATGTAAAGGAAGTTGCCCCTTCGAAGTGGCTGATTTATAAGGTGTTGATCTCTCTTTTATTCTGTTTTTGGAGTTGGTTTCATAACATTTGGTATTAGGGCTTTGGATTCTAGGGTTTTGCTGCTTCAAACAGGTCATCGTGGCATTTTCGCTATAAATTTTTTTATACGAATGATCCAGGGGGATCGTACATGTCCAAAGTACAAGTGGTTTAAGGAGAAGGCTAAAAAATCAGAGTGTCAGAAATGTGGCAAACTCAAATTCAAGTTGAATATCTCATCGTTCTGATCGCAGCAGTGCGAACGATTCATCAAACTGAGTTCGTATGGAGAAGTTAGAAGCATTCAAAGTTCTGGGTTGACTTGATGAGGTGGCAGCCTTAAGGAGGCAACATTTTTTCCAAATTCCGAAGGTCATATTCCAGCCAACTCCGGGTGGAATCAGAGCAAAATTTTGTGATGCTTAAATCGCCTCCTATGGTCAAAATTGTGAAGATTTAAAAATTGCGGGTTTGTTAAAATAAAACAAAAAAAATTATTTTAGGGGCGGCGGGCCACCAACCCTGCCACCCCACCACTGCACCACCACATAACTATATTAAAAAAAAGTTTATGTATGGGCCGGCGGGCCGTGACCCCTACTGGAGTCCACAGAGCCCACACTACATATATGTCGTATGATATATATCATACAAATGACCCCAACCAACGTTTTTTAAAAAAACGTTACCATATATGTCATAACATATGACGGGACTGTGGGACGGGTCGCCCAAGGCGGGCCCGAACCACATTTAAAATTCATTTTTGTTGGGCTTAAACCAAACGTTAAAATTTGAAGGGGGCGGGGTTTGACCACCCGACCTCCCTCTAACGAACTTACATTTTTAACCAGTTCCGCCAACCGTCCAATTTTTAAACTCCACCCCACAAAATTGTATATAAAATCAACATTGCATAGTGCGCCTAGGCCAAGAAAGAGTGGAGCAGCACGTACTTCGAGATTTAATATTATTTTATTGCAGGGCAGGTGTGAAACAATGATTGAGCCAACTTGCAAGAGGGCAAAATTTTTCTAGTGTCCAAATGGGACAAAGTTTATGTCGATTTTGCACTATTCGATGCCACGAATAAGATGATGTATTCAAACATTCTATTTTACCATTCCATTTTTCGGCCACTTTTCAAAGTGGAGCTGCAGGTGTTAGAATTAAATGGGTAATCAGTTATTTTCAAGATATTCGATGCCACGAGATTGATGATACAACTAGATCCAACAGTTTATCATCATTTTCTTCAGATAGCTCCAGGATGTGAGGTATATGCAGTGTGATCATGTACTTCTTTGTCTCTTTGATATGAGATGCATTGTGTTGTATAGATCCCTGTTTGATGTTTGATGTGGGATCTTGTTTTGTTCTTAATGTGAGATGTAATTTCTATAATGGATTTGTTGTTTGAGATCCCTTTGTTGCCATGTTCGGCGGGATACTCTTAGTCAATATTGAGTGAGATTGTCATGCTGATAGGAGTCCTTTTTGTGAATGAGAGTTCCTGTAGCAGAACATATCGTGGAGAGGCCCAACCACTCTTGCGTGAGGGAATTTTCCTTGTATGAAAGAGAAAAAAATACCATCCATGTATGTCATCACTCTTTCCAGCACTTAATGCAGCGACTTACATCATCTTGACACTGAGGCCCGGAGACGTAGTCCCTCCTGGACGAACTCCGTTATCAATATCTTATGTTGCTAATGCTTGTCATGTTCCTCTTCTTTACATAATGCAGACATGTTATTTTATGTTCATTAATGCTTTGATGCAATTCTAACATATCACCTGAAGTAAAAGGTCTTGGTTTAAAGGTTAGTGAAATTTATCTGGATCAAGTGTTATCAGAGCGGTCTTCTTGCTGATTTGGATTGCAGGCGTGAACCATTGCTGCACGTTCGCTGAGTTGAGAAATGGAGGATATCGAAGACATGTACGAGACCATGCTCAGGGCGTCCGAGAAAGCGGACATATTGTATGAAGCTTATGAGAAACAAGCAACAGATAATGTTGAGTTGAAAACCCTCCTATAGGAAGAGAAGGAGGACAAGCAACAATTTCAACTTCAATTGCAAGCCACAATAGAGGCATTGGAAGAATTGAAGCGCAACGACAGAAGTCTTCAAGCAGATCATAAGGCATTGAAGACACTTCTACATGAGAGAACGAGGAGAAGCAATGATTGCAGCTTCAACTACAAGCCGCGACAGAGGCCTTGGAGGAAGTGAAGAGCAACGAAGGCTTAGAGAAGCCCTCTTCACATGTTTCAAAATCAACAGCTAAGGTAAACAATTGTGATCATTCTTCAATTTCGTCTTTACATGCTATTATTTCTGTTGGAAATGTGGAGATCCCCATTACAGGAACCGATATGAGACTCCTTAACATGATGGGGTACAAAGGAGTAGGACTTGGCATTCATGGCCAAGGCATAACTCAGCAGTTGGAGGTTGTGTAGGGACCTCGCTATGCATATTTGGGATACAATGAAGGAGAATGTTCAAGGTGTCAGAAGCTTCCACGACATTGATGAAACCATCGAGGAAAGAGAATGATGGGAACACTTTACCATCATCTTATGACATCGCATATTGCAGAGAGAAAGCTGAGGCAAGCTCTCATCGCCATAATGACATTAGAGGCAAACATACATTGTTGAACTCATCAGGAGAAAGGATTGATGGGAACACTTCACCATCATTCCATGGAAGTGCAGGTCGCAGCAGAAGAGCTGAGACAAGCTCTCATCACATGATCACACCAGAGACCACCAGGGAAGGTATAACAAGTCTCGATATTCGCAAGCTCATTTTGATTATCAGCATGTTGCTAATCATGAACGTAAATCATGGCATAAGAAAACTTGTCGTTTTTGTGGTTTACATAACCATGTCATTTTTTAGTGTTGGAAAAGAATGGTAGCACAAAGGAGGATGAGGCGTGAAAAACCTTCTCCACAGCAGGGAAAGAAACTGGTTAAGCAAGTATGGAGGAAGAAGATTCATTGCAGTTATTGCGACCGAAGTGGCCACCAAAGAGCCACATGTTGGAGAATCCATCCAGAGCAGTGCCTCCAAGACAAAAAATCCGTGCAGAAACCAGTCAAAAGAGCTGATCGACAACAGAATTCCCCACAGGGGAATGGCTCATTCACTTTGCTAAAGAGGGTTTTTTCTAGATTATTTTTCTAGATGTGTTAGCTTGTCATGGCCTTATTTTTGTAAATCACGTGTTGCATTTCTTTATGTAAAAGTGATGATGTGTTTTCCATCACTTGTTAAGCAACAATGACATTTTGGCCTTCTTTATAAGTCGTGTGATGCATTTATTTTATGTAAAAGTGATGATGTGTTTTCCATCACTTAGAAATGTGATGATGATTTTTTTTGACTTGCAATGATAGCTGGGGTGTGATTTCCATTTGATGTAAACTTGACCACCGAGTATATAAACTCGTGGCAAGTATGGAAATGTTTGGGTCATAATTGGTAATATCTGAGCGCATTTGCATTGTAGCTTTAGGCAGATGTGCCTTTGCATTCCGATTCCGAAGGACAAAGCTGAAGGAGTCTTCAAGGGATGTGCCTTTTCAGACATTTGCGTTGCAACAATTGCAGGTGTTGGCATTTTTTTCCGATTCCGAAGTACGTCAGGTGAAGGAGTTGTGCGGGAATGTGCCTTTCAAAGACATTTGCATGCAGTTGATGATGTATAGAAGCTGATGCTTTTGGAGGACCAAAAGCTCTTCAGTGGGGAGGAATGAACTAGGAGGATCGTACAGTTCCAAAGTACAAGTGGCTTAAGGAGAAGGCTAAAAAATACAAGTGTCAGAAATGTGGCAAACTCAGTTTCAAGTTGAATATCTCGTCGTTCTGATTGCAGTGGTGCGAACGGTTCGTCAAACCGAGTTAGTATGGAGAAGTTAGAAGCAGTCAAATTTCTGGCTTGACTTGATGAGGTGGCAACCTTAAGGAGGTAACATTTTTGCCAAATTCCGGTGGCCAGATTCCGAGCGAAATTGCGGGATGCTTAAATCATCTCCTACAGTCAAAATCGTGAAGATTTAAAAATTACAGGTTTGCTAAAATAAAACAAAAAAAAAATATATTTTAGGGGTGGCGGGCCACTAACCCTGCCACCCCACCACCCCACCACTGCATTACTATATTAAAACAAAGTTTATGTATGGGCCGGCGGGCCGTGACCCCCTCCGGACCCCACAGAGCCCACACTACATATATGTCGTATGATATATATCATACAAATGACTCCAACCAACGTTTGTTTAAAAAACGTTACCATATATGTCATAACATATGATGGGACTGTGGAGTGGGCGGCCCAAGGCGGGCCAGACCCCAATTTAAAATTAATTTTTTTTGGGTTTAAAAAATACGTTAAAATTTAGAGGGGGCGGGGCTGACCTCCCTCCAACGAACTTACATTTTTAACCAGTTCCGCCAACCACCCAGTTTGTAAACTCTGCCCCACAAAATTGTATATAAACTCGACATTGCACAGTGCGCCCAGGCTAAGGAAGAGCGGAGTAGCAAATAATTCGAGATTTAATATTATTTTATTGCAAGGCAAATGCGGAACCATGAGCCAGCAGTACATGCAGGCAGAATCATGATTGAGCCCAACTTGCAGGAGGGCGAAATTTTTCTAGTGTCCAAATGGGAAAAAGTTTATGTCGATTTTCCACTATTTGACGCCACGAATCTGATGGTGTATTCAGATTTTATATTTTGACCATTTCATTTTTCGGCCACAAAATGGAGTTGCAAGTGTCAGCATTCAATGGGTGAGCAGTCATTTTCAGGATATTCAATGCCACGATATTGATGGTACAACCAGATCCAACAGTTTATCTTACTTTTCTTCATATAGCTCCAGGATGTGAGGTATATGCAGTGTGATCATGTACTTCTTTGTATCTTTGCTATGAGACACATTGTGCTTTATATATCCCTGTTTGATGTTTGATGTGGGATCTTGTTTTGTTCTTGATGTGAGATGTAATTTCTATCATGGATTTGTTGTTTGAGATCCCTTTGTTGCCATGTTTGGCGAGATACTCTTAGTCACTATTGAGTGAGATTGTCATGCTGATAGGAGTACTTTTTATGAATGAGAGTTATTGTAGTGGAACATCTCGTCGAGAGGTCCAACCACTCTTGCGTGAGGGAATTTTCCTTGTATGACAAAGAAAAAAAATACCATCCATGTATGTCATCACTCTTTCCAACACTTAATGCATCGGCCTACACCATCTTGACACCGAGGCCCAGAGACGTAGTCCCTGTTGGACGAACTCCATTATCAATATCTTATGTTTCTAATGCTTGTAATGTTCCTCTTCTTTACATCATGCAGATATTTTCTTTTATGTTCATTAATGCTTTGATGCAATTATAACACATCAGCTGAAGTAAAAGATCTTCGTTTAAAGGGTAGCGAAATTTCCTGGATCAACAAAGGTTCAGATGCTAAAAAAAAACCATTTGCGAAGAAATCAAGAGGAACTTTGTGTAAAAATTTCAAATCTTAGTTCATAATATTTTTGGAGATATCATGTGTGGAAGTTAGGGTTTTTGCAGGCTCCTGAATTTCATCTCAAAAAGGTGACTATGGAAAAATCGTCATAACTCTCTCTCTGAGCATCAGATTGGAATTATGTAAAAAGTGGCCGAAAGTACATAGACTATAGTTTCTTGTGTATCAATTTTAGAGCCAAAGGAGGCAACAGTGACACGTGGCACGTCGTACAAGTTTGTTCTATTGAACCAATCCATAATTAGGTCATTGCAGGAGATTGTGCATAACTTTGACTTGAAGAATCCAAATCAGATTTGACTTGTGGCATTGAAAAAGGACTCGGAGGGCTAATACATGATAGAAATACAGATCTTGAAGATCTGAAATAACAGAGATAAATCAGGTTCAATATAGACCTCCTAAAAAGCAAGAAAAATGTGTGTATTTTTTAAACAAGTTTGCATAACATTTGTTTGAAAAATCATTTTGAAGTGATTCCAAGGGAATATTGAAGAATATATATCAGTATTGAGTTATATAATGCCTCCCGAAAATAATTCCAAACCCATTAAGCTCTCAGAAAGCTCTACTATGACACATGAAGAGGAAGAATTACAATATGATATATCAAAATTACGGTACCAAGTGCAACAAATTTTGATCTTACAAAGAGCAATCAAAGATGACATAGATGGTTTAAAAGCATAAATGAAGGCTAAGTTGGGCAGTTTTGAGGATCACATGAAAGCTAATATGGATGATAAAGTAGTGGAAGATCACATCGAGCATCAAAAACAAGTTCTCCAACTATCAAAGGATAACCTAACTTTGGCGCAGAATCAAATGAAACAACAAGAAGATCAACATCGCAGCGGAAGAAGTTCTAAAGTAGTCACAGAAAAAAGAACTCGAAAACTACGAAATCGATCAATTTTAGAGTATCTCAGCAAGTGGAAGAAATTACTCGTTGAAGATTCCACATGGGAGGATGAGAATTTTATACAGAAGCATAAAGAAATAATCAAGCATTGAGGACAACACTGGTTTTAAGGAGATTGGCATGTTAGGTTCCTATATTACTAGTGTAGTCCCTTATTGTTGTTAGTGTAGCCCCCTTATTGTTATTTTTGTACCCCTGTAGTTCCCATATTGTTATTATTGTGCCCCATAAAACCCCACTATTGTTATTGTTGTGCCCTTACATTATTATTGTTAGGTCGGCCAGGATTATATTGTGACCCCATGGACTCCTGTATATAGAAATGAGGTTTTTTCATTTGTATCATCCAAGAATTGTTCATTTATGTAATGTAAAGGAGGCTTCCCCTTTGAAGTGGCTGATTTCTAAGGCGTTGATCTCTCTTTTATTCTATTTTTGGAGCTGGTTTCATAACATAATGCTTCAATCTAAAAGACTTAGTCTTAATTTTTGGGAAAAAACAATTAGCTGTGCAGATTACATAGTAAATCACACTCCTACTAAGGTTTTAAGGAATATAACTCCATAAGAAGCCTAGAGCTCAATCAAACCAGATGTAAGTCAATTTCGTGTTTTTGGAAGTGAAGCTTGGGCCCAAATTCTAGATGAGAAATATAAAGCCTTAGAACCTAAGAGTGAAAAATGCATTTTTGTTGGATATTTTGGAGATGTTAAAAGGAGATAGACTTCTTCAACCCAATTCAAAAAATGTAATCATTAGAAGAGGTGTAAAATTTGATGAAAATATATCGGCCTGCCAGCCTAGTTTTGTGGGTGTGCCACCTTTGGTCTGCGAGCTTGATTCAGCATATGTGCCACCTCTCTTTATCTATTCTACTTTTGACAACATTCCTTCTAGTTCGTATGATGACATCGAGGATGACAACCCTCCTCCACCTCCTCAAGATCTTCCTTCAGCTCCATAGTTTCAAAAATGGGTCCGCTCTACTCGGGATGCAACAGGTTCTCTTGCAGGTGACCTTGCAGATCAACGTTGTACACATTCTCAATTCGACAAAGCCTCTTCTTTATTGGCTCAAGTTCTAGAAAATATGGATCCAGACACCTTTGAAGAAGCTTCAGGTCATCCAGATTGGGATGCAGCTATGAATGAAGAATATTGTTCCTTATTGGAAAACGATACTTGGGATCTTGTTCCTCTTCCAAAGGGAAGAAAACTTGTGAGATGCAAATGGGTTTACAGAACAAAGTTTGGACCATATGGAAAATTGGATAAACACAAAGCTCATCTTGTTCCTAAAGGATTTTCACAAGTTGAAGGCATTGAATATACTGAAACCTTCTCCCCTATTTCCAAAATGAATTCTATCCACCTTGTTCTTTCCCTTGCTGCCTCCTTTAAATGGGAAGCCCATCAGATGGATGTTAAATCCACCTTCTTACATGAGGATTTACATGAAGAAAGCTACATGGAACAACCCCCTGGATTTATCCAAAACAACACTAGCCTTGTTTGTCGCCTTAGGAAGTCTCTTTATGGTCTCAAACAAGCCCCTCAGGCTTGGTATGCTAAAATGGATAGCTTTCTCTTAGATAATGGATTTTCTAGATGTCATTCCGACAACACTATCTACACTAAGAAAGTGGGTAAGTCCTTAATCATCCTTGTTATTTATGTTGATGATATTACCCTTACTAGTAGTGATCCCAACTATATAAACCATGTGAAGTCTAGCCTCATTTTTTTTTTTGAAATGACAGACTTATGACACTTGCATTATTTCCTTGGTCTTCAAGTCTTGTAATCCAAAGAAGGTATTAGCCTTTCTCAGTCCAAGTATGCTTGTGATTTTCTACGCCACTTTCACATGGAAGGTTGTAAGCCATCCCCTTCTCCCTTTTAGTCTAGAGTCAATCTTTCAGTCACTTGTACTTCCCCTGAAGTTAATGCTACCTTATACCGCCAACTTGTTGGTAAACTTTTGTATCTAACCCATACCCATCCTGACCTTTCCTTTGCCATTGGTCTTGTTTCTCGGTTAATGCACAAACCTCATGAAAGTCACTAGAAAGCATCTAAAAGAATACTTCAATATATTGGAGGTACAGTTCAGTTCGGGATTCATCACAGTGTAGGAGCATCTCCATTGATGATTGGTTTCACTAATTCTGATTGGGTTGGTGACCCTGATGATCGAAAGTCTACTGCAGGTTATGTATTCACTCTTAACCAAGGACATATTACATGGTATTGTAAGAAACAAAGTGCCATATCTCTTTCTTCGGCTGAAGCAGAGTATCGTGGTGCTGTTGAAGCCAACAAGGAAGCCCAGTGGCTTCGTCAGATCCTGTCTGAATTTGGTATTCATCAGCATCATCCAACTACACTTTGGTGTGATAATCAGAGTGCCATTCAGCTATGCAAAGATCCAGTTCAACATCAACGCATGAAACACATTGAGATACACATACACTTCATTAGAAAGATCATTCATGATCGTGTTCTTGAAATGCAATATGTAGAAATTTCTGAATCTTATACTTTATGCAGAAATTATTACTGTTAATCTGGTTATGCTCCTACTACTTAGACAAGTTATTAACTGAATAAATTCAAGTTAAAATCGAAGCAAAACACATAACATATCTCTACCAATCCAGATCTAGAATAAGCACATGCACATATTGACAAAGTGACACAATTATTTCTGGACAAATAGTCCCCGGAAAAACCCAATGTGGGAAAACCAGTCTCTGGCTGCTGGAGGGTTTTATTATTAAGAATATTTCTGAATACACAAATCTGGGTTCCAAATCTAGAAAACCCGATAGAGAATACACTAGATCTACAACTCACTGGCTGATCTAGGGCCAAAATAATCACTGATCCACACCCTCAAATGAGATTTACAGAAGTCAGCCAAGATTAGGGCCTAGAAACCCCAGCGCTGCCCTTGAAAGCCTCTGCGTCAAACTCTGCAGCCCCTCAAACACTTAGAGCTGCTCTGGAAGGGACTGCGTTACCCTAGACTGGGTGACGTAGTCACTACGCTGCCCCAAAAGGATCTCTGTGTAAACCCTTAGGGTTTCCTGCTGAAAAATCACGGTGTCCTTGGAGGGACTGCACTGTCCTTGTTGCTGCTGCTGCTGCCTTCTGCTGTGCTGTCCTTGAGATGATCTCTGCCTCTTGTGTATTCTAGACCTCGGGACCAGATCATCCCCTTGGCCTAAATTCCCCTCTCTGCAGCTGAAATACTTCTGAGTATTCTTAGCAAACCCTGCCCTAGAATCTCAGCTTAGTTTCAATGCTCTGCTTCTGTGTGTCTTTACAAATGACCCAAGCCTTTCCTTTATACTTTTCTCGTTGGCAAATCAACAACCATGATCAGATCTTGAATCAACGGATAGGATTAAAAGAAAGCTTGATCTGTGTGACTTAAGACAATTTTATCACATGTTTAATTAAATTCACTTTAATTATTTAAGTTCCCTAAGTTTTAACTTAGAAAATACATTAAAATAATTAATTAATTTAATATCTCCTAAACCAGATTAAATTTCCCAAATCCATTTCTGGGTCTTGTAGATCAAGTGTACTCTAGTCCCTCCAAACAGTTTGGGAGCTAAAGCACAACTGATGCTACCCAAAATACACAAAATCTCAACACTCCCTCTTAGCATCAAGGGTGTGCTCTAGCAATACATCACACTTATGCATTATATGATTTTGGGCACTGGTTCTATGCTGCAAATGCTTGGCCCGCTGCCACTCAACTCTGCACTGCTGCCCATGACTCTGCCATTGCCACTGCAACTTCTGTACTGCAGCTCCCTCTCAATA
Organism: Pinus albicaulis; assembly: GCA_034641835.2. Taxonomy (NCBI): domain Eukaryota; kingdom Viridiplantae; phylum Streptophyta; class Pinopsida; order Pinales; family Pinaceae; genus Pinus; species Pinus albicaulis. Next base: position 1,446,099,543 of record CM076570.1, on the reverse strand, counting down.
TGCTGCATCTTTGTTGATCATAGCACTGTCACTGCTGATCTGCTGCACTGCAACTTCAGTTGTTGAGAGAAACAACTAAATCTCCTGCCCAATCTTTGACAAACAAGTCCGCTGGGCTGCATCCTCATCACTAAAGCTCCATAGACTACAAATCTATGCTGGCATCTAAAGAACGATGCACAACTACAACTTTTCCTGCGTAATCAGACTCCCTCTGCACTACTGAAGTCACATCAGTTCTTTGTGCTGAAATCTGTCACGCTGCTGCTGCACTGCGCTATCCCTCTGAAGCCCTCTGCACTGCTGCAGCTCTGCACTGCGTAAGCAACACTCCTCTGCGCTGCTGAAGTCACATCAGCCTCTGCGTTGTTACTGCTTCTACACTGCTGCTGCTTCTTTGCTCTGTGTTGCTCCTTCCAGTCTTCAGATATGCCTCTATCTCTGCTTAATCTGTGATCTATGCACCCACTGCTCCACTTGTCTCGCCACTGTCTTAAGGCTGTCGTAGCTCGCATGTGATCCAAGAGATGAGCTGCTCAAGGATCCCACCTCTTTCTATCTAGCTCCTCTACATATCCATGTCATGCCATCTCCGTGGTTCATGAGCATTCATGGCTGCATCATCTTCTGATCCATCATCTGCCATAACTGCTTTGGAAGAAGATGCTTCCTTGTCCTTTTTTTCTGATGATAATGGCTGGAAAAATGTCCCATTTCACCACACTGGAAGCACTTGATCTTTGAAATATCCTTCTTCTTCTTTGGCTTCTTCTTTAATGCCAATTCTGCATCTTCCTCATCTTCCTTCTTCACTTTTCTCAATCCTGGGCTGTGCTGCCTCTTGGTGAATCTGTGGAGTTCTTTTTGACGCATAATTTACGACAAGATGTTCTAATCTGGGAGGTCCGCTCTGCCCAAGATACTTTGGAAAAAGGTTTCCCACTCATCCGTGACTGCATTGAGGGAAGTCTTGACTATCACAACATCATCCATCGTTGCACCCATTGCAGTCAGTTGATCTCTGATTGACTGCAGTGTAAAGAGGAATTGCTACATGTCTTCTCCCTTGGTCATCATGAATGACCTCATTTGGGTCTCCAACAACATTTTTCTTTGGACAGATTTTCCCTCATATAGGGAATTCAAGGCCTTCCACATCTCGTTAGCTGTCTTCTTCTCAGCTATGTGTGGTACAATATGGTCCTTGATACTATCCATAATCAGTTGCTTGGCATGCCCAACAACTTCCTTATGCTTCCGAAGGAGATCCGCATCTGTCAGTGTGGCTAGAGTCTACTCTGCATGGTCTCTTAGATTATACGCCTCAAGGACAATCAGGATCCTTGCCTTCCAAATTGAAAAGTTGGAGATGCCATCCAACCTATCCTGATCACGCAGTCCATAAGGAGCCATCTGCTCAAAATGTGTCAGAACTTCCTTTTCTCTTTGCTAGAGAAATGGATCTAAGGCCCTTGGTGAAGCATGTGCCTTCTTCTCCCTCTGACAACTGACTTCCCTCCTTGGAAATCTACCAAATCAACTATGATTTAGCTTCTTCTTTGATCCTCTGACCAAATTGTAAGTTTCCTTTGGCAAGAAACTTTCTGAGAAGATGATCTCCTCCCACTCTTTGTCACTTGTGCTAAGGCTAAAAATATGAAGACTTAAGAATTTTAACCTCACCATCTCTTCTGAATTTTTGCAGTTTTTTCTGCAGTCTTTTCTGGATATGATAGATTCAGATCTGAATCACACTGGCTGGCTTCAGACTAAACCAACGATGTTTCTGAGCTGCCTCTGGGCAGTAATTACATGGGCTTGCTAGGATACAGCGTTGGACATCGTCACCATTCCCTATGCATGAATATGCTCCTAAAAACTGCATTGTCCCTTTAGATCTGTGTTTCTGATACTTTTTGCAGCTAGATCCTTTAGATTCTCCTGTTGGTGACCCTCCTAGATCTGCAATTTCTTTGATACCATTTAGAAATTTATGAATCTCATACTTCATGCAGAAATTATTACTCTTAATCTGGTTATACTCCTCCTACTTAGACAAGTTATTAACTGAATAATTTCAAGTTAAAATCGAAGCAAAACATATAACATATCTCTACCAATCCAGATCTAGAATAAGCACATGCACATATTGACAAAGTGACACAGTTATTTCTGGAAAAATAGTCCCTGGAAAAACCCAATGTGGGAAAACCAATCTCTGGCTGCTGGAGGGTTTTATTATTAAGAATATTTATGAATACACAAATATGGGTTCCAGATCTGGAAAACCCGACAAAGAATACACTAGATCTACAACTTACTCGCTGATCTAGGGCCAAAATAATGACTGATCCACACCCTCAAACAAGATTTACATAACTCAGCCAAGATTAGGGCCTAGAAATCCTAACACTGCCCCTAAAGCCTCTGCAGTCCCTCAAACCCTCAGCGCTACTCTGGAAGGGACTGCGTTACCCCAACCTGGGTGACTCAGTCACTACGTTGCCCTTGAAGGGTCTCTACGTAACCCCTGAGGGTTTCCTGCTGAAAAATCACGTTGTCCTTGGAGGGACTGCGCTGTCCTTGCTGCTGCTGCTGCCTTCTTCTGCGTTGTCCTTGAGATGATCTCTGCCTCTTGTGTATTCTAGACCCCGGGATCAGATCATCCCCTTGGCCTAAATTCCCCTCTCTGCAGCTGAAACACTTCTGAGTATTCTCAGCAAACTCTGCCCTAGAATCTCAGCTTAGTTTCAGTGCTCTGCCTCTCTGTGTCTTTACAAATGACTCGAAGCCTTTCCTTTATACTTTTCTCGTTGAAAATCAACGACCATGATCAGATCTTGAATCAATGGCTAAGATTAAAAGAAAGCTTGATCCATGTGACTTAAGACAATTTCATCACATGTTTAATTAAATTCACTTTAATTATTTAAGTTCCCTAAGTTTTAACTTAGGAAATACATTAAAATAATTAATTAATTTAATATCTCCTAAACCAGATTAAATTTCCCAAATCCATTTCTGGGTCTTGTAGATCAAGTGTACTCTAGTCCCTCCACAAATTTTGGGAGCTAGAGCATAAATGATGCTACCCCAAATACACAAAATCTCAACACAGTATTGTTCAACCAATGATCAAGTTGCTGATATCTTTACAAAGGCTCTCACAAAAGCAAATTTTACCGAAATTCGATCTATGCTTGGAGTTCAGGAAAGTTATCATTAAGGGGGTATAGGCTCTGATTCCTCCTTTCTTCTCCTATTGTGTCACCTTTGTAAATCCTTCAATCCTATCCCAAGTTGTTCTTAAGGGGGGATGTTAGGATATTTTGACACATAGGAAATAGTTAAGTATAAATTGGTTTAGCGTAGAGTTAGGTAAAGTGTGTTTCTGTACTATGTACATTTGTAACTTATAATCCGACGGTCACGATATGTAGTGATCCAACGGTTCATTCTCTCCTCAGTATTATCGACACTTGATCCGTGGCTTAACACCTGATTAGTCCATGATTTCTATTTAAAGAGCATGGAGGTTCATTTGTTCGGTGACTGTTTATGAGAGAAGCTTATGTAAATTTTCTTTTTTTATATTAATAAATTGCCTAAAGTGGCCGCGTTGGCTTAGGCCGTGGACTGTTTCCCTCTTTGAGGGTTTTAACCACGTCAAATACTGTTGTACAGATCTGTGATCTGTTTATGAGCGGTGACCTTTGGTGTTTGATCTAAGGAACTTACCTTGTAAATTCCTATAGTATACACCAACAAAAGTTTGGGATCTTCTAGTCATCATCAAAAGACCACAAAGACCCTCATCAAGTTGAAAAAAATCTACAAATCAAGGACTTATACATCAAACAAGTCCAATAACGTAGTCATCAATTTTTTAAGGAGATCTCTCATTGAAACAAGATCCTTATCATTGAAGACATCATTGAGCTTCATCAACAAAGACACCAACACGAAAGGATCTAAAGGGATCTCCCTCTATGTGGGGTCAAGAATCATTATTGAGAAAACACTCTTCATAAATGATAAATTTTCTATTCTCTATATCATCATCAACATCAAGGAAGCACCAAGGAGCAGGAGCATCCTATCAAGTAAGTATATCTGTCAAAATGTATTTTTGCAAGGAAAACAACAAATTGGTTGGGGCTTCAAAATATCTTGCATGGAAGAAAAGGACTAATATGAATCTCATTGAAAATGAGGTGATGGAACATGTCAAAGGATCTATCACTAAACCAGGAAAAAAATATGCTCAAGAAATTGCAAAGTATATGAAGGGTGAAGTTAGGGCTCAAAGGATTCTCATTGAATCCATCAAGGATCACCTCATCCCATATGTATCTAAACTTGAAACTTCAAAAGAAATATATGACAAATTGGTAGATTTGTATTGCATAAGCATTGCAAGGGAAGTGATCTCTCTAAGGCAAGAACTCTACATGATGAAGATGTCAAAAGAAGAAGGCATAGCCTCATACTTTATGAAGATATATGAGATCAATGATCAACTTCAAGATCTAGGAGAAATAATGTCTGACAAAGAAATGACTACAGTTGTACTAAATGCACTACCAAAGGAGTGGAGTAACTTTACTTCAAGTATTTATGGGAAGAAAGAAGCTACTCCATTCCATGAGTTGTGGTAATTATGCAAGATTGAAGAATCCAAGTTAAAGGAAAAATATGATGTGGGATCAGGGGAGAAAAATTAGGCATATGCTGCAATGACAAGAAGAAAGAGAAAATTTGGAAAGTTAAGTCATAAAAATAAGAAGAACATGGATAAAATACAATGCTATGGATGTCAAGAATATGGGAAATATAGGAGAGATTGTCCTAAGCTCAAGAAGGACAATAACAAAAGAAGAAGAGAAGAAGCCCATATCATCAAGGAAGTGGAAGAAGCTGAAAAGAAGAAGTCCAAGAAGGAGGAAGTAATAGATCTCCACTATTGAGATAGTCTTTCTCTCCTAGTTATTTTCTAGTTTTTGTTTCTAAGTTTTCCTCTTGTAAAGTAGAAGCATGGTATGCTACATCCTGGCATCATAGAAGCATTAGAAGCAAGAGCTCGTGACATCATCATAGGGAAACATGAAGGATAGCTGGAACAAAATCTATGGTAGTCAACTATGAAGGATATAGCTCTTAGGAACCTCATTAGAAACATAAGTGGCACTTATGGAAAGGAAAAAGTCATCCAGGACAGAGCTCATCATACATCAGTCAAAAGGAAACATCTCCTGGATGGGGATACTCAAGATCCTCAACATTCTCTGATGGAATCTTCATTGGAAGGTTCACCGATCAAGAGAGGAAGCAAGTGTTTCATCAAGAATTCCAATTTGTGGAATTCATGGGATGATGGTATTATGACATAAAAGGTAAAGCATATCAAGGGATTGAAGCTCTTTCAATCAAGGAAGCTGCTGTAGAAAATTTGGATGACCCAAAGGAGAATGAGGTATGTATGCTTTGATTTAAATTTGGAGTCATGTCACATGGTTGCAAGTAATATGGATCAATGCTCTATCTTAAAAGGATGATCAAAGTAAAAAGGATCTCCTCCTCTGAAAGGATGCAAGAAGGCATGGGTCACACATTGTCTAGATGAAATCAACATAATATGTCCTCATCTGGAAAATGAGGTGGTTGACAAAATTGAAGGATGGAGTATAAAAACTCTGGTAAAACTTGATAAATATATATTATTAATGATGAAAGATGAGATGGTTACAATGAGGGATCGCCTGGGCTTTAAATATAGCCTCAAGGTGTCCCTTGGCGAAGAGGCATGATCTTTGATCACGCCTTTTCAGTTCAACAAAACATAATAAAACTATATATAACTAATAATTAATAAAATATTCATAACATTGCCCCTCTCTTAAAGATGCTTTGTCCTCAAAGCATATGTAATTGATGGACAACGTTGACGAATTTCTGGTTTCCGCGAGCGACGAGCTCGTGCTTCCCATATTTTAAAAAGGTCATGGAGCATATTCTCGAGTTCAGTCTGTTGTTGATCTGGATAGTGAAAATATCTGATATCGACAGGGTCAGATCCTGTCTTGATTCCCGGAGACTCTTCATGGCTCCCTTTTGAAGACAACATTTCTAACTGCTGACATTGTACTGTAGATACGACTTGATTCCCTGGGGCTTGGAATCCATACAACTTGTATTTCTGCCCTTTCCACTTAAAACTTATAAACTGCTTCTGATGGTTGGCAGAATAAGTACCTAGAGTTCGTAGCCATTGAATTCCTAAGACCACATCTACTCCTCGTAATGGAACGGTGTGGAACGGAGATTCTAAATGAAAGTCTTTAATCCGCAATTTGACTTTATGGCATTTTCCTACTTGTTCAATCTTCTTACCGTCGGCCACCATTACCTTCATATTAGGCATGGGAAAAGTAAAGAGGTTGAGTCTTTTGGCCATGGTGGAATCTAGAAATTGTGCGTGCTGCCTGTGTCTATTTGAACCATTACATTGTTGTTCTTAATGTGTCCTCTTAACCTTCGGGTTTGAGGTTGTAATATGCCTGTCATCGCTGATAAGGACACTTGCGGCATAGTTTCGCCATCCACTTCTGGAGAGAACTCTAAATTGTCTTCTAATCCTTCTATACACGAATCAGTACTGTTAGTGTCGTTAGTTGCTTCACAACTGTATAGATTTTTTGCTTTTCCATTAGCACATCTGTGCTTAGGGTCCCAGTTTTCACCGCAACGTTTGCAGTTGCCCTCTCGTATTCTTTGTTTTTCCAGACTAGATTTTTCGTCTTCACGAGGATGGACAGGGACATATGTTGTGTCAACTACATTTTCAGATTGAGGACACCGTCGTCTCAAATATACTTTTTCTGGTTTTGATAATCTTTCCAATTTCTTTTCAGCAGCTTTTGCTTTTTTCCTTGCTACTTCTACAGACGTGATTTCATGTAGGTCTAGCTCTTCTTGTATGTGGACTTTAAGTCCCGAGATGTAAGACTGGATTAGACGAGATTCCGACAATCCGGGCACTCGTGTTGCCAAAGTCTCCCATTCTCGCGTGTACTCATCCACATCCCCTTTTTGGCGTAATTTGATAAACGTTGAAAAGAACTTTTCTTCTTTTTATGCCTTGAAACCTTTTGAAGAACGCATCCTTAAATTTCCTCCAACCGATAGCGAGCGTCGTCTTTTTCCACCACATCTACCAATTATATGCTTCTCCTTCCATTGTCATGGAAGCATGTTTAATTTTTTCATCATCACTAGTAATGTCATAAATTTCAAAATATTCTTCTGCCTTATTAAGCCATGCAATGCTATTCTTTTTTCATTACCATCAAATTTTGGCAGTTTATCTTGGCTTTGCGCCGATATGCTAATGGTGGAACAAGAAGGATATTGATTAGCGAATGCATTCCAGAGCTGCTTATTTTGAAAATCTGCATTACTATCTTCTTGATGATGCGGAGAATCAGTTTTTTCCTGATGATCTTCCGAGTTCCCTGAATCTGCGGAATTGTTTTGTTGATTTGGTTCCCTGTTAGGAGATGTTGGGGATTGTGTCTGAATCAACTTATCTATTTTATCATTTAGCTTGTTGAAGAGTTCTGTCATATTGTTCATTGCCGCCATGCTCGTCATCTTGTTCATTGCTTCTAAGATTTTTCGTGGCCTCGTGATGATTTAGCCACATTTGTCTTTCTATTCGATTTGTTGTATCATGAACCCTTTTGATGTCGTTGGAATGCCCGCAACCGTACCTTCCGCATCGACTAATTGCCTTCCAAATTCTTCTTGAGTTATTATTAATTTGTTTCTCAATTTCTCCCAATTTCTTCTGGAATTCCGCCATCGACATTGACGAAGACATCGAGCGTGTATGAGGTGGGGAATATCTTTCTGCCAGTTTCTCCTCTTTTTTTTTTTTTTTTTTTTTTTAATTAATTAATTAATATTTAATTAATTAATTAATTAATAATAATAATTTTTTTTTCTAAAACTATATAATTATTATATATATAATTTTAAATTAAAAATTATATAATATATATAATTTAATTATATAATTGTTATATATATATATAATTATTAAATGAAAATTATATATATATATAAATTATATAAATATAATATATATGTATATAATTATCAATCAACTATATGTTATATATTTTATATAGTTAAAAAAAACCGTGTGTTTTTTTAAAACTGTGCCGCCGTTCCGTTTTTAAACGAGTCACTGTTCACGAATTTTTTTTAACGCAACCTTCCACGCTCAGCAATTAAAACGACACCCGTAATGTTTAAAACGTTGTGTCCCTTTACCCGCTGTATCGTATTTTTTTTTTTTAAAGCGATGTGTCGTATATTCCAAATGCCCTATCGTTTAACGCAATGAGTAAGTAGTTGCTGTCGAAATGGGACGGAATGGAGGGAAATGAATGTAATGGGAACGTAGTGTAGGAGTTTGCCGTCTACCAATATTCAAACTAACACAGTATATTAATTCAACCAATTAACAGTTCCAGTTACGTTCCAAGTTCAACCAATTGAATATGCCTTAACCAATGAACCGAGATCTGTTACAGGGTCCACTGTCTTTAAGGAGGCTCGGGTCTGTTACAGAATGCAGATGCTGCGCTGGATGACTTTGTCACTCTAAAATTTTCCCTATGTTCTTTACGTCTTACTCAGCCTGGAACTAAAGTCACACTTCAAAATTTTAAATTTTTTTTTTTTACTTCATATATATCGTAAGGGACAGCAGCGGCTAGATTGCACGGATGTTTTAAATTTCCTTTTAAACTGATACTGTCCTGAACTTGAAAGAATATCAACTAATATCAATGATAAATATAGTGGGTTGGGTTAGCGTGCAGGTGGGAAGGCTGCTGGACTGTGAGGGACCGAGAGTTGGGAATCAGGGTTTGTGAGCAAAGGCAGAGTGGGAGTGAGAGAGCAGAAGGGTTGGGTAAAATTCTGCAATTTTGGAATTTCCTTTGATTCCTAAATTCTGGGGATCACACAGATCCAAAGAGCGATGGCTCCGATACCAATGGAGTATAAAAACTCTGGTAAAACTTGATAAATATATATTATTAATGATGAAAGATGAGATGGTTACAATGAGGGATCGCCTGGGCTTTAAATATAGCCTCAAGGTGTCCCTTGGCGAAGAGGCATGATCTTTGATCATGCCTTTTCAGTTCAACAAAACATAATAAAACTATATCTAACTAATAATTAATAAAATATTCATAACAAAGGAACTATGAGAAAAAGTTTTTGGAATAAAATGTGTGAAAAAAGAAAGGAAGAGGTGGTGGAATGTACACCTATGAAGGCAATCAACATCTGAGAACTAAAATATTTGACTATGATATCTCCCAGAAAGATATGAAGACAACAAAGGAAGTCTGAAAAAGATGGCGACCCTTGACAATGGATATCTTTGGGAGATGTGTCAATATGTATGTAGGATGCTGATGCAAACTAGAACATGTCATGATGAAAGACCATCACAAAAGTAATTTTGATTTAATGATGCCCTGATGGGCTTATGCAGGGTTGCCTAGGGAAGAACTATGAATGTCTTCCAGCAATGATGACCATGTAGTAGGCTGAAAGATCCTTAAGGAAACATGGCATGCCGACGAGATATGGACTGATGGATTAATTTCCAATAAAAGGAATGATGACATGGCTCAATGATGAAAGTGCTGGATGGTTTGTGCCCTACGAAGAAGTCCCAAAACATAAAGACTCCTAAATAACGAAAAGAAGTTCATGACATCGTGAGGAGGACTTATTCTAGCAGCTGGTTGTCCCATCATCTCCACCTATGGAGTTGATGTAGGTCCCTAATTAAGAGGGAGCCTAGAAACAAGTTTCTTACTTGGTAGAGACTTGGAAGCAAAATTCCTAAAAGCCAAGAGGGAGCTTAGGTACAGTTCTTCTATAGGAATGAGTACATTCCTTTATTGGAATATATATGTCCTCCCTAATTAAGAGGGAGAGATAGACACATCATTCTTGTCTTCACTTGGGAAGACAAAATGGAGGATTGGGTAAACATCTGGCATCCGATGCTCTTTAAGGATGTGTTAGGGAATTCAAGACAAGATTAGTCGTATAAGACCAATATTCTTTGAGGATTGGGAATCCAAGATAAGAATAGTCCTGGTGGAACACAATCTAAGAACCTGGGTGGAGTATGTTCTGAGAGACAATGATGAGGGTGTCTATACATCATTGGTCTCACCAGGATTGTGCTCAGATCTCGTGGAGAGATAGAGCTTTTAGTCAAGGCCTTGCTATGTGACAATGCTGGTTGATATGATGATAAACAAATGTGTTACCAATCCGAATCTTCTTATGAGAAATTCTTCAGATTGAGAATGTCCAAGTACCATTATGAACACCTCCCTAGTTAAGAGGGAGTGTTGAAAAGTGTAAGTAGGTTCGGTCTTCATAATTACACGTGTAATTGTGATTTTATGTGATTGATTGTAATATCCCAAACGATATATTTCAACTAAATTTGCAGAAATTCGCTTAACCAAAAATTTTCCATAAAATTATCATTTATACCACAGAAGATTGCCATGTAAAATAAGATAAATTAGGCATATGCAATTTCAATAACATATCGAGCATAAATGATCTCAAATTTTATTATGATAAACAACTGAAAGAGTGTACATGATAAAATAGTTGAAATATCTGAGATGGATGACTTGATCTCCAAAACTAATATGCTTTGATGTTGAAGTCGGCCCTCCCAAAACTGAACTGGAATCAATCACTGCACCTGTGAATTCTGGTTGAATCCACCAAGGAGACGAGGTGGGTTTCCGCCCACACTCACCAAAATCATCCGAGGGCTTCTGTCCCGGGGCTACTGTTGGAGTAGAGAACTGGGTTCTCAACCTCTCATACAAGAAGAAATATAGAATCCAAGATATTCCCCAATGGCCTCTTCCTCTTCTTTTATACATCTCATAGACCCCTCTAGAGCCTTCTATTTTATTATTATTTTATTCAAGAAGCACTTTACCCTCTTATTAAAATATTCTTTTTAATGCGGGAAAGAGTAAATCGGCAACCATGTCTCCTCTAGTCACTGAACCTCATGTCCAAACATCCCATCATGTAGGTATTATCGTCCTTGTTCCAACGAACTATTACACTAAGGTGTTCTATAACGTATTCCTCCCGGAATTCCACCTTGAGCGTAATTAATTGAGTTAAGCCAAAAAATAACTCAGTTTTCCGAAAGTTGTCAGAATGCACCAGAACGAAAGGAAAACAGTGCGGATAATGGAATATACCAAGCGAATTCCACCGATCCTCATAGAAACTCCTCAATACTCCTCCAAAATCCCCTGGGCCCGCAAATGACACCAACCTGTACCTGTGATCTGACTGCTCCCAACTCTGGAAGTCCATCCTAACCCTGTCAAAAGGAACACAAAAAAGGAATATTACAGACCTTCCGCCCCAATATTGCTTTCCCTAAAGAAATCCAAATATGTGGGCCACCTTGTTGGACCGATACAACTGAGAACCAATGCCTGGATCCCATACAAAATCCTGGGTGCTACTATGCTCCTGTGTCAAGCCACCCGGAACAAACCCCTCAATGTCGGGATCCAAAACTGAACTCTCACTGCACTTATCATCAATAAATCCTCCCGGATCCCAATGCCACCATGGAAATCATCACCCAAGTCCCATGGCTTGGACTGCGCATTGTCTCTGGCTATAGCTGCTGCCCCACGAAGAGAATACTAACTCAACAAATCCCTCCAATCCTACTTCTGACCTAGGCCGAGATCAATCCCGCTCTGCTGATGTCGGGCTAGTGCTACTGAAATACTGATGGACTGTCGGTCCACAATCCATGGCCCGATGGAACATGCAAAAATTCTCTCATCCAAGTGCTCCTGCCGAAATGTACCCGAAACTAAGAATGATACTCCATCAATAGGATAAAAACTCATGATCTCTCACCAATATATCCTGAAAGAAGAATCAAATGCAATGACACCTGCATAGATAACAAGTCTGGTGTGTTTTCGCCAGTCCATACTCAACTCATGCTGCTCTGTCTCGCCTGTCAACGAGATATCCCTGAAGAAGAAGGCCCCTCTCTCTATAATAGGCCAAAGTGGGAAAGACATGCTGCAAGCCCCATCGATGTACTCCCGAAGAGTGTTTCTCCCTAAAAGTATTGCAAATCTGCTAACTGCATGTGCATCTACCTGCACCTCATCAGTGGGTCGGCCCAAAGATGGATGCACTACCGTCTCCAACAAATCCTCCCTCTCCTGATAAAAAATGTCATACTCCTGCTGTCTACTAGCCTCTTGCAGAACTACCCTATCGACCTCCAACATCTCTCGAGGATAAGTATCTGCGACTACTGTCGCCCTGTTAGATGTCCGTACACATGTCTGCTCCTCATCAATGGCTGATCCCAAGGGTAGTCGCACATCCATCATAGCCTCAATGTGAACCTCCATCTGGCTCTCCCCAAGAGGACTATCATGCATACTGTGCATATCCTCCTCCTCAGCTGACTCATGCTCCACCATATGCTGCTCCGGCTATATCATCACAAGTGGCTCTCCACAAGAGGACTGTCATGCATACTATGAATATCCTCCTCCTCAGATGACTCATGCTCCACCATATGCTGCTCCGGCTGAATCATCAAAAGTGACTCATCATCCTGAATATATCCAGTAGAGTCCCCTGACTGCTCACCATGCACATTGGAATACAAATCCGCCTACTGTCATCAACTCCGTATGACTGCTCATGCTCCCCATAAGCATCCTCATATGACCCTATGGACTCATCCAAAGAAGAGTCCTCATCCCGACATACAAAAGAAATGCCCTGTTGCTTTATCTTTGCCACCTCATTTGAACGTCTCAAGCACGAGTGATCAGGTCGCCAAGGTTCTTTGCAGATGAAGCAAAGACCCCTCCTCCTTAAATCATTCCTGCTACATGGTCCATCAATCCCGAGCAACTCCTCCCTGGTCAACTGTTTTTGGAACATTCTTATATTATGCTCAACCGACCTTTGGGATAGCTCATAAGTAGCAGGTGAAATCGACTGTTCTCCCCTCCAAATGGTCAACATTCTAGCTTGCAACTTCCTGCAAATGGCATCACGATCTCCCATGACTGAAGACAAAATGTACAACATGTTTGTTCTGAGTGTATCAGGGTGATGTTTCCTAATGTTAAAGAAACATTGGAACATCTGACGGACCAAGTCTTCACACCCCATGTCAAGCATGATGTCATACGTTCTGAACATGGCCATACCTCCTAAAATCTCAAGCTTCTTCCCAAAGGTATAGCCTGCACTGTTGTCGAAATCCTAAAAAGTCTCTATTATCAATATGAAAATTCCCCTCAGAACATCATCATTGTATGGAGCTATAGGTGCGGTAAACCTCATTATGTTACCGAGGCATGATGTAACTGGAAGTCTAAACCCTTCACAAGGTTCTTCCAAAAGCTTGGGTTTTATAAGAGCAAACATAGCAGGTTTTAGAGCCCACATTAGTTTCTTTCCTACTCACTGGCTCACTCCTGAGAGGAGTGCATCCCGTTCATCTAGTTTAAATAAGGCTTTCACTATGACCCTCATGTGCTTCAAATCTGTTCCAAGTGTAGATATTTTGTGCTTTATTTCCTGCTCCTTCTGCCAATCTTTTGGTTGTTCTTTCTGAAGAATGGCATAGATACCTTTTGAGAAAGGCATGTGGGTCAGTTTTGGTTTCTGATTTATATTGCAGTCCATGGAAATATTACTTTGCTGGTTCATAAGGTGTTTTAAAAACTCCATCATATAGTCGCTCTCTGGCACCCTAGATCCTATGCTGTTTCAATTACTCTCTCCAAGTAGTGATGTAATATGATGAAACTGTTTCCACATCCCCCCCTCATAGATCTAGTACCTTTGTATTTTATGAGTTAATGGTGTACTCCTCCAGTCAATAGCCCAAATGAGAACAAGGTCATCTGTGATAATGATGCTGTTGTTGCCTGATTTTAATGCATTTTCTGTGCGGTACTGTCAAACATTTCATGTATACATTGTCGTAGGTGTTTTTCTCGCAGGTTCAACACACAGTGAGTAGTATGTGCCTAGGTAGGGTCTTGAAATCATGTGACTGATATATTTAATTACTCAGAAATTTATCATAACTAAAGAAAACAAGAACAATCCCCTTTTCATTCACTATTCAAATGGATTGGAATTTTAAATAGATCAGAAGAACTTGATTATTTCGCTCCAGGGAGATGACTTTTGTTTTGTCCACTTTCGTCAGCGCGTTAAGCTCAATCTTGACTATTCTGAAATGAGGGGATACGCATATCATAGAGAGGGAGGTCAGACTCTGTCCATCTAGAAGAAAATGGTTTATACAAGCCTTTAAAACATCCTTCAACAACTTACACACGCAGAGAGTGATTCTGCCCTCTGATTGATTCGACAAGCAACAACATATTTCGGACCAGAATGTAGCAAAATCAGATGACTGGATACCAATATGCTAACACTCCACTTCCCTACATAAGCTTCCACATTGGTATTCCATCTCTGCGCACAACATAGATCGACACACATGTTCGGTGGGCTAATCGCACTTTAGCATGAATTCGCTCGATACACACCACTACAGGCACATTCGACACACAATCGACTCCATTGTGGTTGGGGAGATTTGGTTCGACTTTGTAACAATGGATGGAACATCTGGTAAACCCAATAAACAGAGGCTTTCGAACTCAATGGTCTCACGAAAATCTATGCAGCTGCAAATATCATGTTTTCCAATCAACTTTTTACCAACACGAAAATATATGATAACACGTTTCCAATCAACTCTTTATGAACAAGCACTGGCTAGCCACAATTCCAATCACTACACAGGTGAGTTTGATTCCAAGGGAGAGCTCGAACTCAAAGTGATCAACATCACATCCCCAAATTTGCACTACTTCCAAGACATTGCTGCCAGCTCAATCAATTGGGATCCATCGTGCGTATGTAATGTTGGCTTGGTCCTTGGGTCCAAAACGTCAATAATTTTCCCCAGCCAACATGATTCTCGTTTTTACGGACTCGGCCTCCGTATGCGGCTCTCTGAGCAGAGATGTATCACGCCCCTTTTCAATGCGCCATCCCTTAGATTGGCACTCGGAACGCACTGGTCTATGGACCCATGAATTCTATTATTTCGACCTGCCTCCAACAAATGTATACAATTACCATGCGTGCATCATCGTATGTCGCTTTAGTTACGCATGCAACATAAATATTCCATGTCTGCAGTATCACTCGACTTCCCACAATGTATAACGACCAAAGAAATACGACCTTGATCGATTGATGTCGGTGGTTCAGTTATGATGCAGCTCAATTTCCATGTGGGTATGGCTGACCGACATCTAGTTAACACAGTGTTTCATGCTAAAGCAACGACCCAAACTCTGCCGATTCACCCTTTGCTGGTAGTGCAACGTGCAGATGGAAAAATCTATTGCATTGCCTGCCACAAGATTTTTCTTTTTATGAACACAGGGCATTAGACCATGCCCAATTATATCTCTGCTATGTTCTATTGGTCAATGGCCAGACCATCATGCCTCTGACTATGTATGCAAACAGTGACTCAAGCTTCGAGCGGCAGGAATTCAACGTTTATCAACGAATATGTCAATAATTATGAAGCGACTTCATGGATATTTGGCTGATTTTGCAACGCGACCAACTGATAATACAATTTAGCTCTTGAATAGAAATTGTTGAATACTTAAGCGACGATTTCACATTAACATGGACTAGTAGGATGCATCTGCGGGGCTTCGGGTCGAACGGTGACGGTACATATTGACACGATCCTCCCAGAGGAAGATGAACGGTCTTGAAAAGGAATCATCGGAAAGAAGAAGGTATGGCATCGCATGATAGAGATACGGCGACACGGATAAGATGAACATTCGGTAATCCTATGTGAGGTAGACTTACGATAGGCACGGGCGTCGGGATCTTGCTTGACGGTGGTTTCGAATAGGAAAGGCATTTATTCTTAGCATACTTACTAGTCTTTGCGCAGGACCTTTCTTTGATTCTAAAGCGATAGGACACATATTAGATGTATGCCCTTTTTCTCCACATAATAACACTCACTTCTTTAGTCTGACGACTTTGCATCTTGCGTAAGAATATCTTGGGAGCCGGTAGTAATGAGTGTTTGGTCGCCATTTGGATTGCCTTCTTGGAGCTTTAGATCTTCTATGCTCTTTAGGTCTCCGAATCTCTCTTTTCTTTGCGAGCTCAATGCGTAAGTAGACTTGCTTCTCTTATAGGCCTTCTTGACTTGGCTGTGCTTCCTTCTATGCACAGAGGATCATCCCTTTGTGATGCCATACTTGCTACAAAATGATTTAGTACCGGGAAGTACGTTGAGTTTGTCAATGGACATGTGGACTGGTACATAAAGAAATCAAAACTTTTGTTACAATGCCATAAATATCTCCCCATACATATGTTTCTAAAGGCAAGGAAAGCATCTTCCATTCTTAAGATGTCTGTGGCTTTGATGGTAAAGTGACACATATATTAGACACCTTCCACGATATATTCTTGGGATCCTTGACCCAAAATATTCTCTGCATCCAATCTACGTAGGTCTTCAGTAGTTATATTGTTGCACTTAAGATTCATAAAAATCATTTCATGCTTATCGGTACCAACATATTCTAAGCACAAAAATGTTCTTGTATTAGTCTTTGTGAGAGCACCAATCATATTTACGTGCGGTGCCATCGGGGTTAGATTATATCACCACTGCTCATCTTTTACAAGTTCCTTCTCCATTCTCTCAATCATAGGCGGAGAGGACTCAAGCTCCCACCATCTTGCAAGTGTACCGGTGAAGCATTGCATGATTGTTTTGCATACTTCAATTTCGGTCTTTCCATACGCACACATCAACTTGTATTCTATAATCATCGATCCCGATGTCTGCCGGATCTGATGTGCGAACACTATTGTCACATGTTCCACTCCTTATGACTCCCATCATGAAAAGTTTCCTTGGAATTTTTCTGCCTCTGGTCGGGGAGAGCTGCATGTCGGAGTGAAGCTGTGGCTCTAGAGGAGCTCATAAATGGGAAAGACATGGTCTTTTGACTGCGGAGTCTTTTATGACTTCGGCAAGCTTGTGATCTTTTTAGGATCTTTCTTCAGCGAGCTGAGTTTTAGATTCGACAAATGGCTGGAACTACTCTGAAGCATGAGATAGAGGGAATCTAGAGACGGGAGGACTTGACTCTGAGCTCAGGAATCTCATGTGGCACAACACCTTTTGCTTTGCCGGCAATGAATGACATTGGAATTGGTTTGTTGGGCCTTTTTGACATTCAAACTTTCAAACTTCTCGGACAACTTATATACGGTACCTTGTGGCCATAGGCGATCTATGACACATTCTTCAACTTCTTGGAATCTGAAGGAATGTACGTGATGCCTCTAACTACTTGCAAATCCTTTGTACGAATTTAAAACTCTATGAACATCATTCTGAAACTTGGACTGAGATCTAACTAGGTCTTTGACGAGCCGGTTTAACAGCATTTTTCTCAAGACTGTGAGTGCGGTGTTTGTCCGGTTCAGCTTTGCTCACTCACCTTACGAACTCTTCCTTCACTACCCATTATTGAGCTGTCATGCGCGGACCGGAGGGGGCTGGCATGTGCCGGTTGACCCTTCTCCTATCACTGTGCCCGAAAGGAGGGTAGGTAGTGGAAGTCTCAATTTTACTGCCATCTAATGCGAGTCCATGAATGAGAGGAAGATGATGTAGTATCAGCCATCAAGACTACATCATTCTCCATTTGTTTCTTCCAGAGTAGAAAGAAATCCACACACCATTTTCTTCCATGTACTCCTTCCATTCGGTGACATCTTCAACTTTTCTTCTCTGGAAAGGCCCAGTACACCAAAACTTTCGACAGGATGTGTGAATAAGATCCCAATTTTACCATTTGCTTCATCCATTGTGTGGGATCTCGGTTAAAACATCCATCCATGAGTATAAAACTTGAATCTGCGGGATAGATGGTCGTTTCACTCCTGGGGGCGGATCTTTGAATGCACGTGCAGGGATAAGTTTATTTGCTTGTTCACATAACCCAATCCATATCTTGGGAGTTCCGGGGGCTCTTTGATTCATAAAGATGCGAGTGAGTCTTGGATCTTCATCTTCCGGATGTGGTACTAAATGCATCATCGAACATGTGGGTGGTCATCCTCGTAGGCCCAGAATGTCAGAACATTTGGGGTTTCGGGCCTTGGGTTGGCTTGAGGTACTAGGAGGAGCTTGACACGATTGCAGGGTTATGATTCTTTGTGTAGAACGGCATAAGCAAGACTTTACGGATGCGGTTGTTTACATTGCGGACACTCAACATTGGTAGGGTAAAAATTGACTAAGCGTACAAACTCAAAAGAGAAACATGACTACAATTTGATACAATAGAACTACAACCGTATGTCTGTACGGTCGGGCGAAACATAACGAGAGGACTTTTTACATTCGGCTTCAGAATGTCTGTGATCAATTGTGGATCTCACAGGGAAAGGACGGAGAGTAGCGAGGAAGAATGGTCTTGATGATATTGCTTGAGTGATTTTGAATGATGCCAGTGGCTTTGGATTTGGAATAGTCGATTAGCAAAGGAAATTGAGATCCTCCCACTTGATAGCTTGGTCGTTTCTATCTTTTGATTTTTAGGATCATTATGAGAAACAACGACAACGGATTTTGACTCACTTCTTGGGTGCATGAATACTGCAGGAAACATTGTGGATGTGTGGCGAAAACAACCACGGAATTGGATAGCGATATTCTTCTTTTTCTTCTCATATCCAAATCCCATTGTTTGGATTTGCAATGAAGAATATCGGCCAATGTTTCATCAAAGCACGAACCACAGAGAAATTAGGATAACAATCAAACCGGAGACTGGTCCATTGGACGGTGGAGCTACTATCCGCCTATTAATGAATCGATGTACTTATTATGCGTTAAGTCACGAATGGTGACTAATGCATAAGCCGACTCTACAGATGTACCAAGGCATTAATGCCAACTCTTAGGCGACCCAAATGCAAAATTGTGTTCCCAACTTCGCAAGCACGCTTGGAGCTCTTTAGGATTCAAAATGGGAATCAAGCTTGAATTCTCTCCTTGTTTTCTTCTATACTAGACACGGAGTTTTGCACCCATCACAGTTATTCTAGTGGCGGCTTTAAGATGCCGGTGCTAAATCATTGTAGACTTGAGTTTTTATATTGGGGAGTACCCATCTAGCTTGGGGTTCGACCTCTTCATACAAGTGATCGGGCGATTGATCACACGACCTACTAGGCATGACACTAAAAGAATCTGAGAGGATTACGGTCGGCTTTTTCTTGCTCTTGGCAGGCTCTTTGAAGGATACGATTTTGACATAGAGGATCCATTGTATTTGGATAAAGGAAAAAGAAAGACTTTCGACTATTACTCAAGATCTTGAACAGAGGCTACAACGTAGACTTGACCCAGCTCACGATACCAATTTTCTAGCGAGAGGCTAGCGAGCTTGCTTGCGGTTGTCAACCAACCGACTTGGCCTTATCAAATTTCTCTGAACACTACTTGTTATGAACCCAGACGAACCTACTTATGCCCTTAAGCCAACCCAGGCGGCCTAACACACGACTTCCTCGCCTTCCAACGGCCTTATGCAATCCGTAGCACTTCGCGAACTCCGGCGAACTTTTATAGTAGTGCAAGTATTTTGACGAGAATGATTTAACTTTGAGTAATAATGCGGAACTCAAGATGAAAGTCTTTTCTCTTTTATTAAACGAACGCTTCATAATCGAGATTGATTCTACGTATCGAGAGATGGTATGTCGGCATTCTTCTGGACTTAGGATCTTCACGAATGAAGGATCAATACCGAACTGCTGGCCGAGATGCGGACACTCTTGTCTCGAGTTTATGACTATAACTCACAAACATAAACATATAGATTCACTAAAGTGGCCACTTTAGGTTCTGCAACTGTCTTTGAACGGACGCGCGAGGCTTCTCACTTCAACCTAAAAACTGTGAGCAAAATCTTCGTGTTGCGACAGTGTGCAATAAGCACGCAGACGCGGGCTTGAGGAGAAGCACTCGGACTTGTGAGTAATGGCCTCCGTCGGCAGGTGCGGGTGGCGCGAGCCCGCGAGCCGGGGAGAGACTACTCGGACTGAAGACTCTAAACACACCAAATGCCGAATGAGCACAAATGAGCCCTTACCTCTCCTTATAGAATGAGAGGGGGACAAACACGTACGTGCATCGCTGATTGTTGACACTTGGCAGGAAGGAGGATCATCTCGTTTTGGGGTGACAGGAGGTGACATCGCACGGAGTCTGTCATGCTGAACAAACTTAAAGTAAACATGTGAAATACAACATGGATGCCTTACAAAAGACTACACATGAGGAATACTGCCTATTAGAAACACATTTGGATATTTTTACGCGTAGGAAAAATCAGGAAAAACTACGCCCACAATAAACAAGTGACTAGGTGTCATATATGCAAAGGAAAACCTTTTATGAGTGGGGCTCAGAGGACCACTTGTACGCTCGTCTGCGATTCTTCAAGAATTTTGCTTTGGAAACTTGACATGATACCACTCATCTCGTCCCATGCTTTTATTATGAGTTATTACTGACAATCATGGGCTTGTTAAGCACTATACGTGCTTGATTTTGTCTGTGTGCCCGTGAAATAATGCATGCACTCATACATCTTTCTAAGATGGATAGCTCAAGCATCGTGTGTTCTATCTTGTGAGTTCCTCAACGGTGTTCAACTGGGATGGTGGCTCACTCTGACTGGTCACGAAGACAATCATTACAAAAATGTCTATAGTAGTTTTGAAAACAATCGGGATCCATACTATAGACTAAGCCCATAGTGCCACCACCGGTTAGATAACCATGGGATGAATGGTTCTGCCTTTCATTTATCCAAGTTGGTGCAAACTTCAACTTTGTGTAATGGATATATAGTGGATCCAACTCCTCCTATTCAGGAGATCCCACCACGGGTTTTTCATAACACAAAATTATAAATAGTGTCGGGAAAATAAGTTAGGATCATCATGCTTGGTGATGAAATTTCATATCCTATAAGGACATTTTCTGACTCTATTTATAACATAGTTCTTATAAAACTCTTTTGATTTGTCCGCATGCAAATTTTACCAGCCCAGCGTGCAAATCCACAATCTTCTGAGAGATCTCTCGGCTTCAAGAGCGGCCATCTTGTGTGAAGATACTTTATCATGTATCCATACGCTTCCTTTCGGTACCTTGCTACTGTAGGAACCAAGTGTTGTAGATCTGTGTGCAATGACTCGCAAATTTCCGTACTTGTGTGTTTCGGAGGATCCAGAGTTGGCCTCCACTTCTCAAAATACACGAGGCCAAGGTCATCACTCTGCAATATATCAATTCTTCTCTTTTCATGCTTTGATTCCACTCGGTTAGAATGACAAAACAATGATATCATGGTGTTCTTGTTCTTGCTCTTGGATATATTCTGCCGCTTGAAATTAGATGGCTTTTAACACCCTTATATATTCAACATCAAACTGAAATATGTAAAAGTGCTTGCCATCTTGCAAATTTCGCATCTTGAGTTCTTGATTTCTTTTGATAAAAACTTTATCAGAACTTTTTGTATAGTTACGTGAAAAATACTTATTTGCAGGATGAACGAGAAAATTTTCTCAAGCAGTACAGGCACTTTAACCTCTACTTATTAGGAGCGTAGTTTACCTGCCTTTGCTCCAGGTTCAGGAAAGCCAAGAGAACAACTTGTTCTTTTCTTTGAGATCCTTTACTTTCTCGGCTTAACAGCACAGCACAACTCCCCAACCTATGTTGCGGCATCTGTTTCAACGTAACAATCTTATAGGCATTGTCGTCGGCAACATGTAGAATGGGCAAAAATCTTACCTTGGACTTTATTTCTCATTTTGCTTGGGTGTGCTTGTGAGTCCAAGGTTTGGGGTTTTACGAGTCTGGTTTAACGAAGAGGTCTCTCAAAGACACAGGTACAGTTAGAAATTGCTCATAGTTGAGGGCACTAAAAACCCTCTTGCAAGCTGGGTTTGCATCAGAACCAGCCTTCAGAACTTATCAGCAAACTCCGGTGCGTGATCTTGCGAGCAATTTGACCATTTTCAATCATGTCTAAGAACTTGATTTTGTTTTACCACAATCCATCTTTTTCCTTTGCTTAGGACAAGACCATTATTTTTGACAAACACTTAGAGAATCTTCAAAGTATACAGTGGTCACTCCAGATACAGAAAAATCGTGAGTCATCGATACATGCAACAGCAAATGCATAAGGTTTAAGATTGAATCCATTACACTTTTTAGATTTGAATAGAACATCG
This sequence comes from Pinus albicaulis, assembly GCA_034641835.2. Lineage (NCBI taxonomy): Eukaryota > Viridiplantae > Streptophyta > Pinopsida > Pinales > Pinaceae > Pinus > Pinus albicaulis. The sequence continues at coordinate 1,446,076,989 of CM076570.1, read as the reverse complement.
CTGATCCAAAGGCAGCATAACATTCCACTCATAGTGTCCAGCAAGGAATCTGCCCAGATGTGCATCTTTTTTTTATCCTCCTTCTGCAATGGCAGAGCTTACAGGAAGACGGACTTTTAGATCAAACTTTGAGAAATACTTTTGGCTCTGAAAATTCTGTTATCAAATCCTGCCTTTGTAGAGTTGGATAGTATCATCTGCTACTAACCATAAAGCTTGGCCTTGTCAATTTCTCTGAACACCATAATGAACCAGAGACAGACCTACTTATGCCTCCGTAGCCGGCCTAACACACGGCTTCCTCGCCTTCCCAGCAGGCCTTATACAATCCGTAACTTAGCGAACTCCGGCCATTTTAACGAGCCAGTGCAAATGACCGACGAATGATTCAGCACGGAAATGTGTCTCGGAACTCAAGATGAAGTCTTTTCTCTTTATTAACGAAACCTTCTGATAAAGTTACAATGAGTCCTGCAGCCATCGGAGATGGGTAGCCATACGGCATTTCTTGGACTTAGGATATTCTGAATGAAGGATCGATACAGGAGAACTTCTGGCCGAGATACGGACTCTTTGTCTGGAAGTTTATGACTATAACTCACAAACATAAACATATAGATTCACTAAAGAAGTATTGCTTTAGGTTGCAACTGTCCATGAACGGGAGCGCGCGGGCCTCACTTCAGCCTAGAAGCTGAGCAAAAAAATCACCCAGTGACTGAACAGATGTTGTGACAGCGCAGACGCGAGCCGGAAGAAACTACTCGAGACTTGTGAAGGCTAATGGCCTCCCGGGCGATGCGGCAGGATCACCAAAGATGGCGAGACGAGCAGGGGAAGACTACTCGGACTCAAGACTCTAAACACCAAATGCGAATGAGCACAAATAGAGCCTTACACACACTATATATACTTAGGAATGAGGGGACAAACAATTAACATGCCGCATCGCTAGATTATTGACATAGCGAGAAGATCATCGTTTTCGGGCCAACACGAGAGGTGACATCCGCACGGAGATACGTATCATGTAGGCAAACTTAAAAGTGTAAACGCGTGTGAAATACCTGTGGATGCCTTACAAAGGCCGAGGAATCTAACTCCAATAGAAACCCATTGGATATTTTTTAAAGCGTAGGAAAAATCACGGGAAAAAGCTACGCCACAATAAACCCGTGACTGGGTGTCATATATACACGGAAAACCTTTTATGAGTGGGGCTCCCGAGGACCACCCCATCGGCTCCGTACGCAATTCTTCAGAATTTTGGCTTTGCGGCAATGATACACTCATCGTCCCGGCCTTTGGCGAATTCTTCGTGATCATGGAGGCATTAAGCACTATACGTGCTTGATTTTTGTCAACATTGCTGATAGAGTAATGCATCTGCATATGCATCTTTAAAGTGGGATTGTCAAGCATGCGTGTGTTATATCACAGCGAGTTCTCCAACGATTGTGAGATAGTGAAAACACTGCTGTTGGTCACAAGAAAGACAATCATTACAAAAATGTCTGTGGTAAGTTTGAAAACAATCGGGATCCATACTATAAGGACTAAGCCCATAGTGCCACCACCGAGTTAGATAACCATGGGATGAATGGTTCTCTTTCATTGCTCCAGTGGTGCAAACTTCAACTTTGTGTCGGTCTCTTCGGAGTCCATCTCTATTAAGGAGATCCCACGATTTTCGCAACACCATAATTAAATAGTGCTCGGGAAAATACACAGTTTTAGGATCATCTTGTAGCCGAACGTGAAATTTCCATATCTATAAGGACCCATTTTCACGACTCTATTTATAACATAGTTCTTATAAAACTCTTTTGATTTGTCACACTTGCAGTACCAAGCCAACGTACAAATCCCAGGGGGATACCGAGGAGAGATGTCTGACTTCAAAGAAGAGAACCTTAATGTTGTGTGAATCGCTTTTTATCATCGCCATGTCGCCTTTGGGGTACACCTTCTGCCGGAACCAAGTGGTACACAGCAGATACGGCCTTTGGCAGGCTACTGCAATTTCCATCAACACTTGTGTGTTCGGAGGATCATGAGTTAGCCCTCCACTTCTCAAAATATGAGCCAAGATTCATCATCCATATTATGTCTCAGTTCTTCCTAACATTATTTGATTCCTGGTTAAGTGACAAACAGCAAATGCTTGTTCTATGATCATTACTTGTTCTTGCTCTTGGATGTATTCTCGCCTTCAAAAAATGCAAAGATACGATTTTCAACACCCTTATATGTTCCAGCATCAGCCAAATATACTGAGGCCGCACCATGCAAGTTATCTTCAGGGTTCTTAATTCTTTTGATAAAACTTCTCAGAGCTTTAACACTCAGGTTGCAGGCAAAATACTTATTTCTGGGATAGGCAAATTTTCTCAACGGTGCCAGTAGCTGTACCTCTTTTTCAGCCAGGGCGTGGTTTTACCTGGCATGGGGTTCAGGCCAGAAGACAACATTCTTTTTCTTTGGGTCTTCTTTCTCAAAACCAGCACCTTTTATCCTAACCTATGTTAAACGCCTTAACAACAATCTTATGAGGCATTGTCAATCATGCATATATGAAAAAATCTTGCCTTGAGCTTTATTTCTCATTGCTTGGGTATGCTTGTGAGTCCAAGGTTTAGGGTTTGCTGCAGTCTAAGTTTATGAGATCTATCAAGAGCACAATTTGGTGAGGTACTCCTAGTTAAGGCACCCTAAAAACCTCTGCAGGACTTGGGTTTTGTCGGGAGGTGACATGGGGAACTTATCGGCAAACTCGGTGGTGATCTTACATGAGTAATTTGAGCATTTTCAATCCTCATATATAAGAACTTGATTTTTGTTTTTACAGCTCCGCCTTTTTCTTAAGCAGGACAAAATTATTATTTTTGACAACTTCATGGAAAATCTTCCAGTATAAGTGGTCACTCGGAACACAGAAAAATAGACGGAACACATCATCAATGTATGCAAACAACCAATCTGCATAAAGGTTTAAAGTTGAGATCCATTTCTTCCCAGAATTTGGATGGAGCATGCTTGATCCAAAAGGCATAACATTCACTCATAGTGTCCATGGGGGATCTTGGCAGATACGCTCTTCCACCTATCTCCTTCTGCAATGAGCTTTGAGCTTGAACAGATCAGAGCTTTAAAATGCGGGCTCTACGAAATTCTTCTGCTTATCAAATCTCCTTTGCCCAGGAGGATTGGATAAGTATCATCTGCTGCAATACTCGGAAACATAGTTAATCACTAAGGCGTGAACTCCTCTGACTTGTTCTTCTTTTATGACGTACGAATCCATGCAGTTCCATGAATACGGTTGCCGTCAGCTTCTTTTGTGGGGGTTACATTTAAATCTCTCATCGTGCGTATGCTGTCATGGACGGACATGGGGATGGCTCTTGAAACACGAGGTGCCTTAGAGTATATCCTTCTTGCAAGGCAAATTCTATCTTGTCTTGCTTTCAGCAAGCAATTTTGGACTCTACAGAATGACATGTTTCTTCGAATTCTTTTGGATAACAATAATCTTCTTTTGGATTTACGGAGAGCTTGGCATTCTTCAACTCATAATCAGACTCTTTATGATCCTTGAGTTCAACCGGGCTTTTTTCAATCTTCAGAGTTTCGCCTTTTCTTGCCTTGTCACCATGGGGTGAGATCTTGTTTAGAACATAGGCAACTCAATTCTTCAGAAGCAGTAATAAAGCATTCTGCCAGGCCATCGGGAAATCTAATTGACCCATGAGAGTTTCCTCATAACACTGAAGACATTACCCAAATACGATCCAACGAGATATGCAGAAGCTTGCTAAGGATAACTTCACAATTTGAATCAAAGCAGACTGATGATAAACTTCAGAAACTTCAAAGCTTTAGATGTTTCATCCTAATCCACGGACTTCTCTTTCTGCGGTAGTCCAATACATGAGGATGATATGTTTAGAGAATGAGGTTTAGATGCGAACTGAATCAATCAAAGCAATGACACGATAAACATAATGACAAAACGGAAAAGTTTTAATGGCAAATTATTCAACGATATTGAAACTATGAGGACACCATACTCACAATTTCTTTGGGCTTTGAAGAAGCAAAGTTACTTTGATGCGATTTGGACTTCGGTGGTGTTCTGATATCTGGTGTGTGAACTGAACAACTGTTTTCTGAACAAAGCTGCATTGAAGGAGAAAGGCAGGCCCGATTATTTTGAGCTTTGAACATTGAGCTCATTCCTTATCTTCTTGCTTGCCATGAGTTTTTAATTCATGTATCTCCTTATTCCCTCCCCCAAAGTGAAACTCAAGCTTTGCACAATCTTTGGAGATACGATTTGAGTATTTCGTTCTGCTAGAAGCACAAACAGGTGGCTTCTTAGAGGGCTTGACGGAAGGATCGGGAAAACTAGAAGAACCCGGGAAGATTCTTCTGCAAGGCATCGAGAGCGAGTTTTCGGGTCTCTGTCATCCATGGCACGTGTTGGGCCAAAAACGCCAATTCATCATCAGGAGTTGTGAGGAACATGAGGATCTTCAACGGTGAGGAATAAGAATCGGGGAGTCCGGACTCGAAGGAAAATCACATTGCCGACCGGGTCGAGCAGTGGCGGTGCACATATTGACACCGTGTACGAGAGGAAGATGAACGGTCATCGGAAAGGAATCATGGGGAAGAAGAAGGTATGGCATGCGCATGATAGAGATACGACGACACGGATGAGATGGACATTCGGTAATCCTATGTGAAATTGGGCACCACGGTAAAGAGCACGGGCGTCGGGATCTTGCTTGACGGTCGTTTTGAGATGAGGAAGGAGTTTGTTTTATTCTTATACTTACTAGTCTTCTTGCCAGAACCTTTCTTTGATTCTAAACGATAGGATACATATTAGATGTATGCCCTTTTTCTCCACATAACCAACACTCAACTTCTTTAATTCGACGACTTTGCATCTTTAGGCCGAATATCTTGGGGCCGGTAGTAATGAGTGTTTGGTCGCCATTTGGATTGCCTTCTTCGAGCTTCCCCACAGACTCTTCTATGCTCTTTAGGTCTCCGAATCTCTCTTTTCTTTGCGAGCTCAATCTGTAAGTAGACTTGCTTCTCTTACTAAGGGCCTTCTTGACTTGGCGCTTGTGCTTCCTTCTATACTCGGGGATCATCCTTGTGATGCCATACTTGCTACAAAATGATTTAGTACCGGGAAGTACGTTGAGTTTCGTAAGTGGACACGCATCTGAACTTTGATGCATAAAGAAATCAAAACTTTTGTTACAATGCCATAAATATCCCTCCCATACATATGTTTCTAAAGGCAAAGGAAAGCATGCTTCCATTCTTAAGATGTCCTCTTAGCTTTGATGGTAAGTTTGCTAAGTAGACACAGCTACAATATATTCTTGGGATCCTTGACCCAAAATATTCTCTCATCCAATCTGCATGGAAGTCTTCAAACTGATTTATATTGTTGCATAAGATTCATCAAAATCATTTCATGTATAAATTTGCAACATATTCTAACCCACAAAATGTTCTTGTATTAGTCTTTGTGAAACTTTTCAAATATAATGTACTACACAGTAACGATTGCCACATCAGTTAAAGATTATATCACCACTGCTCATCTTTTACAAGTTCCTTCTCATTCTCTCAATCGTCTTGGCTTTGGAGAGGACTCAAGCTCCCACCATCTTGCAAGTGTACCGGTATGAAGCATTGCATGATTGTTTTGCATGCTTCAATTTCGATCTTTCCATCTGCATAAACTTGTATTCTATAATCCTTGATGCGGTATACGCCGGATCTGATGTGCGGTTTTATATTAATACATGTTCCACTCCTTATGACTCCATCATGAAAAGTTTCCCTTGGGGAATTTTCTGCCTCACTCTGGTCAGGGAGGCATGTGGTGTGTGGCTCTAGAGGCTCCTTAAATGGGAAAGACATGGTCTTTTGACTACGAGTCTTGCGGCTTCAGCAGCTGTGATCTTTCGAATCTTTCTTCAGCGGCTGGAGTTTAGATTCGACACACAGACAGCTGTGGAACTACTCTAGGCATGAGATGAGGGAATCTAGAGACGGGGAGGGACTTGGCTCTAGTCACAGGAATCTCATGTGGCACAACACCTTTGCTTTACTGACAATGAATGACATTGGGAGTAAGTTTCTTGAGCCTTTTGACATTCAAACTTTCAAACTTCTCGAGACAACTTATATACGGACGCCTTGTGGCCCTTAGGCCGTCATGACACATTCTTCAACTTCTTGGAATCTAACGGAAAAGTGTTACGCTGATACCTCTAACTACTTGCAAATCTGCTTGTCACAATTTAAAACTCTATGAACATCATTTACGAAACTTGAAATTTTGAATCTGTCAGTCTTTGACCGAAGCGATTTTGGCAACATTTTTCTCAAGACCTTTTGTGAGTGCGATTGTTGTCGGTTCAACTAGCTCACTTCACCTTACGAACTCTTCCTTCACTACCCATTATTGAAGCTGTCATCTTGGACGAGAGGGCTAGCATGTCACGGTTGACCCTTCTCCTATCACAATACTTCGCCGAAAGGAGGGTAGGTAGTGGAAGTCTCAATTTTCTTGCCATCTGTCATGATCCATAGATGAGGAAGGAAGATGATGTAGTATACGACCATCAAGACTACATCATTCTCCATTTTGTTTCTTCCGAAGTGAGAAAATCCACACACCATTTTCTTCCATGTACTCCTTCCATTCGGTGACATCTTCAACTTTTCTTCTCTAGGAAGCGAGGCGCAAAACTTTCGGCTTCGGGATGTGTGAATAGATCCCAATTTACCATTTGCTTCATCCATTGTCTTGGGATCTCGGATTTAAAACATCCATCCATCAAGGTATAAAACCTGAATCTGGGATAGATGGTCGTTTCACTCTGAGAGCGGAGATCTTTGAATGCGTGGAATAAGTTTATTTGCTTGTTCCACATAACCCAATCCATATCACAGGAGTTCCGGGGGCTCTTTGATTCATAAAGATGCGATGAGTCTTGGATCTTCATCTTCTAGAATGTGGTACTAAATGCATCATGTCGGAGACATGTGGGTGGTCATCCTCATGTGGAAATGGAATGTCGAACATTTGGGGTTCGGACATGGGTTGGCTTGAGGTACTAGGAGGGAAAACGGCACATTGCAGGGTTATGATTCTTTGTGTAGAACGGCATAAGCAAGACTTTGCGGTGCGGTTGTTTACATTGCGGACACTCCAACATTGGGCGGGTAGAAATTGACTATTTGTGCAAACTCAAAAAGAGAAACATGACTACAATTTGATACAATAGAACTACAACCCGTATACATGCAGGTCGGGCGAAACATAACGAGAGGACTTTTTACATTCGGCTTGAGTCTTCTGCGATCAATTGTGGATCTCTCGGGAAAGGACGAGGTAGCGAAGAATGGTCTTCGGTGATGTTGGCCTTGGTGATTTTTGAATGACCGGTGGCTTTGGATTTGGAATAGTCAGGTGTAAAGGAAATTAGGATCCTCCCTTGATAGCTTGGTGTTCTATCTTTGATTTTTGGGATGCAGTATGACATGGCTCTGCGTTTTGACTCAACTGCTGGGTGCATAGATCTGCCGAGGAAACACATTGTGGATGTGTGGCGAAAACAACCACGAATTGGATAGCGATATTCCTTCTTTTCTTCTCATGTCAAATCCCATTGTTGGATTTTATTTGAAAAAGAATATCGGCCAATGTTTCATCAAACACGGAGACACGGAGAGAAATTAGGATAACAATCAAACCGGAGCCGGGTCCATTGGACGGTGGAGCTACTATCAGCCTATTAATGAATCGGTGTACTTATTATGCGTTGATGCGATACATTGACTAATGCATAAGCTTCGACTCTGGATGTACCGAGGCATTAATGCCAACTCTTAGACGACCCAGATGCAAAGTATGTTCCCAACTTCTTAGCTTACGCCCCGGAGCTCTTTAGGATTCAAAATGGGAATCAGCGTTCTCTCCTTGTTTTCTTCTATACTAGACACGAGTTTCTTTTTTTATCGTTATTCTAGTGGCAGCTTTAAGATGCCGGATTTATATAATCATTGTAGACTTGAGAGGGTTTTATATTGGGGAGTACCCATCTAGCTTGAGGGTTCGACCTCTTCGCCTAAGTGATCGGGCTGATTGATCACACGACTACTACTAGACGCAAACAAATCTACGAGAGGATACATTCGGCTTTTTTCTTGCTCTTCGAGCTCTTTGAGATCTGATTTTGACATAGAGGATCCATTGTGTTGGATAAAGAGAGAAAGAAAGACTTTCGACTATTACTCGAAGATCTTGAACCGAACTCTGACGTAGACCCCATTAGCTCAGAATACCAATTTTCTTCATCATCTTCCTCATTCATGAATTGCATTAGATGGCGAGTAAAATTCGAGACTTCCACTACCACCCTCCTTTCGAAGTATTGTGATAGGAGAAGGGTCAAGCACTACGCACATGCAGCCTACGGAGGTCGACATGACGGTTCAATAATGGGTAGTGAGGAAGAGTTCGGAAAGGTGGTGGCTTGATTGAAGCGGACAATCTTTGCCTCCACGGGTCTTAGAAAAAATGTTGCCAAAGCGCCTGGTCAAAGACCGGATAGATTCGATCCAAGTTTACGTAAATGATGTTCATAGAGTTTTAAGTGCATGCAGGTGTGATTTGCAAGTAGTTAGAGGTATCACGAACATTCTTGTTAGATTCGAAGTTGAAGAATGTGTCATAGATCGGTCTATGGCCACAAGGCGGTACGTATATAAGTTGTCGAAGTTTGAAAGTTTGAATGTCAAAAGGCCAGTGGAGCTTAATTCCAATGTCATTCATTGCGGCAAAGCAAAAGGTGTTGTGCCATGAAGATTCCAGGACTAGAGTCAAGTCCTCTTTGTCTCTAGATTCCCTCATCTCATGCCTAGAGAAGTTCCCACGGTTACTGGTAATGAGAATCTAAACTGTGAAGTCGGTTGAAGAAGATACGAAGAAGATCACGATTCTTTGAAGTCATAAAAGACTCGAAGGTGAGAACCATGTCTTTCCCATTTATGAGCCTCCGAGCCACAGTTCACCAAGCATACGGCTCTGATCTCACAGCATGGTGTAGGAAAAATTCCCCCGAGAAACTTTTCATGATGGGAGTCATAAGGAGTGGAACATAGACAATATGTACGCACATCAGATCCGAATCTTGGATCGGATGATTATAGAATACAAGTTGATGTGTGCGGATGGAAAATTTGAAATTGAAGCATGCAAAACAATCATGCAGTAGCTAAGCGGTACACTTGCAAGATGGTGGGAGCTTGAGTCCTCTCTGACTATGATTGAGAGAATGGAGAAGGAACTTGTAAAAGATGAGCGGTGATATAATCTTTAACCACGATGGCCCTTTGCACTGGGTAAATACGTTAGGCACTCTCAGCCACTAATACAAGAACATTTTTGTCACAGGTTAGAATGTCTTCAAAATTTGTCCTTAAAATGATTTTGATGAATCTTAAGTGCAACAATATAAATCGATTTGAAGACTTCCACGGGGTGGATGCGAATATTTTGGGTCAGGATCCCAAGAATATATTGTGGAAGCATGAGTCTACTTGCGACCTTACCATCAAAGCTAGTAGACATCTTAAGAATGGAAGATACTCCCCTTGCCTTTAGAAACATATGGGGAGATATTTATGGCATTGTAACAAAGTTTTGATTTCTTTATGTACCGGAGTCCAAGATCCCGAAAGTCCATTTGACAAACTCAACGGACTTCTGGTACTAAATCATTTGTAGCAAGTATGGCATCACGAGTGGATGATCTCTTGTGTAGAAGGAAACTGCAGCGCCAAGTCAAGAAAGGCCTATAAGAAACAGAATCTCTGCTTACGGATTGAGGCTGCACTTAACGAAAAGAGATTCGGAGACCTAAGAGCATAGAAGATCTAAAGCTCAAGAAGGCAATCCAAATGGCGACGAACACTCATTACTACCGGCCCCAAGATATTCGGCCTAAAGATGCAAAGTGGCCAATTAAAGAGAAGTTGAGTGTTAGTTATGTGGAGAAAAAGGGCATACATCTAATATGGCAATCCCTCTTGCTTTAGAATCAAAGAAAGGAATGCAGGCAAGAAGACTAGTAAGTATACTAGAATAGCGACCTTCCTCATCTCAAACCCCTTTATCCAAGCAAGATCCGACGCTGTGCCTCTTTCGCCAGTCTACCTCACATGGGATTCCTTTGAATGTCCATCTTATCCGGAGTCGTCGTATCTCTATCATGCGGCATGCCATACCTTCTTCTTCGATGATTCCTTTTCGATGGCCCCATTCATCTTCCTCTTGAATGATCGAGTCAATATATCTTATCCTTTATTCAGACCCGGAAACTGTAAATGTGATTCTTCTTCGAGTACGTTCGATTCTTATTCCTCGAACATTGAAAGATCCCCCTCATGTCTTCATGGCACAGCTTGATGATGAATTCAGTTTTGCCCAAATACGTGCCATGGATGAAGGAATTTCCGAAAGCGCTCTCCTTGATGCCTATGAAGAATCTTCCTGGTTCTTCTAGTTCTTTTCTGATCTACTCTGGTTCCTCTAAGAAGCCAATTTTTGTTGAAGCTTCTTATGAACGAAATACCAAATCGTATCTCCGGCCACAATAGCAAAGCTCGTAGCCTCACTTTGGGGGAGGTGAATAGAGATACATGAATTAAAGCGAAGTGCGCGGTATAAGGAATAGGCTTAATGTTCGAAGCTCAAAATAATCGATACGCTTCTCCTTCAAATGTTTTGTCTAAGCATGACCAAATTACACTGCTGCATACTCGGCCACGCCTTGAAGTCCAAGCGCATCGAGCAACTTTGTTTCTTGGGCTTGAGTGAAATGGGGACATGCAGGTCTCAGTTCAATATCGGCAACACCATATATTGGTAAATCTTTACATTAACTGCAGCCATGTTTATCGGTCGTTGCTTTGATTGATTCGGGTTCGGATCTAAACGCACGATTTCTAAACATATCTGTCCTTCAAGGTATTGGACTACGCGAGAAGAAGTCAGTTAGGGACAGAAACATCTAAAGTTTGAAGTTTCTAAAGCTGCGTACGTTTTGATTCAAATTGTGTGAAGTTATCTTAGCGATTTCGGACATTCCTGGTGGCTTCTTTTGGGTAATGTCTTCTTAGCGACGATGGGAACCTCATGAGTCAATTAGATTTCACGATGGCTGCGAAGATATGCTGACTAACATTTTGGTAGAAGAATTGAGTTGCCTTATGTTTCAGAAACAAGATCTCACCCATCGTGCAGTTATGCAAGAAAAAGCAGAAACTTGGAGAAGATTGAAAAAAGCTTTGGTTGAACTCAAGGATCATAAAGAAACTATCGAGTTGAAGAGCAGTTAAGTTCTCCGAAATCCAAAAGAAGATTCTTGCTATCAAAAAGAATTCGAAGAAACATCTTACATTCGGAAAACCAAATGCTTTTTGGCATAGAAACGGCTCTGACGCCAAATTGCCTTACAAGGATATCTTGTGAGACCTTGTAAGTCAGAGCCATCCCCATGTCTGTCCGCGACGGACAACATCGAGATAGAGATTGAACAACTACTGCAAAGAGTTGATCGAGAATCCGATGTATGGAGGCACTATGATTCTCGTCGATAAAAGAAGTGAACAAGTCGGAGGAGTTCACGCCTAGTGATTAACTATAAGCCTACGAATAATGTGTTGAGATGATGCTTATCAATCCCCATAAAGGAGATTTGATAAGAAGAATTTCGGGGAGCCAAAGTATTTCAAAGTTTGAGTCTGAGAATGCCGTTTTGCGGCAAGTCGCCATTGCGAAGGAGATAGGTGGAAGACGGCATTCGGTATCCCCATGGACACTATGAGTGGAATGTTATGCCTTTTGGACACAGGCGCGCTCCATCCAAATTCCAAAAGGTAATGGATTCAATCTTTAAACCTTATGCGGATTGGTTGCTTGCATACATTGATGATCTGCTGATTTGCACCTCACAAATACGAGTGACACTGGAGACATTTGAAGATCTTCATGAGGTGGTCAAAAATAATGGTCTTGTCCTAAGCGAAGAAAAAGATGGAACATGTAAAACAAAAATCAAGTTCTTAGGACATGAGATTGAAAATGGTCAAATTGCTGCAGCATCCAACGCCTTTGGAGTTTGGCGATAAGTTCCACGATGTCATTCTTGACAAAACCCGGTTACGGTTTTAGAAGTTGCCTCAACTATGTGAGCAATTTCTACCCAAATTGTGCCTTTGATAGATCTACCATTAAACAGGGCTTCAGAAAAAACCCTAAACCTTGGGTGACAAGCACCCAACGGTCGGAGAAATAAAGTCAAGGTAAGATTTTTGCCCATTCTACATGTTGCGACGACAATGCCTATAAGATTGTTGAAACGGATACCGGCAACATAGGTTGGGGAGGTGTGCTAAAAAGCGAGAAATGGGAGAAAAGACAGAAAAGAGAGAAAAGAACAAGTTGTTCTCTTCGCCTCTGGAACTGGGTAAAACGGGGAAGTGACTACGCTCCTATTGAAAAAGAGGTTAAAGCGACGATAGCATTTTGAGAAAATTTTACATTCATACGGCAAATAAGTATTTTACGCCAGTGATGCTAAGCTTCTGGATAAAGTTTTATCAAAGAAATCAAGAACACGAAGATACGAAATTTGCAGATGGCAAGCACTCTTTGCATATTTCAGCTTTGATGTTGAACATATAAGGGGTGATACAGCGCATTGGAACTTTTTAAGCGGTACATCAAACAAAACAAGTGAATGACGAGGAACAAAGTGCGGTATCATTGTTTTGTCATTAGTGGAATCGAGGCCAATAAAAGAGAGAATTGAGATATATTGCGGATGATGAATCTTGGCTGTGTATTTTGAGAAGTGGAGAATAACTGGATCTCAAAACACACAAGTGTTGGATGGAAATTTGCGGAGTCACACGGATCTACAACACTTGGTTCGGGCGGAAGGTGTACCCCAAAGGAAGCGAGATGGATACATGATAAAATGTATTCACACGGCATCATTGCCTCCTCTCTTGAAGGTAGAGATCTCTCTCGGAAGATTTACAGGATTGTACGTCATTGGTCTTGGTGGCGGTGACAAATCAAAAGAGTTTTATAAGAACTTGTATGTTATAAGTAAGTCGAGGAAAATGGGTCCTTATAGATATGGAAATTTCACGTCTTGGCCACAGATAGTCCTAAACTTATTTTCCACGACACTATTTATAATTTTGCAATTATGAAAAGCTGTGGTGGGATCTCCTTAATAGAGATGGACACGAGGCCATTACACAAAGTTGAAGTTGCACCAACTTGGATAAATGAAAGAGAACCATTCATCCCATGGTTCGCCTAAGGCACAGTAGCCTTGTATGGGCTTAGTCCTTATAGTATGGATCACGATTGTTTTCAAACTTACCATAGACATTTTTGTAATGATTGTCTTCCGAGTTGTTGTGTGTTTTCACTATCCGGTGAACAACGTTAGGAAGAACTTCTTCGATATAGAACACACGATGCTTGACAATCCCATCTTAAAGATGCATATGCGAATGCATTATCAATGAAGCAGTCATGACAAAATCAAGCATCGAGATAGTGCTTAACAAGCCCATGATTGTGGAAAGAATCTGCAAAAGCATGGGACGATGGTGGTATGTCAAGTTTCAGTGCCAAAATTCTTGAAGAATCTGAGACGGAGCCGGTACAAGTGGTCCTCGGGAGCCCCACTCATAAAAGGTTTTCCACATTGTATATATGACACCTAGTCACGGGTTTATTGTGGGCGTAGCTTTTTTCCTTGGATTTTCCTCGTGGGAAAAATATCCAATGTGTTTAATAAGAGTTAGATTCCTCGTGGGCCTTTGTAAGGCATCCACGGTGTATTTCACATGTTTGCTAAGTTTGTCGGCATGACGGATCTCGATGCGGATGTCACCTCTCGGTGTGCAGCGATGATCTTACGCAAGTGTCAATAATCTAGCGATGCACAGTAATGTTTGTCCCCCTCTCATTCCTATATAAGGAGAGGTAAGGCTCATTTGTGCTCATTCGCATTTGGTGTGTAATATCCCAAACGAGATATTTGAACTAAATTTGCAGAAATTCGCTTAACTAAAGATTTTCCATAAAATTATCATTTATACCACAGAAGATTGCCATGTAAAATAAGATAAATTAGGCATATGCAATTTCAATAACATATCGAGCAGAAATGATCTCAGATTTTATTATGATAAACAATTGAAAGAGTGTACATGATAAAATAGCTGAAATATCTGAGATGGATGATCTGATCTCCAAAACTAATCTGCTCTGATGTTGAAGTCGGCCCTCCCAAAACTGAACTGGAATCAATCATTGCACCTATGAATTCTGGATGAACCACCAAGGAGATTAGGTGGGTTTCCATCCACACTCACCAAAATCACCCGAGGGTTTCCGTCCTGATACTACTGCTGGAGTAGGGAACCAGGTTCTCAACCTCTCATACAAGAAGAAACATAGAATTCAAGTTATTCCCCAATGGCCTCCTCCTCTTCTTTTATAGATCTCATGGACCCCTCTAGAACCTTCTATTTTATTATTATTTTAATCATGGAGCACTTTATCCTCTTATTAAAATATTCTTTTTAATGAGGGAAAGAGTAAATCGGCTGCCATGTCTCCTCCGGTCACTGAAGCTCATGTCCAACCATCCCATCATGTAGGTATTCTCGTTCTAGTTCCAACGAACTATTAAACTAAGGTGTTCTATCACGTATTCCTCCCGAAATACCACCTTGAGCGTAATTAATTGATTTAAGCCCAAAAGTAACTCAGTTTTCCGAAAGTTGTCGGAATGCACCAGAACAAAAGACAAACTATGTGGATGATGGAATATACCAAGCGAATGCCATCGGTCCTCATAAAATCTTCTCAAAACTCCTCCAAACGCCCCTGGGTCCGCTGATGACACCAACTTGTACTTGTGATCTGTCTGCTCCCAACTCTGGAAGTCCATCCTAACCCTGTCATAAGGAACACCAAAAAAAAAGGAATATTACATTGATGAAAAGAAGAAAAATAAAATTATTATTGTAATGCTTGTCTCATGGGTTTCATGAGCAAGGAATTTTTTTTTTAAGTGATGACTCCCATTGTGAGCCTTTAGGTTTTGTCATCTAGTCATAAAAGTCAAATTGAGTCAATGTCATGTATGCATGACCCTTCTTGGGCATATTACATTTTGAATGAGTCATTAAAGTAAGTGCGAAAGCTCTCTAAGACAAGCACAAGACCTCTCCTTCAAGTCAGCTCAAGATGAAAGAAAGATAATCTCCAAAAGGCATGTCAACCTTGTCTCCAAGACATGTCGGCTAATTAGCATGGGAAAACTACTATTTATAGGCAGCTCAATTTTCATTCTTGACACAGATTTCGGTGATACATTTGAAATACAACAAAACGTGCGAAAAACAGAAGTAGAGACCTCTCATCCAAAGTGGGGAGGAGAATACGAATTGTTTTGGCATTGTTTTTTGGTTATTTTTCCTCACACGTGTGACTAATATTAAGGGCTCCGTAGTAGGGTTTCCATAGTCAACAAAGAAGCCAAGAAGAAGATCTCCGTACCAGCATACATGCTAGCTGAGGTCACAAGATTGAATCTCCTAGTCAAGCGAAGAAAATAGATACCTCCAAACAACCCACATGTGTAAAATATAGGGGTATAGATAGGCTGAGAGTCGTAGATCTGTGGAAGAGAACAAAAATTTCAGAAGTGCGAACACTTTGACTTGCGTTGACCATAGAAGGAGGAAAATGCTACAAGTTTGTTTCAAGAAGAATCTCATCAAGGAAGGTTTGTGACTTGGTCTTGGAGTGGCAAATAGGTCAAAGGGTCTTGGTCTTGGTATTCGTCAATTGAAGTCTCTATAAGAAGAAGAATTTGTTCGAGTTTTCCTCTCAAGTGGGAGAGGTTTTGGCCCTGGCCGATAGCCTATATCATGTGTCTCTTATCTCTTATGGTTTATGCATTGGTAGTTGTTTGATGAAGAAAACATTATAATAACATAAGCAAGATAAGATCCTAATCTAAGAAAGTAAAAAACATTCACAAGCAGTTATCATAAGAAGAGAAATCACCTAATACTTGATGCCCTAGGTTTCTCAACAAGGGGTTCCATTGGGAGGCCTTTTAGGCCCTCAAAATAGAGTTTGACACATTAGACATTAGACATTACGTAAATACATGTACTAAAGAATAAATGTATAAAAGGAACCTAATGAATGATTAGTTGAAGTGGATAAAATGTTGAGATTTTGTGTATTTTGGATAGCATCAGTTGTGCTCTAAGTCCCAAATTTTGAGGAAGGACTAGAGTTCACCTGATCTACAAGACTTAGAAATGGATTTGGGAAATTTCATTTGGTTTAGGAGATATTAAATTAATTAATTATTTTAAGTGTATTTCCTAAGTTAAAACTTAGGGAACTTAAATAATTAAGTGAATTTAATTAAACACGTGATGAAATTATTTTAAGTCACAAGGATCAAGCTTTCTTTTAATCTTAGCCATTGATTTAAGATTTGATCATGGTCGTTGATTTGTCAACGAGAAAAGTATAAAGGAAAGACTCGGGGTCATTTGTAAGACACACAGAGGCAGAGCATTGAAGCTAAGCTAAAATTCTAGGGCAGGGTTTGCAAAGAATACTCAGAAGTGTTTCAGCTGCAGAGAGGGGAATTTAGACCAAGGGGATGATCTGATCCTGGGGTCTAGAATACACAAGAGGCAGAGATCAGCTCAAGGATAGCGCAAAGGAAGGTAGCAGCAGCAGCAACAACAAGGACAACATAATTTTCAAGAAACCCTCAGGGGTTATGCAGAGACCCTTCACGGGCAGTGTAATTTTTAGGAAACCCTCGGGGGTTACGCAGAGACCCTTCAGGGGCAGCGTAGTGACTGCGTCGCCCAATCTGGGGTAACGCAGTCCCTTTCGGAGCAACACTAAGGGTTTGGAGAACTTCCAAGGCTGACGCAAAGGCTTTCAGGGGCTTCAGAGGCTGACGCAGAGCCTTTCAGGGGCATCGCTGGGGTTTCTAGGCCCTAATCTTGGCTGAGTTATGTAAATCCCATTTGAGGGTGTGGATCAGTCATTATTTTGGCCGTAGATCAACCAATGAGCTGTAGATCTAGTGTTTTCTCTGTCGGGTTTTCCAGATCTAGAACCCAAATTTGTGTATTCAGAAGTATTCTTAATAATAGAACCCTCCAGCAGCCAGAGACCGGTTTTCCCACATTGGGTTTTTCTGGGGACTATTTCTCCAAAATTAACTGTGTCACTTTGTCAATGTGTGCATGTGCTTATTCTAGATCTAGATTGGTAGAGATCTGTTATGTGTTTTGCTTCGATTTTAACTTGAATTTATTCAGTTAATAACTTGCATAAGTAGGAGGAGCATAACCGGATTAACAGTAATAATTTCTGCATAAATTATAAGATTCATAAATTTCTACATGGTATCAGAGCAATTGCAGATCTAGGAGGGTCACCAGCTGAAGAGACTGAAGGTTCTAGCTGCAGAAAGCAGTTGGAAAAGCACCATAAATGCAGTTCTGAAGGGACAATGCAGTTTTCAGGAGCAGATTCACGCAAAGGGAAGGGTGACACTGTCCAATGTTGTGTCCTAGCAAGCCCACACAATTACTGCACAGAGGCAGGTCAGAAACAACACTGGTTTGGTCTAAAGCCAACCAGTGTGATTCAGATCTGAATTTGTCAGATCCAGAAAAGACTGCAGAAAAGTTGTAAAAATTTAGAAGAGCTGGTGGGGTTAAAATTCTGAAGCTTTTAGATTTTTAGCCTTAGCACAAGTGACAAAGGTTGGGAGGAGATCAGCTTCTCAGAGAGTTTCTAGCCAAAGGAAACTTGCAGTTTGATCAGAAGATCAAATAAGAAGTTGAATCATAGTTGATTTGGTAGATTTCCAAGGAGGGAAATCAGTTGTCAGAGGGAGCAGAAGGCACTTGTTTCACCAAGGGCCATAGATCCATCTCTCTAGAAAAGAGAAAAGGAATTTCCGACACATTCTGAGCAGATGGCTCCTCATGGAATGCATGATTAGGATAGGCTAGATGGCCTCTCCAACTTTTCAGTTTGGAAGGCAACGATCCTGATAGTCCTTGAGGCATACAATCTAAGGGGCTAGCCCAACCAGAACGGGGCCCTGCAGCCACATCGACGGATACGAGGATCTCCTTCGGAAGCATAAGGAAGCTGCTGGGCATGCCAAGTGGCTGATTATGGATAGTATCAAGGACTATATTGTACCACATATAGCTGAGCAGAAGACATCTAATGAGATGTGGAAGGCCTTGACTTCCTTGTATGAGGGAAAGTCTGTCCAAAGAAAAATGCTATTGGAGACCCAAATGAGGTCATTCATGATGACCAAGGGAGAAGACATGGAGCACTTCCTCTTCAGCCTGGAGTCAATCAAAGATCAACTGACTGTAACGGGTGCAACGGTGGATGATGCTTTGATAGTCAGGACTGCCCTCAATGTAGTCACGGATGAGTGGGAAACCTTTGTCCAAAGTATCTTTGGTAGAGCGGACCTCCTAGATTGGGAAAACTTGTGGTCAATTCTGCATCAAGAAGAACTTCGCAGGTTCACCAAGAGGCAACACAACCCAAGATTGAGCAAAGTGAAGAAGGAAGATGAGGAAGATGCAGCCTTGGCATCAAAGAAGCAGCCAAAGAAGAAGGAGGATCTTTTAAAGATAAAGTGCTTCCAATGTGGTGAAATGGGACATTTTTCCAGCCATTGTTCGGAGAAGAAAAGGGACAAGGAAGCATCTTCTTCCAACGCTGTTGTGGCAGATGATGGGTCAGAAGATGATGAAACCATGAGTGCTCATGAACCACGGAGGTAGGGTGACATGGAAATGTAGAGGAGCTACATGGAAGTGTGGCGAGATCCTTGAGCAACGCATCTCTTGGATCAAAGGCGAGCTACAACAACCTTAATAAAGTAGCCAGACAAGTGGAGGAGTGGGTGCATAGATCACAGATGAGGAAGATCTGAAGGTTAGGAGGAGGAGCGTAGAGAAAAGAAGCAACAACGTAGAAGCAGTAGCAGCGCAAAGTAGTGCTACTTACACAATGCAGAGCTGCAACACCATAGAAGGCTTTAGAGGGACAATGCAGTGCAACATCAACGTGATAGATTTCAGCAGAAGGAGCTGATGTGACTTTAGTAGTGTAGAGGGAGTCTGATTACGCAGGCAAAGCTGTAGATGTGTATCGTTCTTTAGATACCAGCACAGATCTGTAGCCTATGGAGCTTCAGTGATGAGGATGCAGCCCATTTGACTTGTTTGTCAAAGATTGGGCAGTAGATTCAGTTGTTTCTCTCAACAACTGAAGTTGCAGTGCAACAGATCAATAGTGGCAGTACTATGAGCAACACAGATGCAGCATATTGAGAGGGAGCTACAGTACAATGGTTGCAGTGGCAGTGGCAAAGTCATGGGCAGCAGTACAAAATGGCAATAGCAGTGCAGATTTGAGTGGCAGCAGGCCAAGCTTCAGCAACACAGAACCGGTAATCAAAGTCATGTAATGCATCGTGTGATGTATTGTTAGAGCACACCCTTGATGCTAAGAGGGAGTGTTGAGATTTTGTGTATTTGGGGTAGCATCAGTTGTGCTCTAAGTCCCAAAATTTGAGGAAGAACCAGAGTTCACCTGATCTACAAGACCCAGAAATGGATTTGAGAAATTTCATCTGGTTTAGGAGATATTAAATTAATTAATTATTTTAAGTGTATTTCCTAAGTTAAAACTTAGGGAACTTAAATAATTAAAGTGAATTTATTTAAACATGTGATGAAATTGTCTGAAGTCACATGGATCAAGCTTTCTTTTAATCTTAGCCATTGATTCAAGATTTGATCATGGTCGTTGATTTGTTAACGAGAAAAGTATAAAGGAAAGACTTGGGGTCATTTGTAAGACACACAGAGGCAGAGCAATGAAGCTAAGTTGAGATTCTAGGGCAGGGTTTGCTAAGAATACTCAGAAGTGTTTCAGCTGCAGAGAGGGAAATTTAGACCAAGAGGATGATTTGATCCCGAGGTCGAAAATACACAAGAGGCATATATCAGCGTAAGGACAGCGCAGAGGAAGGTAGCAGCAGTAAGGACAACATAATTTTCAGGAAACCTCCAGGGGTTACGTAGAGACCCTTCAGGGGTAGCGTAGTGGCTGCATCACCCAGTCTGGGGTCACACAGTCCCTTCCGGAGCAGCGCTGAGGGTTTGGAGTACTTCCAAGGCTGACGCAGAGGCTTTTAGGGGCTTCAGAGGCTGACGCAGAGCCTTTCAGGGGCAGCGTTGTGGTTTCTAGACCCTAATCTTGGCTGAGTTCTGTAAATCTCGTTTGAGGGTGTTGATCAGTCATTATTTTGGCCCTAGATTAGCCAATGAGATGTAGATCTAGTGTTTTATTTGTTGGGTTTTCCAGATCTGGAACCCAGATTTGTGTATTCAGAAATATTCTTAATAATAGAACCCTTCAACAGCCAGAGACAGGTTTTCCCACATTGGGTTTTTCCAGGGACTATTTGTCTAGAAATAACTGTGTCACTTTGTCAATGTGTGCATGTTCTTATTCTAGATTTGGATTGGTAGAGATATGTTATGTGTTTTGCTTCGATTTTAACTTGAATTTATTCGGTTAATAACTTGCATAAGTAGGAGCATAACCAGATTAACAGTAATAATTTCTGCATAAAGTATAAGATTCATAAATTTCTACATAAAATTGTTCCAACCATCTCTCCAATGTATAAACACTCTTGAAGACAAATTTGATTGGTTAACCTTCCCAAATATCTCTCTTCTTCTTAGGTATCCTATTTGCCGTTCTTGATGTGTCTTGTTGAATGTAGGCCTATTTTTGAATGCATGCATTTAATCCCCTAATCCCCTAAACTACAATAGGTGGGTTACATCCAAAGATGACTTTCTATAATAATCACTTCATATAGGTGAGGGACAAACTCATTATCCAAACCCCATACAAGTGGGCTCACATAAACTTTGAGTTGATACAAACCACCAAACTATACAAGCAGAGAGGATCCACCAATTTTGTCCTCTTCATGGGGTGGAAACAAAGGAGCACTTCATATTATGCTACCCCATTTATTATGATATTTGTGGGAGATTTCATTGTTTATTTTAAGGGGATCCAAACACTATCTAGTTTCTTTCAATACTCAAACTATAGATATCTAGCCGATTAAATGTTGGAGGCCCTTAGACTTCATGCACACATTCTATAGCCTCATCCTAGACCATATCCCTCTCAATGTATTACTTTCTTCTTTACGATGCTCCTATCAACTAGGGGCACCAAGAGGCAAATTGATAGCAACATTGCCTCTAACCCAAGATCAGTGTGGACTTGAGAGACCATATCCCTTCTCTAGAGACCTCAAATAAATTGGCAAACTAGAACCCTTATTAGCAGGAAAATGAGACAACCTAGACATCAAATGAGGGTTACTTTTTGTAGAGAGCAACATTGTAGGCAATCCAGATCTTCCCCTAGCTTTTCCTCAAGACACTTTTATCTTGAGTTTTTTCATTCCGCTTCGAATGTTAGGAGGGATAGATTCGGTGGACCATGATCTAGTCCTTGGATCCTTTCCCTCTAAACGTCTTCTCATTGTGGCCACTTGCACTCACAGTCAAGGGTTTTCCATGTTTTAGCATAGACCTCGTGATTTATTTCTTGTTCTTTATATAGGAGACATTTTGGTTTTCCCACTTTGTATTGACATTATTGTACTCAACAATCTCATTGTTCTAATTCTTGATCATTTTATTGCATTCAACAATCCGTTGACCTAATTCATGATCATATAATTGTACTCAACAATCCCATTCGCATACTTTGTGATCATTTGTTAGACATTAATACAATTATTTTATTTTATTTTATTTCCAAAAAAAATTATATTTCCATAGGTGAAGAGAGATACAATGTTAGTTGTACAAAAAGACACAATCTTAAGGTGTCCCTTTCCTTGTCTTCCTTCTTGTCACATATAGATTGTCTTCCTAAAAACATGCTACTATCATTAAGGTTTATGTCAAAAAAAGAAAGAAACCATCATTTTCCAGAACTTAAAATTGTATGACTCTTCCCTCCAAAACCTGGTCATTCAAGGACTCAATAATTTCCAACACTCTAAGTCAAACATGCAAAGCTTCCTTCTAAAGGTGATCTGCCTCAGTGTTAAGCTCTCTCAGGATATATTTGGTTTCCAACCATTGAAATTTGCGCACCTCAACTCTGATTTCTTGAATGATATGGTAGAGGTGAGGAGCAACAATACCTACCTTGTCATGCATCTAATTAACTACAAGCTGTGAGTCTCCAAATATCTTCAAGTTTTAACTTCAAAGTAATCTGCAACAAACTGTAATGCGCAAAGCACTTAGAACTCAACATTGTTGTTCAAAACTTATCTCAACTTATTTCTTTAATTAAATCAATAGTTTTTCATCCTCTATTTTCAAACATGCTAGAAGGCATCCAATTAATTTTCTTTGAATCTGCATTTTCTATATTATAGAAGATGTCAAGTTATAATAGTATATAAAATAATTTCACATGTGAGAAAATGTAAGTAAAATTGAAAGTCAAAGAATATCTTTAGGGCTACTTGAAGTTATAACATGGTATATTTATAGCAAACCAATCTAAACATCCCAACTAATGTAACTCTTTTCTTTTGTTTGGACCAAAAGGTTTTGATACTCTATTTTTGCTAGAAGTTGTTCAATACAAGGTTGCTTGGGAGTGGGAGTGGGATTTTCAGAAGCTCACGATTCCGGAGCGGATTTTTATATAATATATATATTTTAAATATTTTGATGCAAATATGTCAACAAAAGCATGCAAAATGATGAATTAAATATAAAAAGCATAAAAACATAGATTGAACCATATAACATCAATCATCTAGAAGTTATAATCTTCATCAACACGTCCACAAGTTAGTAACATACAACATATCAAGTTTTCAAAATTCAACATATAACATTTATCATCATTGATCACAAAAGTTGTACTTGTAAGCTAAGTGTAACCATTACAACAAAGAAAATCTAACATGAAATGAAATGTTATAAAATGAAATGAACCAACTTTCAACTTTCATGAAGCATCATATTCATAATTCATTACGAATGAGTTATAATTTCCAACTTCAAACTTCAAACTTAAATTGCCATATATTGTTTAGAAAAAATATCATAATAAATATGAAAGAGTCAACAATTATAAAAACTACTAGAAACTAGAAAAGACAAGTAAATCTATTATCTATGGCTAATGCTTGGGCCTCTGGCTGCTACGAGAAATGTCCAATTTTTAGTATTGTTGGAAAATCAATATCTTTGTCATTAATATCACCCTAGAAATGTCTAATTTTTTAGTCTTGTTGGAAAATCAAGATCTTTGTCATTAATATCATCCTCTAAGTATTAACATCCATTTTTAGTCTTGTTGGAAAATCAAGATCTTCGTTGTTAGGTCCCTATGTTACTAGTATAGTCCCTTATTGTTGTTAGTGTAACCCCCTTATTGTTATTATTGTACCCTTGTAACCCCCATTTTTTTATTATTGTGCCCTTAAATTATTATTGTTAGGTCAGCTAGGATTACATTGTGGCCCACTAGGATTACATTATGGCCCCATGGACTCATATATATAGAAATGAGGTTTTGTAAATTGTATCATCCAAAAATTGTTCATTTATATAATGTATTGGAGGTTGCCCCCTCGAAGTGGCTCATTTCTAAGGCGTTGATATCTCTTTTCTTCTCTTTATGGAGCTGGTTACACAACATTTGGTATCAGAGCTTTGGATTCTAGTGTTTCGCTGCTCCAAACAGGTCATCGTGGCAGTTTCACTATAATTTTTTTTTCTACGATGTTTCAGAAACTGAAATTTTTAGGGTGCGAAGCTGAAATCCTGAGGAAGATTGTCTAAAAATTTCAGAGCTTGGTTCACAATATTTTCGGAGATATGATCTGTGGAAGTTAGGTATTTTTTCAGGCTCCTAAACAGGTCATCGTGGCATTTGTGCTATAACTTTTTTTATATGAAGGTTCAGAATCTGAAATTCCTATGGTGCGAAGTTGAAATCCTGAAGAAATTCGTCAAAAAATTTCAGAGCTTGGTTCGCAATATTTTTGGAGATATGATCTTTGGAAGGTAGTGCTTTTTCAAGCTCCTGAATTTCATCTCAAAGAGGTGATCATGGGAAAAGTTCAATAACTCTCTCTCTCGGCATCGGATTGGAGTGCTGTAAAAAGTGGTCGCAAGTACACGGACTGTATTTTCTTGGCTATCAATTTCAGAGACGAAGGATGAAACAATGACACGTGGCAAGTCATACAAGTTCGCTCTACTGAACCAGTCCATAATTAGGTCATTGTGGGAGATTGGACACAACTTTGTCTTGGAGAATACAAATCAGGTCAGACCTGTGGCATTCGAAAGATAATTCAGAGGGCTACGTTGGTACCGAAAATAAAATATTGAAGTGCTACAATCACAAATATAATCCAATTTCAATATCGAGCTCCTCAAAAGCAAGAAAAAGGTGTGTATTTTTTTTTTTTCCGAATTGCATAAGTCTTGTTTGAAGAATCAATTTGAATTGATTCCAAGGGCATATTGTAGAATAGATATCAGTATTGGGTTCTAAAATATGCCCTGTAAAAATAATTCAACACCCATTAAGCCTTCGGAAGGCTCTACTATGACTCATGAAGATGAAGAATTGCAACATGATCTATCAAAATTACAAGAGCAAGTGCAACAAATTTCACTCTCGCAAAGAGCAACAAAAAATGAAATGGAAGTTTTGAAGAAAGGCATGGAAGCTAAGATGGATGGCATGGAAGCTGGCGTGAAAGCTAAGATGGATGACATGGAAGCTAAGATGGAAAACATGAAGAATGATCTAAAAGCAGACATAGAAGGTTTGAAAAAGTTGATACAAGAAATGTTTCCTAATGGTGAAAAGATAGTAGAAGAACCTCATGATGAGAACAAAATAAATGTTAATCGTGATTTCACAAACTCTAATGTTGGCGGGAAGAACCACCATATTCCAAAAATGGATATGAGGAAGTTTGATGAAAATGATCCTGTAACATGGATACTACAGATGGAGCAATATTTTGATCTCCATAATATGCAAAACACACAAAAGGTACGCATTGCAACTTTACATTTAGAACAAAATACATTGGTATGGTATCGATGGCTTTGCTCTCGTTAAAAAATTGTCACTTGGTCAATTTTTACGGAAGAAATGATAGCACATTATGAGGATACAAAGAGCAACACCTTTTTTAGCCAATTGATAAATCTCAAACAAAAGGGTTTAGCGGGGCAGCACATTGAGGAATTCCAAAAATTGAATATAAGGGTAACTGATATTCCAGAGGAACACAGGATCGATCTCTTCATAGGCACTTTAAAGGATAATATCCAACATGAAGTTCGCGTTTTGGAACTAGATTCATTGGAGAAGGCATTCAGGTTGGCAAGAAAAGTTGAATGTAAAATAATGGTGACAAGGAAGCCTACCACTCAATTCTATAAAGAAGGAAGTGTTGCTACACCTAGATTTCCACAACCCACAAGGTTGACACCACAACAATTGGAAGAAAAAAGAGCAAAAGGGCTTTGCTACAGTTGTGATAGCAAATACACTAAAGGTCATAAGTGTGCTGAGAAGAAATTATTTTACATGGATTGTGAAGAGGAAGAAGAAAATGAACAAGAAGAGGATATACACCAGGAACCAGCCCTAGAAGAGGAAGAAATGAATCCGACCATATCGTGTAATGCACTGGCAGGAATTACCACTCCTCAAACTCTCAAGATAGCAGGACAAATCAAGAAGAAAAGGTAATAGTGTTGATTGATTTAGGTAGCACCCATAATTTTATTCATTGTAAGGTAGCCAAGGAATTAAATTGTTTCCTATACTCAACACCAGAATGTCAAGTGATGGTTGCAAATGGAGGAACTATAAATTGCTCTGGAAAATGCCATAATATCAAGCTAACCATGGGGGAATATGTATTGACTAGTCCAATGCTTTCCATTCCCATGGGAGGTGTTGATGTTGTACTAGGAGTACAATGGTTACAATCTTTGGGGACGGTAGCTTTTAATTTTCAAGAACTTTTCTTGAAATTTTTTTCAGAAGGAAAGGAAGTCGAATTACGGGGTATTGAAGGGAAGCCAGGAAGGATAATAAGCTCTAATGTCGTGAAAAATCTTCTAAAGAAAGAACAACGAGGCGTAATTGCACAATTATACTCACTAGAAGTTCCGACATCAAAATCATCTATTTCTGCAGATCTCCAACAAGTCTTGGACAATCATTCCAAGGTGTTTGAAACTCCCAAAGGACTCCCACCTATTCGTGATCATGATCATGCTATTCATTTGATTCCAGGAATTGTTCCTCCAAACATCAGGCCTTATAGATATCCTTACTTCCAAAAGAGTGAAATTGAATGTATGATTGCAGAAATGTTAGAGGCGGGATAATTCAACCTTGTCAAAGTTCTTTCTCTGCTCCTGTAGTATTGGTACACAAGAAGGATGGATCATGGCGAATGTGTCCGGATTATAGGGAGCTCAATAAGCTCACCATTAAAGAGAAATTTCCCATTCCTGTGATTGATGAATTATTGGATGAATTACATGGAGCAATTTATTTTACCAAGTTGGATCTTCGTTCAGGATATCATCAAATTAGAATGAAGACCGAAGATATTCCAAAAACAACATTTCGAACTCATGAGGGTCATTATGAATTTTTGGTCATGCCTTTTGGCCTTACCAATGCACATTCTACATTTCAAGGGTTGATGAATTCCATTTTCAAACCCTTCCTTAGAAAATTTGTGCTAGTATTTTTTGATGATATACTAATCTACAGCAGGTCTTGGAAGGATCATGTTGAACATGTTGACAGGGTGCTCAAACTATTGCAGGAGAAACAATTATATGCAAAAAACATCCAAATGTTTCTTTGGAGTACAAGAGGTGGAATATCTGGGTCATATTGTATCTCACGAGGGTGTTAAGGTAGACCCTAACAAAATTAAAGCCATTAAGGAATGGAAAGTCCCCACAACCATAGAGCAGTTGCGAGGATTTCTCGGGTTAACAAGGTATTATCGCAAGTTTGTTAATAATTATGGGAGAATAGCAGCACCTCTAACAACATTATTGAAGAAAGATGCATTTTCATGGACTCCCGAAGCAACTAAGGCCTTTGAACATCTTAAAGAGGCAATGTGCTTAGCACCGGTCTTAGCTATGCCAGACTTCACAAAAACCTTTATTGTGGAATGTGATGCCTCAGGAAATGGAATTGGTGCAGTTTTAATGCAGGAAGGAAGACCCATTGCTTTTGAAAGTCGTCCAATCAAAGGAAAGTATTTACAGAAACCTATTTTTGAGAAGGAAATGTTAGCAATACTACATGCACTAAAGAAATGGCGAACTTACCTAATGGGAAGACACTTCAAGGTAAAAACTGATCATGATAGTCTTAAACACTTTTGGAACAAAGACTATCGTCAGAAGAACAACAAAAATGGGTCACAAAGATGTTGGGTTACGACTTTGAAATAATCTACAAAAAAGGAAAGCTGAATGTTGTTGCAGATGCACTCTCAAGAAAGAATGAAGAGGTGGAAGCATTGCTTTGTGCTATTTCTATTATCCAACCAGATTGGATAACTGAAGCAAGAGATGAATGGAAGAAGGACAAAGATGTATGGACACTCATTCAAAAGTTGCAGCAAGATCCTAGTACATCCGATACATTTAGTTGGAAAAATGATTCCTTATGGTACAAAGATCGCTTATATCTTTGTAAGAATTCCCAACTAAAACAAAAGATTCTTCTGGAATTGCACACTTCTCCTTTAGGAGGACACTCAGGATTTTTAAAAACTTACCACAGGTGAAGAAAGAATTTTTTTGGGATGGCCTTAAATCTGATATTCAAAAGTTTGTGGCGGAATGTTTGGTTTGCCAGCAGAATAAAGTGGAAACAATTAAGACCCCAGGACTTCTACAACCTTTATCCATTCCAAGTCAACGTTGAGAGGAGATTTCAATGGATTTTATCACAGGTTTACCTAAGTCCAAAGGAAAGAGTGTCATCATGGTGGTAGTCGATAGACTTACCAAGTATGCACACTTTTGTGCATTATCTCATCCATTTAAAGCAAGTACAGTTGCTACTACATTTATGGACAGAATTAAAAAGCTACATGGAAGCCCAAGGGTTATTGTGAGCGACAGAGATCCCATTTTTACTGGAAATTTTTGGACAGAGTTATTTTCTTGTTTGGGCACTCAATTAGCTCATAGCTCATCTTATCATCCTCAATCTGATGGTCAAACTGAGATAGTAAATAAATGTTTGGAAGGATATCTTCGTTGTTTTGTATCTCATAAACAAACACAATGGGTCAAGTGGTTACCTCTCGCTAAATGGTGGTATAACACTTCCTTCCATACTGCAGCAAAAATGACCCCATTTATGGCACTTTATGGATATCATCCACCATCCATCACATCATATTTAAGAGATAATTCGAAGGTTCAAGCAGTGGAAGATCACATCGAGCATCAGCAAGAAGTTCTCCAACTCTTAAAGGATAACCCGAATTTGGCACAAAATCGAATGAAACAACAGGCAGATCAACATCGCAGCGAGAGAAGTTTTGATGTAGGAGATTGGGTATTTTTACGGCTACAACCATACAAACAAATGTCCCTCAAGCAAGCTAAGAAGGATATTAAATTATCGCCAAAGTACTATGGTCCTTACAAGGTGTTGCAAAAGATTGGTACTATGGCATACAAATTGGAGCTTCCTGCTTCTTCGCGAGTACATCCAGTTTTCCATGTTTCATGCTTAGAGAAGGTTATAGGTGAAAATCTTCCAGTTCAAACAGTATTGCCAGAACTTGATGGGGAAGGGAAAATCATATTGGAACCTGAAGCAGTCATGGAAAAAAGAACTCGACAACTACGTAATCGATCAATTTCAGAGTATCTCATCAAGTGGAAGAACTTACCCACTGAAGATTCTACATGGGAGGATGAGAATTTTATACAGAAGCACCCGGAGCTACTCAAGCGTTGATGACAACACTTTTTTGAAGGAGAGGGGCATGTTAGGTCCCTATATCACTAGTATAGTCCCTTATTATTGTTAGTGTAAACCCCTTATTGTTATTATTGTACCCTTGTAACCCCCATTTTGTTATTATCGTGCCCTTAAATTATTATTGTTAGGTCGGCTAGGATTACATTGTGGCCCACTAGGATTACATTATGGCCCCATGGACTCCTATATATAGAAAGGAGGTTTTGTAAGTTGTATCATCCAAGAATTGTTCATTTATGTAATGTATTGGAGGTTGCCCCCTCGAAGTGGCTCATTTCTAAGGCGTTGATATCTCTTTTCTTCTCTTTTTGGAGCTGGTTACACAACATTCGTCATTAATATCATCCTCCAAGCATTAAAATCTAAAGATATCTTTGTCATTACCTCTGGATTTGTATAGGGATTTTTGTCATTAATATTGATGAGATTATGTGTAGTTGGGGTAGCATCAGGTGTGCTCTAGCCTGAAATTTTGTGGAAGGGCTAAGACACACTTGAACTCCAAACCCTAGAAAGTGTTTAGAGAAATTTCAGCTAGTGTTCAAGTTGTTCAAATCATTAATTATTCAAATCATTAAATATTTTAATGTATTTCCTAAGTCTAAACTTAGGAAAATTAAATAATTAAAGTGAATTAATTAACACATGAGCTGAAATGTTCTAAAAGACATGGATCAAATAGTCTTTTAATCTCAACTGTTGATGAGTGTTTTAATCTCGACTGTTGATGAGATTATCGAAAAAGTATAAGAGAAAGGCTTGAGGGTCAGCTGGAGATATACACACAAATGCAGAGCTGAGAGACTGATCTGGAATTCTAGGGCAGGGTTTGATAAGAATTTCCGAAGGAGTTTTCTGCAGCGAGGGGTGGTATTGGCTGAGGGGATGATCTGATCCAGGAGCCAAGAGACAACAAGAGGCAGAGGAGTAGCTTTCAGGGACAATGCAGAGGATCAAGGGTAGCGGTAGTAGCTACGCAACAACTGCACAATGCAGAGGCTTCAACCACTAGGCAGCCCAAGAAGGGGCAACGTTGTAGCTTCAGAGGGCTTCAGAGTTATGTAGAGGCCTGCAGAGGCAGCGTAAGGACTGTGTCACCCACTCTGCAGTTACAAAGTCCCTCTCTGAGCAGCGCAATGGCACGCAGAGCCTAGCAGGGGTAGCGCTGGGGTTTCTAGGGTCAGATCCAGGCCGAGTCTTGTAAATCCCGTTTGAGGGTGTGGATCAGTCAGAATTTTGGTCTTAGAACAACAAGTTAGCTATAGATATATTTTATTCTTTGTCGGGTTTTCCAGATTTGGAACCCATGTTTGTTGTACTCAGATTCTACTTAATAAAATAAACCCTCATACCTGCGACACCGGTTTTCCCACTTTGGGTTTTTCTGGGGGGCTTATGTCCAAAAATGAGTGTCACTTTGTTTGAATGAGCGTAATATTCGGTAAATGATCTGCATGTGTAGGTTGTTAGTTGCGTTTACTTCGGTATTTTCTGAATCTAATTTCTGAAGATAACTTATATAATTTAATCAAGTAGGAGAAGTAAACCATGATCTTGCAATATTTTGACATGGTATCAGAGTGATAGAAAATCAAGCTGAAACTCCAGCAAATCAGCTAAAGAAATTTTTTTATTTTTTTATTTTATTTTATTTTTTATTTTTAATTTTATTTATTATTATTATTATTATTTTTTGCAGGACTGCAGCAGAAGCAACAGATCCAGAAAGGGTAGCTTGGCAGCAGGAGGACACAAACCCAGGAAAGGGCAGCGTTGTAGCTACCGAAGGCCATCAGGCTTACGCAGAGCCTTCCCAGACCACCGTAAGGACTGTGTCTCTTAGCCTGGGGTTACGCAGTCCACTTCTGAGTAGCACTGGGGCTACGTTGGGCAAGTCAGTGAGACGCACTCCAGTCATTCTTCCTGTTGCAGAAAAATCTTGCCAAGATCTGGAAGCAGTGCTTCAGATCTTCAGCAATGCTGGTGTGGTGGAGATTCTGTCGGTGCGGAATTGTGCCTAGCTAAGTCAACAAAGAGCGGGAGGAAGACAGTCACTCAGCAGATCTGAGCGAAACAAATTTGAGATTCGATTAGGAGGATCAGAGAGAACTGCCCGATTTTTTTTGGCTGAAGATTTCCAGGAGGGAAATCGGATTTTCAGAAGAAGCAGTTACTAGAGGGTTTCTAATCACCAAGAAACCTGGATCCAAAGTTTCTGTGTAGCCACAGAAATAGGGAGAAGAGTATTGTTTTCTGTCAAATATGAGCTAGATGGCTTCTCATGGGCTGAGAGATCAGGACAGGTTGGACGGTGTGTCTAACTTTGTCATCTAGAGGGCTAGGATCCTATTAGTCCTGGATGAGTACGACATCAAGGACGAGTATTCTAGCTGTGCCTGCAGATCTTGATCCTATGAAGAAATTTAATGAGAATCAAGCCACATATTGCCGGTAAGAACACAACAAATGACACATGGATCGCACTAGAGGCGATGTATCAAGGAATCTCTATCCAACGAAATATGCTTCTAAAGAATCAGATGAGGCTATTCCAGATACATAAGGGTGAGGAAATAGACCCCTTCCTTTTCTAGTTTTAGACCATTCGAGACCAACTAATTGGCATGGGTGCAACTCCAGACAAAGGACTCTTAATAAGGACTGCCTTGAATGTAGCCACCGAGGAATGGGAAACATCTGTCTAGAGTATACTGGGCAGAGCAGTGTTACCATCCTGGGCAGACATGTGGGCAATCCTCTGCCAAGAGGAGATTAAGACGATCACCAAGAAGCAGAATATCGATGGCAAGACAGTGAGAGTGAAGAAAGAAGAGGAAGACGATGCAACCCTTGCATCAAAGGAAAGAAAACAACAAGGGAAGAAGAAGAGGGACCTTTCCAAGGTTCGGTGCTTTAACTGTAGCGAACTTGGACACTTTGCTAGCACTTGTCCTAAGAAGGAGGACAAAGGAGCTTCTGATTCCAAGGTTGCTGCAACAAAGGATAATGGTACTGATGATGACGTAGTCATGAGTGCTCATGAGCCACGTAAGTGGGGTGACATGGATTTGTGGAGCAACTATAGATCAGGTGGCGGGATCCTTGAGTCAACCCTACTCTTGGATCACATACGAGCTACGGGAGCTTTAAGACAATAACGGGATGAATCGGGAAATGGTTGTAGAAGGTCAAAGTGAAGCAAAGGGTAGAACTGAAGAGCTGAAGAGGGAGCAACGTAGTGCAGAGGCAACAACAACATGGAGGCAAAAACACAGAGGTTGATGGAAATTTAGCAACACAGAGAGGAAGTACTCACGCAGTGCAGCGCTGTAGCAGCACAATGGCTTCAGGAGGACAACATAAATTAGCAGCCAAGGGAGCTTCAGTGATGGGATGCAACCTGACTTGTCTGTCAACGATTGGACATGAGTCC
Source organism: Pinus albicaulis (assembly GCA_034641835.2). NCBI lineage: Eukaryota > Viridiplantae > Streptophyta > Pinopsida > Pinales > Pinaceae > Pinus > Pinus albicaulis. The sequence goes on along the minus strand of CM076570.1, from coordinate 1,446,044,185 downwards.
TTCAGTTGCTTACTTCTCGACAACTGAGTTGTAGTGCAACAATTAACAGTGGTAGTGCTATGGGCAACATGATACAGCAATTTGAGAGGGAGCTGCAGTACGAATGTGGAAGTGTCAGTGGCAGTGACATGGGTAGTAGTACAGAAAGCAGCAGTGCAGTGGATGGAGGGTAGCAGGCCAAACATCAACAACATAGAAACCAACATCAAGATCTTACAGTACATGGTGTGGATGTATTGCTAGAGCACACTTCGTGCTAAGAGGGAGTGTTGAAATTTTTTATAGTTGGGGTAGCATCGAGAGTGCTCTAGCCCTGAAATTTTGTGGAAGGGCTAAAACACACTTGAACTCCAAAAACCCGGAAAAGTGTTTAGAGAAATTTCAACTAGTGTTCAAGTTATTCAAATAAATAATTATTTTAATGTATTTCCTAAGTCTAAACTTAAGAAAATTAAATAATTAATGTGAATTAATTAACACATGTGCTGAAATGTTCTAAAAGACACAAATCAAGCAGTCTTTTAATCTGATGAGTGTTTTAATCTCGGCCATTGATGAGATCATCGAAAAAGTATAAGAGAAAGGCTTGAGGGTTAGTTGGAGATACACACATAGATGCAGTGCTGAGAGACTGATATGGAATTCTAGGGATTGGTTTGCTCAGGATTTCTAGAGGAGTTTTATGCAGCGAGGGGTAGTATTGGCTAAGGGGATGATCTGATCCCGAAGCCAAGAGACAGCAAGAGCCAAAGGAGCCGTTTTCAGGGACAACACAGAGGAGCAAGGGCAACAGCAACAACTACGCAACACAGAGGCTTCAGCCGCTACACAGCTCAAGAAGGGGCAGCACTGCAGCTTCAGAGAGCTTCAGAGTTATGCAGAGGCCTCCAGAGGCAGCGAAAGGACTGCGTCACCCACTCTAGGGTTACACAGTCCCTCTCTGAGCAACGTAGTGGCACGCAAAGCCAAGCAGGGCTAACGTTGGGGCTCCAGGGGCAACACTGGGGTTTCTAGGGCCAGATCCGGGCTGGGTCTTGTAAATCCCGTTTGAGGGTGTGGATTAGTCAGAATTTTGGTCTAAGAACAACATGTTAGCTACAGATTTGTTTTATTCTCTATCAAGTTTTCTAGATCTGGAACCCATGTTTGTTGTACTCAGTGTTCACTTAATAAAATAAACACTCATATCTGCTGCACCAGTTTTCCTGCTTTGGGTTTTTCCAGGGACTTATGTCCAAAAATCAGTGTGCCACTTTGTTTGAATGAGCGTAATATTCAGTAAATGATCTGCATGTGTAGGCTGTTAGTTGTGTTTACTTCGGTATTTTCTGAATCTAATTTCTGAAGATAACTTGTATAATTTAATCATGTAGGAGAAGTAAACCATGATACTGCAGTAGAATTTTCACATGGTATCACAACGATAGCAGATCAGGCTGAATCTCCAGCAAATCTGCTGAAGAATGTTTTTCCTGCGAGACAGCAACAGAAGCAACATATCCGGAAAGGGCAGCTTGGCAGCAGGAGGGCGCAGACCTAGGAAAGGGCAACGCTATAGCTACAAAAGGCCATCAGGCTTACGCAGAGCCTTCCCAAGTCAACGTAAGGATTGAGTCACCAAGACTAGGGTTACATAGTCCACTTCTGAGCAGCGATGAGGCTACGTTGGGCCAGTCAGTGAGACGAAGTCCAGTCATTCTTGTTGTTGTAGAAAAATCTTGCCAAGAACTGGAAGCAGTGCTTCAGATCTTCAGTAGTGCTGGTGTGGTGGAGATTCTGCCAGTGTAGAATTGTGCCTAGCTAAGTCAACAAAGACTGGGAGGAAGATAATCACTTCGCAGATATGAGCCAAACAGATCTGAGATTCGATCAGGAGGATCGAAGAGAACTATTCGATTGTTTTTGGCTGAAGATTTCTAAGAGGGAAATCAGTTTTTTTATAAGAAGCAGTTACTAGAGGGTTTCTAGTCACCAAGAAACCCAGATCCAAGGTTTTTGTGTAGCCACAGAAAGAGGGAGAAGAGTATTGTTTTCTGTCATATATGAGCTAGATGGCTTCTCATGGGCTGAGAGGTCAGGACAGGTTGAACGGTGTGTCTAACTTTTTCATCTGGAGGGCTAGGATCCTATCAGTCCTGGATGAGTACGACATCAAGGACCATGCGACGAGTGTTCTAGTTGTGCCTGCAGATCCTGATCCTTTGAAGAAATTTAATGAGAATCAAGCACAGACTAAGTGTTTGATCATGGACGGAGTGAAGGATCAAGTAGTGCCACATATTTCCAGTAAGTACACGACAAATGACATGTGGAACGCACTAGAGGCGATGTATCAAGGAATCTTTGTCCAACGAAAAATGCTTCTAGAGAATCAGATGAGGCTATTCCAAATGCAGAAGGATGAGGAAATAGATCCCTTCCTTTTCTGGCTTCGGACCATCTGAGACCAATTGATTGGCATGGGTGCAACTCCAGACGAAGGACTCTTAGTAATGACTGCCCTGAATGCAGTCACCGAGGAATGGGAAACATTTGTCCAAATTATACTGGGTAAAGCAGTGTTACCATCCTGGGCAGACATGTGGGAAATCCTTCGCCAAGAGGAGATCAGGAGGATCACCAAGAAGCTGAATATCGATGGCGGGGCAGTCAGAGTGAAGAAGGAAGAGGAAGATAATGTAGCCCTTGCATCAAAGGAAATAATACAACAAGGGAAGAAGAAGAGGGACCTTTCCAAGGTCCGGTGCTTTAATTGTAGCGAACCTGAACACTTTGCCAGCGCTTGTCCTAAGAAGAAGGACAAAGGAGCTTCTGATTCCAAGGCTGCAGCAACAAAGGACGATGGTACTGATGATGACGTAGCCATGAGTGCTCATTAGCCACGTAAGTGGGGTGACATGGATTTGTAGAGCAGCTACAGATCAGGTGGCAGGATCCTTGAGTCAACCCTACTCTTGGATCACATACAAGCTACGAGAGCCTTAAGACAATAGCGGGATGAGCCAGGAAATGGTTGTAGAAGGTCAGAGTGAAGCAAAGGGCAGAACTGAAGAGCTGAAGAGGGAGCAACATAGTGCAGAGGCAACAACAATGTGTAGGCAGCAACACAAAGGCAGATGGGACTTTAGTAGCGCTGAGAGGCAATACTCACGCAGTGTAGAGTTGTAGCAGCACAATGGCTTCAGGAGGACAACGTAAATCAATAGCCAAGGGAGCTTCAGTGATGGGATGCAGCTTGACTTGTCTGTCAACAATTGGGCAGGAGTCCTTCAGTTACTTACTTCTCGGCAATTGAGTTGTAGTGCAACAGTTAGCAGTGGCAGTGCTATGGGCAACATGATGCAGCAATTTGAGAGGCAGCTGAAGTGCAGATGTGGAAGTGTCAGTGGCGGTGACATGGGTAGCAGTACAGAAAGCAACAGTGCAGTGGATGGAGGGCAGCAAGCCAAGCATCAACAACACAAAAACCAACATCAAGATCTTGTAGTACATGGTGTGGATGTATTGCTAGAGCACACTCCGTGTTAAGAGGGAGTGTTGAGATTTTGTGTAGTTGGGGTAGCATCGGGTGTGCTCTAGCCCTAATATTTTGTGGAAGGGCTAAGACACACTTGAACTCCAAAACCCAGAAAGTGTTTAGAGAAATTTTAGCTGGTGTTCAAGTTATTCAAATAATTAGTTATTTTAATGTATTTCCTAAGTCTAAACTTAGGAAAATTAAATAATTAAAGTGAATTAATTAACAAATGTGCTGGAATGTTCTAAAAGACATAGATCAAGCAGTCTTTTAATCTCAGCCGTTGATGAGTGTTTTAATCTCGGCTATTGATGAGATCATCGAAAAAGTATAAGAGAAAGGCTTGAGGGTCAGTTGGAGATACACACACAAATGCATAGCTGAGACATTGATATGGAATTCTAGGGCAGGGTTTGCTAAGAATTTCCGAAGTATTTTTCTGCAGCGAGGGGTAGTATTGGCTGAGGGGATGATCTGCTCCTGGAGCCAAGAGACAACAAGAGGCAGAGGAGAACCTTTCGGGGACAATGCAGAGGAGCAAGGGCAGCAACAGCAGCTACACAGCAGCTGCGCAACGCAAAGGCTTCAGTCGCTACGCAGGCCCAGGAAGGGGAAGCGCTGTAGCTTCAGAGGGCTTCAGAGTTACACAAAGGCATCCAAAGGTAGCATAAGCACTGCGTCACCCACTCTGGGGTTACACAATCCCTCTTTGAGTAGCGCAGTGGCACGTAGAGCCTAGTAGCGCTGACACTGGGTCTTCAGTGGCAGCACTGGGGTTTCTAGGGCCAGATCCAGACTGAGTCTTGTAAATCCCATTTGAGGGTGTGGATCAGTCAGAATTTTGGTCTCAAAACAACATGTTAGTTGTAGATATATTTTACTCTCTATTGGGTTTTCCAGAACTGGAACCCAGGTTTGCTGTACTTAGATTCTACTTAATAAAATAAACCCTCATATCTGTTGCACTGGTTTTCCTGCTTTGGGTTTTCCTAGGGACTTATTTCCAAAAATCAGTGTCACTTTGTTTGAATGAGCGTAATATTCAGTAAATGATCTGCATGTGTAGGCTGTTAGTTGTGTTTACTTCTGTATTTTCTGAATCTAATTTCCAAAGATAACTTGTATAATTTAATGACATAGGAGAAGTAAACCATGATACTGCAGTAGAATTTTCACATGGTATCAGAGCGATAACAAATCAAGCTGAATCTATAGCAAATCAGTTAAATAATATTTTTTCTGTAGGATAGCAGCAGAAGCAGCAGATCTAGAAAGGGCAGCTTGGCAGCAGGAGAACGCAGACCCATGAAAGGGCAGCACTGTAGCTACATAATGCCATCAGGCTTACGCAGAGCCTTCCCAGGCCAGCAAAAGGATTGCGTCACCCAGTCTGGGGTTACACAATCCACTTCTGAGCAGCGCTGAGGCTACACTGGGCCAGTCAGCGAGACGCAGTGCAGTCATTCTCCCTGTTGCAGAAAATCTTGCCAAGATCCGAAAGCGGTGCTTCGGATCTTCAGTGGTGCTGGTGTGGTGGAGATTCTGCCAGTGCAGAATTGTGCCTAGCTAAGTCAACAAAGAGCGAGAGGAAGACAGTCACTCAAAAGATATGAGGCAAACAGATCTGAGATTCGATTAGGAGGATCGAAGAGAACTGTGTGATTGTTTTTCGTTGAAGATTTCCAGGAGGGAAATCAATTTTTCAGAAGAAGCAATTACTAGAGGGTTTTTAGTCACTAAGAAACCCAGATCCAGAGTTTTTGTGTAGCCACAGAAAGAGGGAGAAGAGTATTGTTTTTTGTCAGACCTGCGCTAGATGGCTTCTCATGGGCTGAGATTAGGATAGGTTGGATGGTGTGTCCAACTTTGTCATCTGGAGGACCAGGATCCTATCAGTCTTGGATGAGTAAGACGTCAAGGAGCATGCTACGAGTGTTCTAGTTGTGCCTGTAGATCTTGATCCTCTGATGAAATTTAACGAGAATCAAGCGCAGACAAAGCGTTTGATCATGGACGGAGTGGAGGATCACATAGTGCCACATATTGTCGGTAAGAACACGAGAAATGACATGTGGATCACATTAGAGGCGATGTATCAAGGAAAATCTGTCCAACAAAAAATGCTTCTATAGAATCACATGAGGCTATTCCTGCTGTAGAAGGGTGAGGAAATAGATCCCTTCCTTTTCCGGCTTCAGACCATCCGAGGCCAACTGATTGGCACGGGTGCAACTCCAGGCAAAGGACTCTTAGTAAGGTCTGTCTTGAATGCACTCACCGAGGAATGGGAAACATTTGTCTAGAGTATACTAGGCAGAGCAGTGTTACCATCCTGGCCAGACATATGGGCAATCCTTCGCCAAGAGGAGATTAAGAGGATCACCAAGAAGCAGAATATCAGTGGCGAGACAGTCAGAGTGAAGAAAGAAGAGGAAGATGATGCAACCCTTGCATCAAAGGAAAGAAAACAACAAGGGAAGAAGAAGAGGGACCTCTCCAAGGTTCGGTGCTTTAATTGTGGCGAACTTGGACACTTCGCCAACACTTGTCCTAAGAAGAAGGAAAAAGGAGCTTCTGATTCCAAGGCTGTAGCAGCAAAGGACGATGGTACTGATGATGACGTAGACATGAGTGCTCATGAACCACGTAAGTGGAGTGACATGGATCTGTAGAGAAGCTACAGATCAGGTGGCAGGATCCTTGAGTTAGCCCTACTCTTGGATCACATACGAGCACGAGAGCCTTAAGGCAGTAGCGGAATGAGTCGGGAAATGGTTGCAGAAGGTCACAATGAAGCAGAGGGCATAACTGAAGAGCTGAAGAGGGAGGAGCGTAGTGTAGAGGTAGCAACAACGTGGAGGCAACATCGCAGACGCTGATGGGACTACAACAACGCAGAGAGGCAGTACTCACGGAGTGCAAAGCTGTAGCAGCACAGTGGCTTCAAGAGGACATCAAAATGTAGAAATTTCTGAATCTTTACACTTTATACATAAATTATTATTGTTAATCTGGTTATGCTCCTCCTACTTAGACAAGTTATTAACTGAATAAATTCAAGTTAAAATCAAAGCAAAACACATAACAGATATCTACCAATCCAGATCTAGAACAAGTTCATGCACACATAGACAAAGTGACAGTTATTTCTGGACAACTAGTCCTTGAAAAAACCCAATGATGGAAAATTGGTCTCTGGTTGCTGAATGGTTTTATTAATAAGAATTTTCTGAATACAAGAAGCCTGAGTTCCAGATCTGGAAAACCCGACAGAGAAATAATAGATCTACAACTCCCTGGCTGATCTAGGGCCAAAATAATGGTTGATCCACACTCTCAAACAGGATTTACAGAACTCAGCCAAGATTAGGGCCTAGAAACCCCAGCGCTGCCTCTGAAAGGCTCTGCGTCAGCCTCTGAAGCCCCTCTGACCCTCGGCGCTACTCCGGAAGGGACTGTGTTACCCCAGACTGGGTGACACAGTCTCTACGCTGCCCCTTAGGGTCTCTCCATAACCCCTGAGGGCTTCTTGCTAAAAATCATGTTGTCCTTGCTGTTGCTGCTGCTGCTCTTCTACTTCTGCGCTGCCTCTCTGAGCTGATCTTTGCCTCTTGTTGATTCTAGACCCCGAAATCAGATCATCCCCTTGGCCTAAATTCCCCTCTGTAGCTGAAACATTTCTGACTATTCTTAGCAAACCCTGCCTTGGAATCTCAGCTTAGCTTCAATGCTCTGCCTCTATGTCTTACAAATGACCCCAAGCCTTTCCTTTATATTTTTCTCGTTGGAAAACAAACGGCCATGATCAGATCTTGAATCAATGGCTAAGATTAAAAGAAAGCTTGATCGGTGTGACTTAAGACAATTTCATCACATGTTTAATTAAATTCACTTTAATTATTCAAGTTCCCTAAGTTTTAACTTAGGAAATACATTAAAATAATTAATTAATTTAATATCTCCTAAACCAAATGAAATTCCCTAAATCAATTTCTGGGTCTTGTAGATCAAGTGTACTCTAGTCCTTCCACAAAATTTGGGAGCTAGAGCACAACTGATGCTACCCCAAATACACAAAATCTCAACACCCTTTTAGCATCAAGGGTGTGCTCTAGCAATACATCACACTATGCATTACAAGTTTTTGGGCATTGGTTCTGTGCTGCTGATGCTTGGCCTGCTGCCACTCAAATCTGCACTGCTGCTGCCATTCTGTACTGTTGCCCATGACTTTGCCACTGTCACTGCAACCTTTGTACTGCAGCTCCCTCTCAATATGTTGCATCTGTGCTTCTCATAACACTGCCACTGCTGATCTGCTGCACTACAACTTCAGTTGTTGAGAGAAACAACTGAATCTCTTGCCTAATCTTTGACAGACAAGTCAAATTGGCTGCATCCTCATCACTGAAGCTCTATAGGCTACAGATCTGTGCGGTCATCTGAAGGATGATGCACAGCTACAGCTCTGCACTGCATAAGCAGACTCCCACTACACTACTAAAGTCACATCAACACCTTGTGCTGAAATCTCTCACGCTGCTGCTACACTGTGTTGTCCCTTTGTAGCCTTCTACATTGTTGTAGCTTTGCACTGTGTAAGCAACTCTGCTTTGCACTGTTGAAGTCACATCATCCTCTGTGCTGCTACTGCTTCTACACTACTGCTGCTCTACTCTGTGCTGCTCCTCTTAGTCTTCAGATCTGCCTCTGCTTCATTTGTGATCTATGCACCCACTGCTCCACTTGTCCCGCTATTGTTTTAAGGTTGTCATAGCTCGCATGTGATCAAAGAGATGAGCTGCTCGAGGATCCCGCCTTACTTTTATGGAGCTCCTCTACATATCCATGTCACCCCACCTCTGTGGTTCATGAGCACTCATGGCTGCTTCATCTTTCGACCCATCATCTGCCATAACAGCTTTGGAAGAAGATGATTCCTTGTCCTTTTTCTTCCGAGGACAATTGCTGGCAAAATGTCCCATTTCACCACTCTAGAAGCACTTGATATTTGAGAGATCCTTCTTCTTCTTTGACTGCCTCTTTGATGCCAAGGCTCCATCTTCCTCATCTTCCTTCTTCACTTTGCTCGATCCTGAGCTATACTACTTCTTGGTGAATCTGCGAAGTTCTTCTTGACGAAGAACTGACAACAAGCAGTCCCAATCTGGGAGGTCCGCTCTACCCAAGATACTTTGGACAAAGGTTTCCCACTCATCCGTGACTGCATTAAGGGCAATTCTCACCATCACATCGTCTTCCACCTTTGCACCGGTTGCAGTCAACTGATCTCTGATCTACTACAGTTTGAAGAGGAAATGATCCATGTCTTCTCCCTTGGCCATCATGAATGATCTCATTTGTGTCTCCAACAACATCTTTCTTTGGACAAATTTTCCCTCATATAGGGAGATCAAGGCCTTCCACATCTTATTAGCTGTCTTCTTCTCAGCTAAGTGTGGTACAATATGGTCCTTGATTCCATCCATAATCAGTCGCTTGGCATGCCCAACAGCCTCCTTATGCTTCCGAAGGAGATCCGGATCTGTCGGTGTGGCCAGAGTTTTCTCTGCATGGTCTCTAAGATTGTATGCCTCAAGGACTATTAGGATCCTTGCCTTCCAAATTGAAAAGTTTGAGAGGCCATCCTTATGCTTACAAAGGAGATCCGGATCTGTCGATGTGGCTAGAGTTTTCTCTGCATGGTCTCTAAGAATGTATGCCTCAAGGATTATCAGGATCCTTGCCTTCCAAATTGAAAAGTTTGAGAGGACACCCCACCTATCCTGATCACGCAGTCCATGAGGAGCCATCTGCTCAGAAAGTGTTAGAACTTCCTCTTCTCTTTGCTAGAGAAATGGATCTAAGGCCCTTGGTGAAACAAGCACCTTCTGCTCCCTCTGACAACTGATTTCCCTCCTTGGAAATCTACCAAATCAACTATGATTCAGCTCTTCTTTGATCCTCTGATCAAACTGCAAGTTTCCTTTGGCTAGAAACTCTCTGAGAAGCTGATCTTCTCCTGCTCTTTGTCACTTGTGTTAAGGCTAAAAATCTGAAAACTTCATAAATTTAACCCCACCAGCACCTTCTGAATTTCTGCAGTCTTTTCTAGATCTGACAGATTCAGATCTAAATCACACTAGCTGGCTTCAGACCAATCTAGCGTTGTTTCTGAGCTGCCTCTGCGCGGTAATTGCGTGGGCTTGCTAGGAGACAACGTTTGACAACGTCACCCTTCCCTCTGCGTGAATCTGCCTTTGAAAATTGCGCTCTCCCTTTAGATCTACGTTTTTGTTGCTTTCCAGCTGCTTCCTGCAGCTAGATCCTTTAGATTCTCGCTGGTGACCCTCCTAGATCTGCAATTGCTCCAATACCATGTAGATATTTCTGAATCTTTACACTTTATGCAGAAATTATTACTGTTAATCTCGTTATGCTCCTCCTACTTAGACAAGTTATTAACTGAATAAATTCAAGTTAAAATCGAAGCAAAACACATAACAGATCTCTACCAATCCAGATCTAGAAAAAGTTCATGCACACATAGACAAAGTGACACAATTATTTCTGGACCAATAGTCCCCGAAAAAACCCAATGCAGGAAAATTGGTCTCTGGCTGCTGGAGGGTTTTATTATTAAGAATTTTCTGAATACAACAAACCTGGGTTCCAGATCTAGAAAACCCGACAGAGAAATAATAGATCTACAACTCACTGGCTGATATAGGGCCAAAATAATGACTAATCCACACCCTCAAACGAGATTTACAGAACTCAGCCAAGATTAGGTCCTAGAAACCCCACCGCTACCCCTGAAAGCCTTTGCATTAGCCTCTGAAGCCCCTCTGACCCTCAACACTGCTCCGGAAGGGACTATGTTACCCCAGACTGGGTGACGCAGTCCCTACGCTGCCCCTTAGGGTCTCTGTGTAACCCCCGAGGGCTTCCTGCTGAAAATCACACGTCCTTGAGGCACTGCGCTGTCCTTGCTGCTACTGCTGCTCTTCTGCTTCTGCACTGCCTCTATGAGCTGATCTCTACCTCTTGTTGATTCTAGATCCCTTGGCCTAAATTCCCCTCTTTGCAGCTGAAACACTTCTGAGTATTCTTAGCAAACCTTGCCCTAGAATCTCAGCTTAGCTTTAGTGCTCTGCCTTTGTGTCTTTACAAATGACCCCAAGCCTTTCCTTTATACTTTTCTCGTTGGAAAACCAATGGCCATGATCAGATCTTGAATCAATGGCTAAGATTAAAAAAAGCTTGCTCTGTGTGACTTAAGATAATTTCATCACATGTTTAATTAAATTCACTTTAACTATTTAAGTTCCCTAAGTTTTAACTTAGGAAATACATTAAAATAATTAATTAATATAATATCTCCTATACCAGATGAAATTTCCTAAATCAATTTTTGGGTCTTGCAGACCAAGTGTACTCTAGTCCCTCCACAAAATTTGGGAGCTAGAGCACAACTAATGCTACCCCAACTACACAAAATCTCAACACGTAAATCAGCGGCCAAGGGAGCTTCAGTGATGGGATGCAGCCTGGCTTCTCTGTCAACGATTGGGCAAGAGTCATTTAGTTGCTTACTTCTCGGCAATTGAGTTGCAGTGCAACAGTTAGCAGTGGCAGTGTAATGAGCAACATGATGCAACAATTTGAGAGGGAGCTACAGTACATATGTGGCTGTGTCAGTGGCAGTGACATGGGCAACAGTATAAAAAGCAGTGGTTCAATGGATGGAGGGCAACAAGCCAAGCATCAACAACACATAAACCAACAGCAAGATCTTGCAGTACATGGTGTGGATGTATTGCTAGAGCACACTCCGTGCTAAGAGGGAGTCTTGAGATTTTGTGTAGTTAGGGTAGCATCGGGTGTGCTCTAGCCATGAAATTTTGTGGAAGGGCTAAGACACACTTGAACTCCAAAACCCAAAAAGTGCTTAGAGAAATTTCAACTGGTGTTCAAGTTATTTAAATAATAAATTATTTTAATGTATTTCCTAAGTCTAAACTTAGGAAAATTAAATAATTAAAGTGAATTAATTAACACATGTTGAAATGTTCTAAAAGACACAGATCAAATAGTTTTTTAATCTCAGCCGTTGATGAGATCATCGAAAAAGTATAAGAGAAAGGCTTTGTGGTTAGCTGGAGATACACACACAGATGCAGAGCTGAGAGATTGATCTGGAATTCTAGGGCAGGGTCTGTTAAGAATTTACAAAGGAGTTTTCTGCAGAGGGTCAGTATTGGCTGAGGGGATGATCTGATCGTGGAGCCAAGAGACAACAAGAGGCAGAGGAGAAGCTTTCAGGGACAACACAGAGGAGCAAGGGCAACAACAGCAGCTGCACAACGCAGAGGCTTCAGCTGCTACACAACCCAGGAAGGGGCAGTGTTGCAGCTTCAGAGTTACGCAGAGGCCTCCAGAGGCAGCAGCATAAGGACTGCGTCACCCACTCTGGGGTTACACAGTCCCTCTCTGAGAAGCACAGTGGCACGCCGAGCCAAGCAGGATTGACACTGGTGCCTCAGGGGCAGGGCTGGGGTTTCTAGGGCCAGATCCGGGCTGAGTCTTGTAAATCTCGTTTGAGGGTGTGGATCAGTCAGAATTTTGTTCTCAAAACAACAGGTTCGCTGCAGATCTCTTTTATTTTCTGTCGGGTTTTCTAGATTTGGAACCCAGGTTCGCTGTACTTAGATTCTACTTAATAAAATAAACCCTCATATCTGCTGCACCGGTTGCCCCGCTTTGGGTTTTTCTGGGGACTTATGTCCAAAAATTAGTGTGTCAGTTTGTCTGAATGAGTGTAATATTCAGTAAATGCTCTGCATGTGTAAACTGTTAGTCGTGTTTACTTCGGTATTTTCTAAATCTAATTTCTGAAGATAACTTGTATAATTTAATCAAGTAGGAGAAGTAAACCATGATACTGCTGTAGAATTTCACAAATATCACCCTCTAAGCATCAACATAAGATAGAAAAAACATTGCATGTCAAGTTAAGATTTTGTTTGAGTGATGGGTACATTTTTAGTAGGGTCATGATAGAGGAGTTCGACAACCAATGCCACTAACATCAAGGAACATAGAGAGATTGGTGTTGTTGATTAAATACGAATTCCATACCCATACCCTAATACGTGACAAAATCCAATGGAAACATTGGAATCCCCCCAATCCTGAAATCTTGAAAAACTGATAAGTCTACTGAATTTGAATGAGATCTAAAATTCTACTTTCTCCATATGAAATCCAATGATGTCAGAACCACTCTCAAACATCCCGAGTCATTTCATGGTAATGTTAAAAATTTAAGTAAAGAATGTTTCTTTAATTTAAGAATTTAACTTTACCATGAATCACATATCAATACTAGGGCCATAGGCTTGATCATTAGCCTGCCCCACTCAAAATTTATTTGTTTCTTTGAAAAAAAAGTGCATTTGGAATGTTACTGCAAAAAAGGCTGGGGAGCTCAAAATTCGCTCCCGGGGTCGCTCTTAAAATTCTCTCCCTACAGGAGCGCGCTTCGGGAGCGGGTTCGATAGGGGGGATCGCTGGGGGGAGCCACTCCCCTGCAACCCTGGTTCAATATTCTTTGAATCTGCATTTCTATATTACAGATGTCTTCCAGCTATAATAGTATATAAAATAATTTTCACCATGTAAGTGAAATTTGAAGTCCATGATTCAAAGAATTTTAAGGTCATTTACAAACATTTTACTTTAATTAGTTACTTATGGAAGGGTCAAGCCCATCACACCAGAGTTATTTAAAGAAGATCTAGAACAAGTAAAATTATACACATCATTGTACCTACATCAGGGTAAAATGTTTCCTTCTCAAAATCCATATACTGTCTTTTTCTTTTTTGAAAAGGGTAAAGGCTTTCTTTTATTGGTGAGTTATAACTCCATTGCAGCATTATTGTGGTAAAGGGCTACTTTAACATGGGGCCGTCAAACTTGACCAGTTTATTCACATAATCAGAACTCTCTCTTTCCACTGGAGTTTGAACTTGCATCATTATAGTGACAACACCGTATGTCAACAACTAACCACAGAGGACAGACATCATACAATGAATTTGAGATGTAACATTTTAGTTCAGAGCTCTAACAGTTTATATTCCCCAAGGATGATGAATGAAAGTAAACCAAGCACTAGAAATTTCATATTTCCCGTGCTATTTATTCACAGCTTAATATAGATACAGTAATTAAACCTGACAGTTCCTTGGACTAATTTTCACAAAGGGCTGGTTTATGGTGATGCGGTAGACTACCTGTGACTGGGTGTCTGTTATCACATATCCATGGATCAATTACTCTGTTTGTGAATCTCAGGGAGATCATTCCATGTGAAGACCTTTTACAGTGCATGTGGGCCATAAAATATACAACAGATTTATTGAATAGAGGGTTTCCTATCATGCTTTTCTCCAGTAAAGTAAAAGGAGAAAATCGATAGAAAGCAAACTGATTTAGAAGGGATGAAATCATCAATCATATATTACAATTCCATAAGCCTATAAAAACAAACAGCACTTTCAACCCTGATTCAATATGTTTGAATCAACGTTTTAGTGCCTCCGATTAAAGATCTTAATCTGATTTATCTTCAATCTCCTTGACAGTGTCAGCTTCTCCTGTCAAGACTTTAGCATAAGCTAATTGTAACAGAAGCAAAGACATGATGACCCCATAAGATATTAGTTTTGGAGCACGCATGTATGTTCCCGACAGAAAAGCTACAGAAAAATTGAAAGGGAAACAATCAGTGTAGTGGTAGAAACTAACTCAAATGGTGCAAAATTGTATGTCAAAACATCTTAACGAATTATCAGAATGAATTTGGGAATTTACCTGAGCTTGAACTCCATGCAAAAGAAAGAAATACCAGGGAAAGGCCTCCACACAATATTTGCCTGTAACTTCTAGTAAAGTCTTCGGGAGTGATTGAAGATGAGACCGATGCTTTCTGCAATGATTAAAAGGAATTTAGACTACTTGCTATCTTTCCCAACCAAAACCAACTGAAAAGATAAAAATATTTATCAATAACAGTTTTAATATTTAATTCCATCTCAAAACTTATCCACATGTTTTCCAAAGACTCTATAACCCCACACTGTTTGGGTGAATATGGTATTGAGATTTTGAACAACTCAGTCTATGAAAAATAGGCATAGCGAGAACAGAAAATCAAATCATGTCAAACAAATAAAGTGATGATAGAATAGTATGAACCCTAGTATGACATGAATGAAGCTCTCTAACCCAGGTTGTGAATTTTAAATCAAAATCCATGAATTAGTATGTATAGTACTTGATGTAGTTTTCATTAGATTTATATTGCATTCATATTTTGTTGAGGGTTTGAACTAAGTTTTAACAAAGCAGTTAACCATATTGCTCGTACGTTCCTTGTTGAGAATGCAAAGTGTAGAAACTATAGACTTAAATTTTTTTCCTTCAGCAGATGAATCCTGATAATAAACAGAAGGGAGCAATAAGCAAAGGAAAAATGCATCATTTAAGTAATGAAAGTCAATGAAGGACTGTCCACTTCTCAAGTGAAACGATAATAGGTAGCACGGTGAAAGTAGTAGTATGCACATTTGCAGACGGCAAAGCTAATACTAAAGGCTTTCAAGTAAGGCAAGGATAAAAGCTACCAACAAAATTTTTGACACCAATGTGCTTATGATTAGATTCTAAAAATTTCTGTTATGCAAATTCATAAATTTTACATCTCACCAGAAGTTTCCCGGATTTAATCCCTGAAAACTTTCAGGGCTAGGGCTGATCTGAAATATTCAATTATAGAAGCAAACGACAGCACATACTTCATTTCACTTCAATCCAAATCACTATGCATCTCAAGAGAGAAGATACCAAATGAATGTACTTCAATGTCAACAAGTTACTGGCTCATACCTTATCATTGATCCCATCATTTTAAGTGATTTCCTCCATATCAGGACTCCTCCCATCGGTGAAAGTCCATAAAGAGCAGGAGACATTGATTCAAGTGACAGTGGGTCTTTGTTCCATTGTGTAATATTCTTTTTCTGGTGTCACCTATGATAGGGTTAGGATGGACTTCTAGAGTTGGGAGCAGATAGGTCACACGTACAGGTTGGTGTCATCAACGGGCCTAGGGGATTTTTGGAGGAGTTTTGAGGAGTTTCTATGAGGACCAGTGGCATTCGCTTGATATATTCCATTATCCGCACCATTTGCCTTTCGTTCCGGTGCATTCTGACAACTTTCGGAAAACTGAGTTATTTTTGGGCTTAACTCAATTAATTACGCTCTAGGTGGCATTTCAGGAGGAATACATGATAGAACACCTTAGTGTAATAGCTCGTTGGAACCGGGACGAGAATACCTACATGATGGGGTGGTTGGACATGAGTTTCAGTGACCTGAGGAGTCATGGTAGCCGATTTACTCTAACCTGCATTAAAAAAGAATATTTTAATTGGAAAATAAGAGAGAAAAATGTTGCATGATTAAAATAATAATAAAATAAGGCTCTAGAAGGATCCATGAGATCTATAAAAGAAGAGGAGGAAGCCATTGAGGGATATTTTGGATTTGATATCTTTTCTTGTATGTGAGGTTGAGAACCCGGTTCTCTTCTCCATTGATAGCCCCAGGACGAAAACCCTCAGGTATGTTGTCGAGTGTTGGACAGACACCCAACTCTCTTTGAGGAGACTTCATTTAGGAGTTTCACAGAGCTTCAGGGATATTGGAGTGAGGATCATTCAGATCTTCAATTGGTGCTTCATGGTCTTTCAGTGGATTCGGTGGCAACTGTTGTCGGAGGGAGAGTGCAGTTGTTCAGTTTTGGAGGCTGGTGCTGTACAACAGATTATATTGGAGGCCAGCTCTCCATCTCAGTGCTTTTGGGTCAGATATACATGTAACCCCAGTTTGTCATTTTAATAAAATGTTGAGATTCTTCTTCTTTAATGTGTAATGGATTGCAGTATTCTATTTGCTTTTATTTTACATGGCAATGTTCTGTTAATTAATTCAGTGATTTTATGGTTAAATGCTGGGTTAGTAAAATTTCCACAAAATTGGTAAAATATCCCATTTGGGGATATTACAGTGGTATCAGAGCCTCAGTCTTGGCTCAGCCTACGGGTTTCAGTTTCCACTTGCAGTTATTATTATTGGAAGGTTTTTGCCGAGGAAGTCGAAAACGCAATTCTTGAGAATTTATTAAAAGGGGGTCGTTGATCAAATTATCGAAAAGGGCAGCGTCATGTTTTTGCAATGGGCCGATTCCTTATTGTTTGATCAAATTATTTAAGGGGCCAAGTTTCTTTGTGGGCCATATCATTTGTCAAGCGGTCGACATTTCAAAGCGGCTGTATATTATTTAAAAGAAAATAAAATTAGGAATCGTATTGCATGGAGGCAGAATGATTATATTAAAAGGAGAAGTTAATGTTTGAAGCCCAATTAATTTTATAAACGCGAATTCCGGGCCCAACTATATTTTCTAAAGCCAAAGGTGAAATGGAATTTCAGCATGGAGGATTTTAAATTCCTGTTCACAGTGATTTCAAGCCGGAATATTTCAAATCACATTAGGGCCGTGAATTAAAATCTCAAGGCCAATTTTTATTGCCTATTCACGCTGAAATTCTTCATCAACGAAGGTCAACTTGCATGATTTGGAGGACCATTTGTGTAGGCTGAGTGCTCTCGTCGCTAGGCATGACCATCTCTGTTTAAAGAATGAGTTCTACCACATTTTTGGATGTGAACATTTTATTTAGCAGGCACAAATCCTCAATTTTCTGGTGCGTGATCCTCATTGGCATTCTGGGCATGTTCCTAATTTTAGCAAGTTAAAATTTATCTCTAGGAAAGCAGACAGATACATAGAGGCCGAGCTTTATCCATTAAAATCAGTCCTTTTTGCTATTACCCAGGGTCTTGGTGGCTGTGATCAATAGCGGATTCCTAGAGCATGAGATTCATCTTTGAAGGATTTGATGCGTGTAGTATTGAAGGTTGGGTGAATGTCCCTAATTAGAGGACACATTTGGCACTAAAGTAATCGTTTCCCTTACTGTTTGAGGCCGTGAGCCATACTTTTGGCTGCTGGTGCGTTTGAGGGGACACTGGACTGACATCGTGACACTTATTGCAGAGTGTGGATACCGTGGGGGCCGGATACATAAGTTCAGTCAACAAGTTGCTGTGGAACTGTTTCGACTGGGGTGAAGAGTAAAACTTCACAAGCTTATTTTTTTCAAAGGTTCCCTGTGAGCTTTGACTCGCCATTTAGAGTAAATTTATGCCCAGAATTTGCACTAATTCCCAGAAGCCGAGTTGGGCATTTTCTCTGCTATTTGCTTAGCTATGTGCGTGAGGGGCCACTGAGTTATTCTAAAAACTACAGGTGCCAAAGTCGGAAGAGATTTCCTCGGTGTAGAAAATTCTATTTCCCACCCCGGTTTTCAGTTTTCACCTTATTACTCTAAAATAATTAAATGTCCTTTCCCATATTCATACATTTAATAAACTGGAAAATAAATTTGCTGAAAACACAAATTCTGGAAATTTTTCAGAATGCTGAAAATGCAGAAATAAAATAACAGCAGTAACAAACAGTCATTCAACACATCATAACTTAGTATTTTTGGTCAAGGTGACCCTGGAAAAACCCCCTACAACTCTTGGGGAAAACCAGTTCGAAAGCTCCTTCTTATTTCTGGAAAAATGCTTTTTACGGTGATAGAAATATTCAGCAAAATAAATAATCAGCAAACAGACTTTTACAACTTATCTCTTTTTCCGTGCTTAACCACCGCCTCGGAAAACGCACAAACAGCAAAACAGGAACAGCAATAAATGCTGTACGGATTTCTCGATTTGCGTGCCCAAAAATCTGCAATAAATGCAGCTATACGGCCACCTTGAAATCTGTGCCAAAACAACAATAAATGCTGTTGTACGGACCTCGAAATTCGTGCCAAAAATGCAGCAAAACTCTGCTGTACGGTACAGCCACTAGCTGCCTCGATTTCTGTGCCAAATACTGCTGTACGGCTACTGTACGACCTGCTGTACGGCCTCCCTGCCTAGGAAACCGTGCAAAAATCAGCCTGCTGTTTGCTAAATCTGCTGCACTTGTCTGCTGAAATGTCTTGCTGAAATGCTGCCTTGGAATGCGTGCCAAGCTGCTGCCTCCTTCTCCTCACTGCCCAGAAATCTCCCTTGCTCTCTTGCTCTCCTTCTCTCAATCTGCCCATGAAAGAATGAATGACCTTTTCCTCCTTTTCCTCCTTTAACCTAACCCTAAGTGACTTTTGGGGAATCCCTAAATCCAATGGCTGAGATAGATTGAGATCTAGGGCTGAGATTAAAGGCTCATTTAAATCTCACTTTCTATTTTTTAATTCACCCCACTTTAATAAAGACCCACTTAGTCATTTATTTCCAAAGTCACTTTTCCTTTCTAATTTTACATTGACTTTATTAAAGTCACTTTAAAATTAGACTTTAGTAGCTTTATCACTTAAAGTCACTTTTAAATTAGACTTTAGTAGCTTTATCACTTAAAGTCACTTTTAAATTAGATTTGACTTTATAAAAATTATAAAGTCACTTTAGGAGAAAAATTAAATTCTTTTGGACACTTTTCCCTAGGCCAAAGATCAAAGCCTTAGGGAACCACCTGTCCTCCGGTACCAAATTTCAACACTCGGTTCCAACAATTAGTCACAGAACCTTCCGCTATATTTTTACTGGTCAAATCACTATACAGAGGCCAACATGCTAGTTGTGGGCTATTGCTTGTGGCTAGGCGTGATTTATCTCCATAGAAGCGTGACTATGCTTGTTACCTGGACAAAGTGTCTTCAGCAAAATTTGGGAACATCACTCTCTGGAGCAGTGCCTGAACTGCGGTGCCTGAACTTTACGAAGCATTCCATTGGTAACCATCATATTACCAGGTTCTTCCTTTCAGATAAATATTGTAGCCATACACTTGCTCTAATGAGACTGAATTTCTTAAGTTTTGATATTATGAAGTTTTGCACAGTAAATATACAGTGAGATGTCTTGAGTTGTTTTCTGCTTGAAAATGCTTGGTGTCTAATGTACTATTTTCCTTAGCATTACTCCATAGTGGGAGAACAATATTCCCTGAGCCTAATTGTTGTATCCAACTATGAGAATACCAAACCCTTTGACATAAAGCATCACTGAAAGACCCTTGAAAACTGTGGAATTTGCATTAAACTCAGAAAACAACAACACTATCACAGATAACCTTGTTATAATTGGGTTGAACCATGGAAGAACTCCTAAAAAATTTGAAAAGATTAAACAATGCAGAAGTTAGTTCTTTGAAACACAACAACAAACCCTTCTCTAAGAAGATACATAATTTGCTCCAACAAAGGCATCCGAGGAATTTACAGAAGGAGAAAGAAGTGGAAAATTGGCTTTATGCACTTGGGATGGACTTAAAGAGTGGAAGATCAGAAAATGACTTTCCCATGTTGGGGAAACCGGAATCCTGTCTTTCAAAGGTAGAGCAATCTGATTGGAGTTTAAATTGGGCTTTGGAGCCATCTATGCTTGCATTGGTACAAGCCAGATTCTTGGAACATCCAAGTGAGAGAGTCAAGCTTATAGTTGCCTCTTGTTTCAATGATATTTTGAGGATAGTAGCACCCTTTCCTCCCTACAATGATGATGTTATGAGGAGAATTTTCAGACTGATGGTAGAGACTTTTCAGGACTTGGACAACAATGCAGGCTCTACATTAAGGAAGAAGCTTAAAGTCTTAGGAGTCATGGCCATGACCCGAGCTTATGAGGTCGTGTTTGATCTTGAGTGTGACGGATTGATTCTGCAAATGTTCCAATGCTTCTTCAGCATTAGGAGACATCATCCCAACAGAGTCATAGCACACATGCAGTTGGTCTCACCCGCTACTTATGAGCTAGCCCAAGGGCTGGTTGAGCAGAATGTTGGGCTATTCAGGAGACAGTTGACCACGGAGGAGTTGCTCCAGTTTGGTGGATCAGGTAGCAAAAATGAGCTGAGGAGGAAGGGACTTTGCTTCATTTGCAAAGAACCTTAAGGACCTGATCACTCATGCTTGAGAGATGCAGATGAGGTGGCAGAGGTAGAGCAAGAGGACATTCCTTCTGTATGTCAAGATGAGGACTCTTCTTCGGATGAGTCCATGGGGTCACATGAGGATGCTTCTGGGGAGCATGAGTAATCATGTGGCGCTGATGACAGTAGGCCGGATTTGTCTTCCAGCGTGCGGGGTGAGTAGTCAGGGGACTCGATGGGAGATATTCAGGATGATAAGGCAGTTGTGATGATTCAGCCGAAGCAGCATATGGTGGAGCATGAGTCAGCTGAGGAGGAGGCTATGCACATCATGCATGATAGTCCTTTGGGGAGAGCCAGATGGAGGCTCACATTGAGTCTATGATGGATATGCGGCTAACCTTGGGGTTAGCCATTGAGGAGGAGCGGACAGATGCACTGGCATCTAGTACAGTGACAGTAGTTGTAGATACTTATCCTCAAGAGATGTTGGAGGTTGATGGGATAGTTCTGCGGGAGGCTAGTAGACAGCAGGAGTGACATTTATGATCAGGAGAGGGAGGAGTATTGGAGATGGTGGTGCATCGATCTTTGGGCAGACCCATTGATGAGGTGGCGGCAAATGCACATACAGTTGGCAAGACTGCAGTACTTTCAAGGAGCAACACTCTCCAGGAGTACATCGATGGGGCTTGCAGCATATCTTGCCCACTTTGACCTATTATAGAGAGAGGGGCCTTATTTTCTAGGCAGTTCTCGTTGACAGGCGGGACAGAGCAGCATGAGTTGAGTATGGGCTAGCGACAACACTCCAGACGTGTTCCGTATGCAGATGTCACTACATTGGATTCTTCTTTTGGGATAGATTGGCGGGAAATCATGAGTTGGTATGCTATTGATGGTACGATCTTCTTAGTCAGGAGCATAGCCGAGCAGGGACCCGTAGACATGACAGATACTACAGTTTCCAGTTGGAAATGGGACACATGTCGACAACTCTTCAAGATTCCATTCCGACTTTGGGAAAGCAGGGTTAGCACAAGCTTGAGTCAGGAGTTGGATTGGAGAGAGGTGAAGAGTTGAAACGCAGTTGGTGGGGTAGTTGACACAGTCAGAGCTATAGCACAACAAGAGCCATGGAGCATTGATGCTTGTTGGTGGTCTTCACTTCATGGGGTAGCAGCTATACCCAGAGGTAGTGCGCAGTCCGTGCCATGGGATTCGAGCGATGATTGGCCATGGTGGTGTTGGGATCTGGGAGGATTGATTGATGATAGGTGTGGGAGAGATCAGTTTGGGATCTCGGCATTGAGGGGTCTATTTCGGGTGACTTGACACATGAGCATAGCAGCACCCAAGGGTTTGTATGGGATCCGGGCATTGGGTGTCAGTTGCATCGGGCCAACAAGGTGGCCCACATATTTGGATTGTTTGAGGGCAAGCAATCTTGGGGCAGAAGGTCTGTAATATTCTTTTTTTTAGTGGCACCTATTACGGGATTAGGATGGACTTCCAGAGTTGGGAGCAGACAGGTCCTAGTTACGGGTTGGTGTCATCAGCGGGCCCAGGGGCTTTTTGGAGGAGTTTCTATGAGGACCGGTGGCATTTGCTTCATATATTCCATCATCCGCATCTTTTGCCTTTCGTTTCGGTGCACTCCAACAACTTTCGGAAAACTGAGTTATTTTTGGGCTTAACTCAATTAATTACGCTCAAGGTAGCATTCTAGGAGGAATAGACGATAGAACACCTTAGTGTAATAACTCGTTGGAGCTAGGACGAGAATACCTACATGATGGGGTGGTTGGACATGAGTTTCAGTGACCTGAGGAGACATGGTAGCCGATTTACTCTTTCTCGCATTAAAAAGGAATATTTTAATTGGAAAATAAGAGGGAAAAGTGCTCCATGATTAAAATAATAATAAAATAAGGCTCTAGAAGGATCCATGAGATCTATAAAAGAAGAGGAGGAGGCCATTGAGGAATGTCTTGGATTTGATATTTTTCTTGTATATGAAGCTGAGAACCTGGTTCTCTTCTCCATTGGTAGCCCTAGGACAGAAACCCTCGGGTATGTTGTCGAGTGTTGGACAGAAACCCAACTCTCTTTAAGGAGACTTCATTCAGGAGTTTCACAGAGCTTTAGGGATATCAGAGTGAGGATCATTCAGATATTCAATTGGTGCTTCATGGTCTTTCAGTGGATTCAGTGGCAACTGTTGTCAGAGGGAGAGTGCAGTTGTTTAGCTTTGGAGGCAGGTGCAGTACAACAGATTATATTGGAGGCTAGCTCTCCATCTCAACTCTTTTGGGTCAGATATACATGTAACCCCACTTTGTCATTTTAATAAAAAGATGAGATTCTTCCTGTTCAATGTGTAATGGATTGCAGTACTCTATTTACTTTTACTTTACATGGCAATATTCTGTTAATTAATTCAGTAATTTTATGGTAAAATGTTGGGTTAGTAAAATTTCCACAAAATTGGTAAAATATCCCATTTGGGGATATTACACATTGTTGTCATTTAGTCTAGTAATTGTCTCTTAGGTACCCCTCTTATGACTTGTTATCCACCACATTATTGGAAAATGTAACTAGGTTTAGTCTTCATTTAATGTGCTTGAGTCATCTTGTAATGTACTTGTCAAAAGAATAAAGAAAATATTTTGTATTAGTATTATTGTGACTTGTTAAAGCATGGGTTTCATGCTTGGGTCACCTTGTTTTGGGTCAAAGTCCCCATTGAGGACTTCTAGGATTTATTCTGAGTTAATAGAGTAATTGTACTTTTAAAGAGACCCTTATTGGACTTTTGAATCATGTAAAAAGGTTTAGTATTGAGTCAAATATGATTTATGTATCCTTCATATCAACTTCACCTAGAAGAGATCAAGTTGGCCTAAGGACCCTAATTCAAACTCACATGGAGCCTATAAATACAAGAAAATTGAATTCATTTGGAGCACTCTCTCTTACAAGAAGTTCGATATCTCTTGTAGCTGGGAAGAAGCTCAAAGTCTATTGCCGGGAAGCCAAGAGAAGTGTGAGTATGGGGAAGTCTAAGGAGAAGAAGAAAATCAAAATTTTGGTGCCTCTCTCTCTCTGTTTCGTGCTCTCGATTGGGAGATCGAAGTCTTCCAAGTTTTACTGCTGGCGGAAGATGTATGTTGCCGAAAGTTGCTGCCTAGTCGAAGTTGCTAGAAAGGGGTCCAAATTCTGGAGGCTGACTTGGTGTGGAGGGAAGGTCTGGTCTTTGTCTAGGGTGAAGAGTCTCTAAGAATACTATTGAAAGGAATAATTTCTTGACTGGGTTTTCCCCTCGAGGGGGGTTTTGCCCTGGCATAGTGCCTATATTTGGTGTCGATTGTTTTATGTGTTGTTGCTTTGGTAATTGCTTAATGAACTAAAAGAAAGAAGATATAAAGAATCGTAATAACAAGAAACATCACAAGTAATTATCAAGGATAAGAAAATCTTTCTGCTTTTTTTATTTTTAACATGGTTTTAGAGCTTTGGTGAAGAAGGAAGAAAAATGCAGTCTTTGGCACTTAAACAAGGAACCATTCAAAGTATTATTTCAGGGAAGGAATCTACTTCACTCTAGGAAGATGTCTAACACAATCAAGGGAGAAAACAAGCTTGAAGGAGCCTCAAACTACAGGTCCTAGAAGAAGAGAATTGACCTCATCCTTGAAAAGAATAAGGTACTAGACTTGGTCAAAGGAAAAGTAAAGAAGCCTATAGAGGATTCCAATGATGATGACAAAGTGAAATTCAGGGAAATAGAATTGGTGGCCATGACTTTAATGGTAGAAGGAATAAAGGACAACCTTGTCCTATTCATAGCCTACAACGATCATGCTCAGGAAATGTATGAAGCCTTGTTGAAGTTATTCACTATTAAGAACATTGGTCAAGTAACAAGTTTGAAGAATGAGCTAAGGACTACAAAGATGACTAAAGAAGACATAATGGCCTCCTTCTTTGTGAAGATAGCAAGAATTAGAAAAGATCTTTTGGCCATTGATGAAATTGTTCCAGATAAAGAACTCATGATCACTGCTCCTTTAGGATTTCCACCTACTTGGGGAACATTTGTTGCAGGACTTAACAATTGGAATGAAGCTCCCACCTTTAAAGAACTATGGATTGGCTGCGGTCAGGAAGAATTAAGAATCTTCTTAATTGCCAATCCTGAAGGAGTATCTAATGCCTACATTGCTCAACATAAAGGAAAGAAATCGAAAGGACCAAGGAAGAAAGTTGACATGTCTAAGGTAGAATTCTATCAATGCCATAAAATGGGTCACTATAGGAGTGACTATTCGACAATCTGAGAAACAAGAAGAGAGAAAGAGATCAAGCCAACATTGCTGAAGAAGAAGACTCAAAGAAATTCAAGCCCAAACAATCTGACATTAGGGACTTACACTACTAAGTCTTTTGCTTGAAGCCTTAGATATCTTATTTTATATTTTTGATGTTTTAGAATTTATAGGTTCTTAACATACTTTTGGAAAAGACATTTATTGTTTTATAAGAATTTAGGTATCCCTCAAAGCTTTGGAGGGAGCCCTCAACAACTCCCAAAGATAAGTATCTCATCTCTTTTCAGTTTTTGGTTTCATATATTATTTAAGTTTTGATTATATTAAATACTAATCACCTTTCAAACTCTATTTCATTGTCTAGGAAATGACTTGCTAAATACTCAAGGATTATGAAAGAAGGCTGCACAAGACAAAAGGTTTGTTAAGAAACAAAGGTATGTCTTAGATCATAAGCTTTTTTCTCTTCATAATCACTCTCTTTGGTAATCCATTCTACATTACTAACCATTGTTGTGTCTAGCTCTCCCGAATCATAAAGATTCTCGTTTAAGGTGATTCATCCTCTGCTAAATCTACCCTCCTCATATCTTTGATTGTTTGTATAAAAGAACCCTAGAAAGGTTTTCTGAAAAACCCTAACCTAAGGGTATGCTAATAATCTGTGAAACCCTAAACCTACTTAGGATTATTGATGGAGTCTAAAGAAATTGCTATTATGTTTTGATATATTGATGATGTTGTTTGAAATCCCGAACCTTTGAAGTTTGGGTATAGTAGGATTTGCTTTGCTATGTTGTGAAACCCTTGATCTTTAGGGTTTGGTTGGGTATATATGCAAAACCCTTGTTATGTATTTAAAGTAAGGTCCTAGGAATGAAACCCTAGGTATGTGTTCAATTGGCTGAAACCCTAGCTTGGTCTAGGTGGGTATATGTCTAATATGTTAATGTTGCCAGACATATACATGATAATGAATTCCCAGATACATGAGTTGATCTAGTTATTGATGGTCATAAGTCTTAGGATTAATATAAATCCTTGTTTGAGTCTCTAGGATGACGATGTTTGGAAATCTAGGGTTTTGTAGCTAAGCCCTAGTAGTAATTAAAATTCTCTAGTATGTGTGATATATCAATCTGAGATCTATTTATATAATGATTATTGAGGTTGTGCAAATGAAATTCTATGGTTTTGAAGTTGAACCTTAGTAGAAGTGAAAATCTTTGATGAATAATGACAATATAATGATTTGAGATTTTCGTAAGATTGATGAAATCTGAGTTTTGTTTGGATTTGATGGTTGATTGAAAATCAAGTGTTTGCAACTAACCCTAGTAGAAGCTGGTCATGATAATGACTAAGCTGTGATTGGTTTTGATTGATTCTTTTGTATGAAATCTAGGATTTGTGTGAATTCCTAGTGGAAAGTCTAACATATGAATTCTGAAAGTTGTTAGATATCTTGTAGATCTATAGTTTCTAGGGTTTTCTATATGTTGTAGTGTGGTGTGTTACACCTATGAAAGAAACATTGAAACCCTAGATAGAGTGAGTTGTTATGTCTCTTGTTTGTAATTAAGCTTAGGTATCTGATATGTATAAATTTGAAATGCTTCCGTGATTTTGATGTGGCTAACTTCATGCTTCTATAGATTTGGTTGTACTTGAAGTTGTGCAGGTACACAATCTTCAAGATTGGTGAAGATGATCGTAAAGTAAAGTTGATATGATAAGCATGATATATGAATGAATATGATAAGAAGGATGGAAGCCATGAAAGATTCTCCGATATCGTGAAGAAGTAGTAGAACTCCCTAAGTTAAGGAGCCTGGACTAGGATAAGAGGATGGTCGAGACTATTCTTTGTATAGGAATGATTAGATCCTCTTTGGTCAAGAGGGAGTGACAGATATAATTCTTTACTCCATGTGTCATGCACTAGACCAGGACTAACAGGCGTAAGTCTTAGTGAAGGCCATGAATGAGAGAAGAAAATTGGAGAATGCTGTTGAAGAATATGTTGCTGCATGAGAAGTAGGAGTAGGAAAGTGTACGATGAAGGAATCTTCTATCAAAGATTCGGTAGATAGTCCTACTATCAAAAATTGAGAAGCAACATCAAGATGTTTAGAAGACCTCGGAGGTTTGCATTTGTCTATGTACATGTGAAAGCATATTATTGATTGGGGTTGTGTTTGTATAGGTGACTCTCTCGAAGGATTTGATAGCATGGTGGTTACCTCAGTTTGATTGGGAGAGATTGGTCATCTTTGATCTGCTCGATCAAGGAGTGTTGATGTTAGAAAATTATATATTACAGAGCAATGCAACACAAAACACATAAAACTAGAGAGACACAAATATATGTGGTTCACCCAGTTTGGGCTACATCCACCCCGAACAACCAGTCCTTCCTTTCTATTATCCAGCAAAATGAAGAGACACAACCTACAGCAGATCCGTTGTAATATCCTTTGTTCTCTCTCACAGTCTCCCTACCTATTTCTCGCTCTGAGAATACTCATGCAATACACAACTGCAATACAATACCCTCATACAAAGCGAGGGGTTGCCTTCTAGGGCAAAAAACCCTAAACTAAACATAACTTCTACCGTCGGATCATCCACCTAATGAACGGCCCAGATTGACTAGAAATTACTATACTTTTACAAAGCAATTTTACATCTATTTTTAGCTTCGGGGGCACTGCCCCCGAAACCCCCGCCGAGGGACCACTGGTCCCCAGACCTCGCGAGGGGGACAAGTCCCCCCTGCACCCCCCTACTGCAGGGGTGTACAGTTTTCCTGGGGTATACATCCGGCTAAAACAAGGAAATCTGAATCAGGATGAAAATCAGGCTCCACACCCAACAGTTGAGGCTTCGTGAGTAAAGCATTGCCTGGGAGAACATCTCACCGACACTTTGTATTGATGTCTAGGTCCCGAAGTTGGAAAGGTTGTGTTGATTAAAGAGCTCTGTTTTGGATACACACCTGGATCTTTGGGTTGGTGGTTAGCAAGCTTGATGGTACCTAGAGAGGCTGAAAGCTTGAGTCCATCTTAGTCCCACTCGGATAGATTTCCCTGGTCAAGAATCTAGTCCGTGGCATTGCAGTGCCTAAATTGTTGAAGGACCAATGGATAGATTTCCCTGGTCAGGAATCTAGTCCATGGCATTGCGGTGCCTAAAGTTCTTCATTGTTCATATAGTATGAGATCTTCCATTGTACTTGTATATGATGAATACCTCCCTAGTTAAGAGGGAGTGTTGGAAAGTGTAACTAGGTACAGTCTTCATTTAATTTACTTGAGTCATCTTGTAATGTACTTGTCAAAAGAATAAAGAAAATAATTTTTATTAGTATTATTGTGACTTATAAAAGCATGGGTTTCATGCTTGGGTCACCTTGTTTTGGGTCAAAGTTCCCATTGAGGACTTCTAGGATTTATTCTAAGTTAATAGAGTCATTATACTTTTAAAGAGACCCTTCTTGGGCTTTTGAATCGTGTAAAAAGGTATAGTATTGAGTCAAATATGATTTATGTACTTCTTAAATTCAACAAAAGATATATATTAATATAAAAAAGCGGTGATACTAGTGTCACCACTTTTTAAGAAATGACTAAATATTAACTCTATAAAACTTAAGGTGTCGATATTGTATCACTACTTTTTAATAAATGATTAAGTATTAACCATTAAAAGATGGTAACACTAGTATCAATACTTTTTCTCTTCGGGTTGATTTTTGGGTATTTTAACCAAATTTGAAAGGTTTTGGGACCAGATTTCTTGTTTTGCAGTAAATAGTTCTTGTCAACTAGATAATCTTTATGGAAACACGTTGATAGGAAGTGAAGAAAAAAACACACAAAGTTGAAAATTTAAAATAATAATAATAATTGAAGAAAACTAAGCACTTCTAAGGGTCACCTACACAATGTCCCACTTATGCTAGAATTCAAATGATAGAGCTACAAACTGAAAGGTGAACAGGACTGTCTCAAATTAACGGATATTCAAATAGTCTTGTAGGGAAAAGAATATGTTTGATTAATATATAAGTTGCAAATATTAGACACGTTCAAGAACAAAATACAATATATACCTCTTCTCTCAAATTTGTTGAAAGATTTGATCTATATGCAAGTACTGGCGGTGCTTTATACAGATTTTTGAAGAACAGTCCATCATTTCTTGAATACATTGCAAGAAGCTGAAACTGCTCAAAATTGCGAGATTGTTCCTGAAATGTTGAACATTGATTAATAAAATCTAACCATTACACAAGACCAAATATCAAACACAACCATCATGGTGCATGATTACTGAAAATTCAATCCTCAAGTTAACAATATCATACAGACATGTCATCATAAATATTTTGAATTCAAAGCATGAGAGCTATCATACAACACAATGAAAAATATAGCATGGACTTCTTTAACCTGGAAACCTCTGCTTCAAAAGCAAGAATATATAACAAACCAATAGATACAATTTCAATGTGTGGCATAAAAGTGTTCAATGAGTTTCATTTCAGTCTAAAATCTGAGTTTCATTCCCAAACTTATTTGTAAGATAGTGGTCTCTGCAGAAGTTTCTATGGAATTTTTGCAAGCAGAAATTTTTTTGCTCTAAATTTTTGAAAGACAGATCAATGACTCAATCCTTGAGTCACTAGGTTGATATGATTGGTTGATTTGGCTTTTGGGATTTCAAGAAGTTGACTTAGGTCTGTCGGGTGAATCATTAAATCAAGAGTACGTTGTCTTAGGTGCCAAGTCAAAATGCCGACATCAATACTCAGCCATGATGAATCAAGAGAGGAGTGGACATGAATTTGGTCAGTTTGAGATCAAGCACTAGATACTTGAGTTTCTATTAAACTGGATACCTTCCCTAAATAGCTAATTTGCTTGAATTCGTCAGCTTGGCAGATAAACAAACACTGTTGCTAGAAAAACCATGTATGAAGATTATATGAAATGGATCTGATCAATGAATCTAGTTTTCATGCCAAACCTTGGCCTGTTTTAAAACACAAAAGTCACCAAAAATGCATTGGGAGATACTAAAGAACTGTTTTAAAACACAAAAGTCACCAAAAATGCACTGGAAGATACTAAAGAATGAAGGCAAACCATGGAATGCAAACTTGTTGCTATGGTTAACCCAAAAGGAAGATGTTTATTGTTGCTGCAAAAGAGAGAAACAGCCATGCTACAAGTTGCTGCAGATAATGTAGTATGTGCATAAAATCTCCAAAGAACAGTTGCTGCAAAACCACCCTAATTGCTGCAGAAAAAAACAACTTAAGAACTGGTTTCAAATTTTTAGCATAAAGGGCAAATATGAAGTCAGATGAAGACAGAATTTATCTGGGGTTCGGTGGCACCTATCCACACTTATCCACCAAATTTCAGACTCAGATACATCTGTTTGCCCTGTTTTGATTTTCTAGTAACAAGATACACTAGAACAATTTTCAATCTGATAACTACATCCAATGATACAATCTTTCTTCTTAGAGGATTCAAATCATTAAGCAGTTATACTTAGAAAATTTCAACCATAAAATTCAGTAGAGAAGCAGAAATCACAATGAAACAATGATACAAGAGACACCAAAATTTTCTTAGGAAAAAAACCCACAAGACGGAAAACCCCATGATCTTTTGTTAATTTTGGACAACTAGGTCCAAACTCCATGTTGTGATGCTTAGATGAAGATGCCAATATTTTTATTAAATTCCTCTTTCGGAGAGATGCAAGATCGATCTAAATATCATCTTGAACTGATGAGCAAAACATTTATTTTGAATTTATTCAAAATATGTGCAGGTCGGCCTGAAATGAAATGTAGGCTTGAAGCCCCAGCAATTGTGTCACACACCCTAATTGATGGATATAAATTGGTCAACGTTGGAGGACATTTTCACTCATCTCATCCTCACACATTTTTCTCTCTCATCATCTGATTGGTTCGATCACCTTGGAGGCTCATCTCTTCACACGTGGGAAATTTCAGCAAGGAGCAAACTCTGTTTTCAGCCTAGGGTTTCTACCGCAACATTGACCAGTGTTGACTTTGGTCAAATCGACTTGAAACTCTCCCAAACTTTCGATTTCCTCAATCTGCATTTTTTGACACAATTCCCGAGGCTGGATGTTGACTTTGACTTGGCTGCGTTGACCTTGCTGCTGCTGATGTTTGCGTTGACAGTTGACTGACAGCATTTACTTTCGTTGACCTTTGGGGTTGACTGATCTGGCTGTCCTAGAGGGTTGTGTGACACTTCTGGTTGGCTGACCGTATTGAGACTTTGCTGGTTGAAGCATCTTGTTGACCGCCGTAATGCACCAACACATATATTTTTGGCTTGTCTTCTGTCGATATACTGGTATGTTCTATATGCATTTTACTTTCTTGTTTATGTGATTGCTGATTGATATTGGGGATAAAAAGTAAAGTTGTATCAAGCATAGAACATCTACAAAAATTTACATGGTATCAGAGCTGAAGTGAAGACAAAGTCCAAGTTTGTAGCAATCACCGAAGAAGAGCATGGGTTCCTCAAACTACAATGGCTTTAAAGTTGATGACAAATTGATTGGGAAGGAAGACTTTCATGCCTGGAAGATGACATTGGATCTCATGTTGGAAGACCAAGATGTCATGGACTATGTGCAGGGTAAAATCCAAGAGCCTCCATCCACTGCCACTGCTACTGCCAAATCAAAGTACAAGAAGGGAGAAATCAAAGAAAAGCTGATGATTAGGGACTCAATTCATAAGAGTCTGGTTGCCTACATATCTGAGCTGGGCACATCCAAAGAGATGTATGATAAGTTGGTAAACATGTTCAAGGCCAACAATGCGAATGAAGCCCTATTCTTCAAGAACCAATTGAAGAATCTGAAGAAAGGCAGGGATGAGTTTGTTCAATCGTATTTTCTAAAGCTGACCGAAATCAAGAAAAATCTTCTGGCTATTGGGGAGACAATAGCTGATCGAGAGATGGTTCTCACCGCACTTGGAGGTCTCTCATCCGAACGGCATGTATTCAACACTACCATTCTCAATAACAATGTCATACCTGACTTTGAAGAAGTACTATCGAGATGCATACAAGAAGAGACAAGGATGAAGGAATATGAAAATAAAGGAAATGTCGGCTTCACTGCTCGTGCTAAGAAGGAGAACTATGGTGGTCCAAAGAACAAAGGAAGAGCAGGGGCCCAAGGAAAGAAAGGAAAATGTTACACTTGCCATAAGCCTGGACACTATGCTAGAGAATGTTCTTTCAAGAAGGATTCTCCCGATGATGATGACAACAACAACAACCGGAAGAATTGCAATCAAAGGAAAAACAGGTTCAAAGGAAAGAGGAAGGCTCCCTCCGGCGGAAATGGACAACCTTTCAAAAGGTCGAGAAATTCCAGGTATGAGGAATCAAATGTTGTTGATAAAAGAAATGAATTCATTCTTGTATCTGCCCTCTCTGTTACATCTCCACCCGACACTATGGATGTTTGGTTGACAGATAGTGGTGCCTCAAGGCACATCACTAGGTTCAAGGAAGCACTTTCTGACATGGTTGAGAAGGATGTTAATCTGAAAATTATCCTTGGAGATAATGCCACATATCGCGTGAAAGGGACAGGGACTGTGACCCGCCACTTGTCTCAAGGTCAAGTCCTTCGCTTGCAAGATGTACTATATGTACCTGATTTAAAGAAGAACTTTGTGTCTATATCGGCCATGGAAGACAAAGGTTTCAATGTGGCATTCGTTGATGGGAAGGTGCATATCTGGAAGAAGAGTTTGAAGGAAGCTATCACGATTGGGTTTAGAGTTGATACACTCTACCAGGTTGGAGGAAGTCCACTGGGAGCAATGACGTGTGATACTATCTGATAGACTGAACTATGGCACCGGAGGTTTGGACACCTTCACTACAAAGCCCTTCCCGAAGCAAGGAAGGTGGTGATGGGGATGCCCGAGTTCTCAAATAATCATGAAGGTGTATGTCAGGGTTGTGCCGAAGGAAAGCATACAAGGGGACCTTTCCCCTCAAGTGTCACAAAGACATCTGATGTCTTGCAATTGATACATTCTTATCTATCTGGTATGCTGCCCGTGACATCCTTGGGAGGATGTTCTTATTATATGACATTCCTAGATGACTTCTCTCGCAAAACCTGGATATACTTCTTGAAGAAGAAGGATGAGGCTTTCATGTGGTTCCGTACCTTCAAAGCCTTGGCGGAAAATCTGACAGGGAAGAAGATCGAGATATTGAGGACTAATAATGGCACTGAATATACGACGAATGAATTCAAGAACTTTTGCAAAGAAGCTGGCATCAAGAGGGAGACCACAACTGTCTATACTCCTGAGCAGAATGGCATTGCTGAACGAAAGAACAGGACCATTGTGCAAGATGCCCGTGCCATGCTATGTGACCAAGGTCTTCCGAAGTTTCTGTGGGGAGAAGCTGCAAACACTGTTGTGTACATACAAAACCGATGCCCGCATTCCGCTTTGGACTCCAAAACTCCCGAAGAGGTTTTCTCTAGTAAGAAACCTGACGTCTCACATTTTAGAGTTTTTGGATGTCCTATTTATTTTCATGTGCTGAAAGAGAAGAGGAGCAAGCTGGGTGCTTCTGGGAAGAAGGGAATGTTTGTGGGCTACAACGAAACTTCAAAGGCCTATAGAGTCTATGTGCCTGGTCAAAGGGAGGTGGAGATATGCCATGATGTTACCTTTGACGAAGATGCTTCCTTGAGGAAAGTAGTCGATCTTCCGAGATCTGAGGAAAATCATGAAGCAAGGCCTGGAAATCAAGAAGAACCAAAGGATGAGACGATGCCTGATATTGAAGGACCGATGGGCCCTATTGATCCACCTCCTTCAACGAGGAAAAGACCATCATGGCTCAAGGACACTCTCGAGGATGCCGAGGGATATATGGCCCCTAGGGGGACATTCCGTGAAAGCAAGAAGCCGAATAGATACCAAGGGTATCTAGCAGCCATGAGTACTATTGTACAATCTGAGCCTGGATCTTTTGAGGAAGCCGTAAGCCGTAAAGCATCAAGTTTGGAAGGATGCTATGCACGAAGAATATGAGTCCATTATGAAGAATGATGTTTGGGATGTGGTTCCAAGACCAGAGGACAAAGCAGTTGTCACCTCAAAATGGCTCTATAAGATCAAGCATGGATTTGATGGAAGAGCTGAAAAGTTCAAGGCAAGATTCGTTGCCCGTGGCTTTTCTCAAAAGGAAGGGGTAGACTATGATGACATATTTGCACCTGTGGCTTGATATACCACCATCCGATCTATCATAGCCCTTGCTGCTACGCAAGGATGGAATCTTCATCAAATGCATGTGAAGACCGCATTTCTGCATGGTGCGATAAAGTAACAGGTGTATGTGGAGCAACCTCTGGGGTTCGAAGTCTAGGATCGGAACACCTATGTTTGCAGGTTAAAGAAAGCCCTCTATGGGCTGAAGCAAGCACCCAGAGCTTGGTACGAGAGGATAGATAGCTACTTGATGAAGCTGGGCTTCACTCGTAGTAATGCTGATCCGAACCTTTACTTCAAGGTTGATAGAGAAAAGCCTCTCATTCTGGTGCTGTATGTGGATGACCTCTTCCTGACAGGTGGTGACCCTCTCATTCATCAGTGCAAAAGGGAGCTAGCTGCTGAGTTCGAGATGAAGGACCTGGGACTGATGCATTACTTCCTAGGCCTGGAGGTCTGGCAAAGACTTAGCAAGAGTTTCCTTTCTCAAGGAAAATATATTTTGAAGCTTCTAGAAAGATTTGGTATGGTGGACTGTAAGTCTGTTTCAACGCCGATGGAGCTCAACTTTAAGAAGTTGAGTGGCAGCGCTGCTGGGCCCGTGCTAGCAAATCCTACCGAGTATCGTCAACTCGTAGGGGCCCTGATGTTCTTAGTGAACACTCGTCCGAATGTATGTTTTGCAATGAACACTTTGAGTCAACAGATGGTTGAGCCTCATCACTTTCACTGGGTTGGTGCCAAGAATCTGTTGAGATACCTTCGGGGCACGATAAACCATGGGCTGAGATACATTGTCGGGAGCGTGACACTCCTTGGATATACTGATGCCAATTGGGCTGGAAGTGTGGTGGATCGTAAGAGCACATCGGGATGTTGCTTCACACTTGGTTCTGCTTCGATATCATGGATGAGCAGGAAGCAGAAGTCGGTGGCTTTGAGCACTACGGAGGTCGAATACATTGAACGAGTATGGCCTGTTGTGAAGCAGTCTGGTTGAGAAAGCTCTTCGGTGAGTTGTTCGGGCATGTGCTAGATACCACCGTGATACTCTGTGATAACCAGAGTGGGATTTGGTTGTCCGAGAATCCCGTGTTCCACGATCGATCCAAGTATATTGATATCAGGTGCCACTTTATCCGGGATATGGTACAGCGAGGCACCGTAAGGCTCGATCATATAGGAATTGATGAGCAGGTCGCGGATATTCTCACAAAGCCCCTGGGGAAGGTCAAGTTCCTAACCTTTCGTGAGAATCTTGGAATCGTGGAACAACCCTATTCTGAGGGCCCTGTTGGACGATGAGCTCTAGGATCTCTGGGGGGCTTTGGGGATAGCTTCTCAGAACTATAAGCACTCACGGGGCTAGGCTTACCGAACCGTGTGGTGCTTCTGCCCCATAGTTATGATGTTTGAGTTAGTTCACCTCTCATGATTTGTGTCTCGTATGCATCTTACCCATTGAGTTCATGGCTCATGGGAAGTACCTCTCATTTGGCTAGTGAGGTGGGAAAAGCTAGAGACTAGTAGCAAATACTGATGGACACATCAGAGATTGCCGTACTCTCTATCTAGGATGGCACGTGTCCAACCACTTGATCTGGGATCAAGTCTAATGAGGTTTCAGACCTCCTACTGACTTCGGGTCAGATAAACCAACTTCGAGTTGGTATGAGACTCTCTGATTCCTATAGAGGTTTCAAACCTCTGGGATGAATCTGTCAGCTGGGAATGATGTCTTTGTGACTGACCCACCTTTGTTCTGAAATAAAGAAGCCAGCAAAGCAAGTTACGGCGGGATGACGCACGATGTTTGGATTGCACAAGTGGATGGAGTTCTCCCTAGTTGAGAGGGAGTGTTAATTTTGGACAACTAGGTCCAAACTCCATGTTGTGATGTTCAAATGAAGATGCCAATATTTTTATTGGATTCCTCTTTCAAAGAGGTGCAAGATCGATCTAAAGATCATCTTGATCCGATGAGCAGAACATTTATTTTGAATTTATTCAAAATATGTGCAAGTCGACCTTAAGGTTTTGTGCCCCAATAGTTGTATCACACACCCCCTCATTGATGGATATAAATTGGTCAACGTTGGAGGACATTTTCACTCATCTCATCCTCACACATTTTTCTCTCTCATCATCTGATTGGTTCGATCACCTTGGAGGCTCATCTCTTCACACGTGGGAAATTTCAGCGAGGAGCAAAATCTGTTTTCGGCCTAGGATTTCTACCGCAGCATTGACCAGCATTGACTTTGGTCAATGCATGGTCAAATTGACTTGAAACTCTCCCAAACTTTCGATTTCCTCAATCTGCATTTTTTTGGCACAATTCCCGAGGCTGGACGTTGACTTTGACTTGGCTGTGTTGACCTTGATGCTGCTGTTATTTGCATTGACCATTGACTGAAAGAGTTGACTTTCGTTGACCTTTGGGGTTGACTGATCTGGCTGTCCTAGAGAGTTGTGTAACACTTCTAGTTGGCTGACCATATTGAGACTTTGCTAGTTGAAGCATCCCGTTGACCGCCGTAACGCACCAACACACATATATATTTTTGGCTTGTCCTCTGTCGATCTACTGGTATGTTCTATCTGCATTTTACTTTCTTGTTTATGTGACTGCTGATTGTTATTGGGGATAAAAAGTAAAGTTGCATCAAGCATAGAACATCTACAAAAATTTACATCTTTCCTTATGAGAAATTGTTCAATTCATCCGATTTGTACATCTAATTTTCCAGTCAAAATGTCAACCCTTTGACCACAATAAATGCCAAGTCAAATCAAGTCAAAAGAGAGAAAAGAGTCAACTTCTGCTCACAGTCAATTCTGGTCAAAGGGGCTGAATTTCAACCTGCAGTAGATGGACAAAGGAGCCGAAATTCAGTCCTGCAGTAGCTCAGAATCTCAGTCAAACAAAAGAGTTTGACCTGCGGTCAAACCTCAGTCAATGCCCAGAAACAGCTCCAAAAACTTGGTCAACAGCTAGTCAAAGATACCAAGAATATTCAGCATCCAACCTCAGTCAAAAGTTCTGTCAAACAACAGGGGAAGAATCCAAGTGAACACTGGTCAACACAGAGAACAGAAAGTCAAACTCACTGATTGAATCAGTCTTCTTCTTTGCACATGTGAGCAGATGTCTTCTTGTACAACAGGTCCGAAATGATCTTGTGATGATGCCAAATGAGGTGAGTTGAGTTGCCAATATATAGTATACCAATCAAGTGGGTTTTGACCTTGGGCCAAACCCCTTTATGAGGTGGGGCTGACTTGTCAAGGTGGGGCCAACATGCTAGAAACCAATGGATTTCTCCTTTAACTTTGATGATGAAAATACTGACCGCAACTACAATTTCTCAACACTCCCTCTTAGCCAGGGATGTACATTTCATTGATTCCAACAGATGTACAAATGATGGAACAAATTTCTTCACAAATGATGAAACAAATTTCTTCATAAGGAAAGGTTGATAGCATCGAGTTCATCCCACAAGCCAAAACCAATGGCAACAAGGTTAGGACCAAACTGACCATGGGATCAATCAATATTGTTCATGAGGCCAAACTCTCCAACCATATGAAATGGTTTCTCAGTCAAGCACAATGACCCAAGAGAGTAATCAAAGTCAATCTCTCCGACCATCCCACTGGTCTCTCAGTCAAACCCAATGACCCAAGAGAGAACTCAAAATTAGTGTCCCCGACCAAACCCACTAGTCTCTCAGTCAAACACAATGACCTAAGGGATCACTCCAAGCCTCAAAACCAAACTCTCCAACCATATTGGTTTCTCAGTCAATCTCAATGACCCAAGGGAGTAACCAGGACAAGCTTCCGGACCATAAACTATGGTCTCTCAGCTAAGCCCAAGGAAGCTTGTTATGCTATACAATCAATGCTCTCTCTTATAGTCTCGTGATGCTATACAATCAATGCTCTCTCTTTTCAAGTGAGGGATTCTCAACCACTCCAAGATTTTCTCTGAAATAAGCAAACTTCATCCGGGACAGTGGCCTTGTCAAAACATTAGCAACCTACTAGAGAACATTCTAAATGTAATGATACTTGATCTCAATGTGTTTTGACCTGTCATAAAAAAGTGGATTCTCATAAATCTTTACACAACTTTGATTATCACAATATACTAGTGAAACATGAATCTCTGATCGCTCACGATTAATCGCGAGTCAAAATCTGCTCTTCCCTCAAATGATCTGATTTAACTCTGGGCGAGTCAAACTTGCACTGAGCGAGTTTGACTCGTGACTCACCAATTAATTGTAATATAGGCGACTGAGGCGATTTTCAGCACTCGACTCGATGAACACGGGTTTTAACTTTTAGGGTTGCCGCATTGTTCGTCGCATGGTTTAGTTAGGTTAAAAATTAAACGTTGGTCTGTAACTCACTTCTCACTACTTAGGCTCGGCAACTCATACGCCGAAAAGGTAATAGAGCCATGGTTTTAGTTTCAATTTACTCCGCGTAATAGAGGCGTAGATTCCAGTGTGCTCCAGTGTTAGCTTCAACGTGTGCTTTGTCAGAGATTTTAGTAGCAAACCATTATCGTATCATTTCAACAACAATTAAGAGATTTCAGTCACTGTTTTTTTACTGATTAGTATGCAGTATTTTATAAACTTTTAGAAGCAGATCCTTTTGGTTCTATGTAGTCACTGGTTAGGAGTCAGGAATCAGTACACTGGATCATGTTTGGACTCAACATATATGAGATACTTATTCATTCATGATATTTTGGACATCTATTGATATTATGCATTGTTAGGACATGGCTTTATTGAACAATGAAAAACGGTTTTTTTTTTTTTTCAATATATGTGTATATCTTTATTTATTGAATTCACTGATTTTTTCCCAATCTGATTAAAACTCTTTGCT
This sequence comes from Pinus albicaulis, assembly GCA_034641835.2. NCBI lineage: Eukaryota > Viridiplantae > Streptophyta > Pinopsida > Pinales > Pinaceae > Pinus > Pinus albicaulis. The sequence continues at coordinate 1,446,004,976 of CM076570.1, read as the reverse complement.
CTTTTGCCTTACCGATTTATTGTTGATTCCGAGTCTGGTAACATCGCAATATACCATGGTCAATTCCAACTTTTGATAAAAAAAACCAGCAAACAACTTTCGAAGCCAAACTACTTCACAAGAGGTTGAACAGGAAACTATTTACTCAACCTCAACCATACTAAGAGCAACAGAGGTTTGTTTCTTACTTGTCCATGATATCATAGCAGAGCCCAAGCTAAAACAAAATCCAGAAGTGCTCTTTCGATCCTTAGTGCATCTAGCCCAATTAGAATATGTAAAAGCATGCACCTGCAATTCTCCAATAGAAACATATCTCAAACCATAACCAATTGTACCACGTAAATATCTCAATAAATGTTTTGTTGCAACCCAATGCACATGTTGGGGCTCAACCAAGAATTGGCTCAACGTGTTCACATAATAGAAAATGTCAAGTTTAGTGTTAACCAGATAGTTCAATGAGGCAATCAATTTACGATACATAGAGGGATCAACCAGATCAAAATCAGAGTCTTGCAACTTCTTCAAATTTGTCACCATGGGAGTATCCATGAATTGACAATCCATAATGTCAAATTTTTGAAGGATCTTAAAGATGTACTTTCCTTGTCCAACAAAGATTTTACTAGGCTTTTTCCATATTTCCAATCCCAAATAGTAATGCATAAGACCAAGATCCTTCATCTCAAATTCCGAAATCAACTCCCACAATGAGATTCTCAGCGCCTATCAAAAATAGATAAATAGATCATTGACATACAATAGCAAAATCAAGGGCTCACCTTCAACAACTTTGAAGTACAGATTTGGAACAACGTCGCTCTTTGTGAAACCAAGACTCAACAAATAGCCATCAATTCGAGAGAACCGTGCACAAGGAGCTTGTTTAAGCTCATACAAGGCTTTCTTCAATTTACAAACATGTGTCTCTCTATTATGTATCTCAAAGCCTTGAGGTTGTTCAATATATATTTCCTCTTGAATGACTCCATTAAGAAAATCAATTTTAACATCCATTTGATGTAGTTTCCAACCTACAATAGAAGCAAGCGCGATAATAGATCTACTAGAAGGGTACCTGGCAACAGGAGCAAATGCATCTTCATAATCTTCTCCCTCTTCTAGGAGAATCCATGGGCCACAAATCTTGCTTTGTACTTATCAATTCTTCCATCAACTGCATGCTTGATTTTGTGGATCCATTTGGAAGACACAAGAGATTTTCCTTCAAGTCCTGGCACGATTTCCAATACATCATTCTTCAATATGAACTGGTACTCTTCAAGCATAACATCTCTCCAAACTTGGTGTTTAACTACCTCTTCATAGGTGGATGGCTCAGAGTCAATGATCTTACAAGTTACAGATCAATGTTGCATAATCTAGATACTTCTTTGGGCTCCTGCTTTCTCTGAAGGTGCCATGAGGTGTTGCTTATCCTTCTACTTCTTTTCAAGTGCTTTCAAGCCGAGTTGGTCTTTCTCTAGTCTCAAGTACAATGACTCTTAGTGTATCAACAAATTCATGTGGTTCATCTCAGTCTTTTAGAGGATCTTGTTCCATAGGTTTAGGCTCATTAGGATTTGATTCCACATTCTTAGGAGCCACCTACATCTCATCATCAGAGTCCAAGTGTGATCCTTTTGAATTCCAAACATCAAAGCAGTGGGATGTGTTCATTCAGGTGATTAATGGACGAGATACACTACCGAGTTGGGATCAACTGTGGAGCGATTTCACTCAGGAGGTGGGATGTGTTCGTTCAGGTGATTAATGGACGAGATACACTACCGAGTTGGGATCAACTGTGGAGCGATTTCACTCAGGAAGAGTTTAGACTGAGTCTTGTCAGTGGAATAAGTAGTAGTAAGCCCCAAAAGCATGAGGATGATGAGAAAGTGTCCCTAGTAGGAAAGGGCAAGTCCAAGAAGGGTTCTAGAAAAGGATCCGAGGGAGGAGAGAAGAAAAAGGACTTGAGTAAAATCAAGTGCTTTGGTTGAGGTCAGAATGGTCACTATGTCAATCAATGTTCGAACCGAAAAAAGGGTGACAAGAAGAAGAAAGGGAAGCAACAGCCATTGATGAGCTATCTTCCAAATTAGAGGACGAGTTCACTCTCATAGGTTGCCTCTCTAGCTTTACATCTACATGTGTATATTATATTGGCAGTGGAGCGTCATGTCACATGACGGGGTTAGAGAATACTTTTCCAATTACAAGGAGGAGATTGGCTTCCGGATTTAGAAGGAAAATAAGTCCAAGTGCACTCCATTTGGGAGAGGAACAGTTACCTTTTAGAGGGAGTTAGGCAAGAGTACCAATGTTATAGGTGTGTTGCATGTGCCAGGTTTAGGGATGAACCTGATTTCAGTTTCAAATCTTCAGGAGAAAGGATATCATTTCTACTTTCGAGGGCCGCAGGTGTACATTAAGCACACCTGGATTAGAAGTCGGAAAAATAGATTGGAGTAAGGAGCAACAAGTTATACAGGTTGCAGTTGGATGCTCCAAAGGCACTAGTGAGCAGCAACAATAGGAGAGACATGGGAGAACTATGGCATAGGAGGATGGGACACATCCATAGCACTCAAATTGCTCAGGGTGATTGTAATAGGAGTTCCACAAGTTAGCACGGAACACGATGATGTGTGCAATGGGTGCATGCTTAGGAAATTTGCGAAAGCAACGTTTCCTAGGAGTGACAGTAGAACCAAGGGTGTACTTGAGTTGATACATTCTGATATATGTGGCCCATTGTATATGAAATCTCTCAAGGGCTATGAGTATTTCGTGACCTTCATTGACGACTTCTCTAGGAAAACTTAGATATACTTCTTGAAGACTTGAGATGAAGTCTTTAGTCGCTTCCAAGAGTTTAAGGCTCTTGTTTGAGAACATTATAGGAAAGAAGATAAAGGTTCTTCATACGGATAATGGAGGTATGTGGAGAAAACCTTCAAGGAGTTTTGTGCAAAGGAAGGCATCAAGAGAGAGTGGACAACTCCATATAACCCATAGCAAAATGGGGTTGCTGAGAGGAAGAATGTGTCGATAGTTGGAGCAGCAAGGGCGATGTTATATGACCAAGATATGTTTAGATTTCTATGGGCAGAGGCATGTAGTAGAACAGTGTATTTCAGAACAGGGTTCCTCATAAGGCGTTGGGGAAGATTACACCCAAGGAGGCTTTTACAGGGAAGGAGCCAAAGGTCGGGCACTTCAGGATTTTTGGCAGCATAGTGTGTTGTCACATGCCAGATGATAAATGCACCAAGTTGGATTCAACTGCAGAGAAGGTCGATTTTGTTGACTACAACAAAACGTCCAAGGCATACAGGATCTATATTATAGGCATTAGGAAGATTATCGTGAGATGTGATGTGAAGTTTGAGGAGGAGATCTCGCGAGTTTCCAACAGTTGATCAGAGTGAAGCCAGTAGGAGCTCCAAGTGATGAACAAGGGTCTCAATCTTAGGGCACTAGTACGAGTACAATGACTAGTACAAGAGCAGGTACAGGTGCAAAGGAGAGTTCACAATAGGTGGAACAACAACAACACGCAGAGGAGCATGAAGCTCCACCCACCACCAGTGGGAGAAGAATCAGAGAGGTGCTTCAGACATTGAGAGAAGTGCAGCAATTTGTATGAGCTCCTAGATCAAGCACCAAGGAAAGGATACCGCAAAAAAGGTCTTCAGGGTATAAGATGTTGATGAGTGAGCTCATTGACAATGAGCCTTCCAGTTATAAGGAGGTTGCACAACTTCAGGTGTGGCAGGATGCTATGGTGGAGTACAACTCCATCATGTTGAATGATGTCTTGGAAGTCGTTCCTAGAACGTTGGATCAAGCAGTGGTTGGTTCACGTTGGACCTATAAGATCAAACACGTTGTAGGTGGCAGCATAGAAAGATCAATTCAACTACAATATGTTTCCATAGATCAATAGGTTGTAGATATTCTTACAAAATTTTTGGGTAAAGCAAAGTTTGTTTTCTTCAGGGATAAGTTGGACGTAGTGGAGAACACCTTCCTCGCTAAGAGGGAGTGTTAGTTTTTGTAGCTTGGATAAGTGTTCTAGTCTCTAATGGTGTGTATGAGACTAAGGAACATAATGGATTAATTATCTCCAATACCCAGAAAATGTTTCTAAGTGAAATTGTCTTAATTAAATTAATTAGCTAGTTTTAATTATTTTCCGAGATTAAATGAGACAAATCAATTTTACCATATAGACTTCTAGAAAAGTTATTTTTAGAAGTCGATATGATCTTACCCATCAATTGGAGTTAGATCGTGGTCGTTGATTCGCCAACAATAGATTATAAGAGGAGATCGATGGGACTTTTGGAGATCATTCAAACAATCATTTGATGCAGTAACAACAAGAGTGTTGTGACAACATGGGAGACACTAGCAATGGGGATTCAACAAGAGAGATTGAGGAGGAAATTCTTCACAGTGATTCCAATTTTCCAAGAAAAGGAAAGAGGCTGAATTATTCTGCCGTAGGAAGGCTGATACAGGCAGTGCGAGCAGCCAATTTATCCAGTGCGAGTAGCCAGAGGCTTGTTTCAGTTGCTAGTTGCCGGTACAGATCCCCGGAGGTAGTGCGAGTTGGTTTATTGAGTTTCTGGAGGCAGTATTTACTCACGAGATTGATTTCTGGAGATGATGCAAGTTTTTGGAGGCCATATTGTATTTTCCATATAGCCAGTGTGAGTTGCAAGAGGAAGTGTGAATTGCCTAGGACAAGTCGAGTTTGTTTGCAAAGGGAAAAGCTTGATTTCCCAATTCAATTTGGTCAGTGGAAGCAGAGAAAATAATTTGTCAAAGCTTTGCCAGTGTCAGGCAAGCAGTTGATGTAATCCTTGATTTGCTTAAGAATAATAAAATACCTCATCGGTAGAACTAGTTTTCACTTCGGGCTTTTTCCAGGGACAATTTCTCCAAAAATACCAATGTCAAATTTTGTGCGTGTTATTCTCTTAGTTCCTGTGATTAATTATTTGTGAAATTGCAGTTGTGTTATTTTCAATATTTGCCGTGAATTAATTTTACAGAAGACAAATAATCTCCAAAGATGGAAGATTTATAACCAGTAACTGCAATAAAATTTTCACACTACCCCTCTTGGACAGTGAAAGAAAGGCCTCAAGGAAGGTTACATTGGACTAGGTAAGAGATAGCCATAAAGGTGAGATATGGGAACAAAAATACAACCAAAAGCGGTCTATCATGCAATTCAACCTGATCCATACTAGAATGCCTTTAAACATTAAATGAAAGCATTCGAATACAGAAATGGTTAATGTACCTTACAATAAACAACCCACCATCATCGGATGAGCATGCTAGAAAAAAAACGCATTGACCAGAATATGGTTGGCAAGCTTCTAAGGCTATCTATCTATGGATCATCAAAGGGCTGCTAGCTGGCAGGCTGAAACAAATAGGAGAAAAAAAATCTCCAAGGGGTTACCCACTTGGGTGAGTAACACTATCTTGCCAAAACAGACTCATAACTGCAAAACCAGCTTGTTGAAAATCAGATTTGTAAGTAATAAATGAGTGAACAGCAAGCCAAGGGGTACAAAATTTCACTTAAGTTGTACTTTGTTATTTGTTTTCTGCTACTTGTAGCTTCAGATCTGCAAGGTAAACCTAAATCTCTGCAATACTGCTCAAGATAACTAAATGAACCAGTGCTCAAATCCCAAAAGGCTACGAAGTTAGAGAAATAGAAAATAGCATAAGCAGATGCTGAATTGAGGTTATCCAATTTAGAAAACTAGAACAACTAATAAATCCACAATGAAAGAGTTCACCACCGATGAAATTTCACCTTTATTCCAGAATCCCAGAATCTGGACATGTAATAACAATTTCCAAAGATTCCAGTTACATATCCAAAGAAGTTGAGAGGATAGGATACTTCCCAGCTGCTTTACCACCACCTAAAAACGAGATACAATCAAGGCTTCTCCACAGAAGCGACTGCCAACCTCTCACCCAGGGTGCACCCACTCATTCTCTAGCTGTAAAGAATAACTGAAAAGAGAAAAGACTTGAGCAAAATCACGATCAATCCAATAAATAGAACTCTCCAGCTCTTATAGAATCAGCATCGGAGTCTAAAATAGAATGAGTCCTGAGGCTGAAATAGAGCAGGAGGGAGAAGAATAAAACTCCCGGAATAATCTTCAAGAAATAAACTGCATGATACCAAAATAGCTCAAGTAATGTGGATGAACCAAACTCCAAGAAATTTTCCAAAAATAATTCCATACTTGCAGGAAACGGATCCCATGCTAGATAGACGGATCCTGCAGATTTCAAGAGGAATTATGTGGTCAACTTCGCTCCAAGTTTGAAAACACTGGTTGCACCTGAGGGGGTGGCTAGCTATGCCTACACTTCTATCCCCCTTTCTGACCACCCAGCCAGCTCGATGGCAAGGTTTGTGTTTCAAGTGCTGGGACTAGCTGAAGTGAACAGAATGGGCTGGATAAACGCTAGTTGGTTGCCTGCTCATAGTATATGGAGCACCCGTTGCCTCCCCAAAAGTCCAATAGCTGCCTCACGTGGGCCATGTTTAATTCACCTTCCTTACTTGAACCAAAAGCTGGATATAAGAATCGCACAAATTAATGAACTGTCATACCATGTGATGCTTCTAGAAGCCTACCTGTTGTCAAAAATGCATCATTCCTCCTCTTCCACAGTTAAAAATTAGAGTTACTTATATCATACACAAAAAAGATAAATATTTATGATTAATCTGGGAGGGTGTGTTTTTCTTCTTCCCTCCGGCACATCGCCTCGCTCCCCAAACCAAAAAAATCTCTAGCATATTTGAGATCTGTAAACATTAAAGTATTTCATGAGCTTTACAGAGTATCAGGGCATATTGTTCATAGACATGAGCCTTAATTATAATCTGTCTTAGCTTGATTGAAACTTGATCTGGATTGCATCTTGGTCATACCCAACTGCTTCCTTCCTTTGTTGGAATCCCCAACACCTTTCCTAGGGAGCCATCCTAGTTTCTCCAGCTGATTATAATTCAGCAATAACCCTTGTCAATAATGGTTTCAGTTCTAAATGTTGTGATTTATAAATGGATTTAAATTTTGAACTCAAGTGTTTTTAAATTTTTTTACAATATTATTATATTTTTTGTACTTGACGTATCCTTGCCATATCCGGATCCTGGATTTTCAAAAATCTAGCGAATCCGGATTCGTATCCATATCCGAATCCTGATAACTTAAATTAGAAGCACTGGATTTTAGGGACTGCTAGAATCGGTCCACTTCTCATTGCAAGTAATCACAGGTAATACATTTTGTAGATCCCCTGAAAGTTATCAACCATGCTGGCCCCTGTTAAAATCTGCATCTAGTTTCCAAACCAAAACAATAGACTAGTAAATGGCAGTGTCTTATACTCCTCTGTATGTGTATTTCTGCTCAAACAGGTCTGACATTGCTGATGCAGAAGCATTTTACTGCTGAAACCAAGCTACAAGAAGAGATTCTGGGAATGAAGAAGTACCACAGGAAATCTGGATAACTCATAACAGCTGCCAGTAATACACCTATGAGAGGGTGAAATTGGCCTCTTTTCTTGTTTGTGAGAACCAAGACAAGGTTACCAAAGCTACAACCATGGGACTCGACCAAGAAAGAGCCAAAATCCATAGTGCCCTGGGACAATTTACAAATTTTTGGAACGAATATGGTGTATGATTGGAATGAATAGTGTTCATGGTGTGTTAGCTAGTGGTGTCATCTTCCTTCAGTCCATGACTACTCAGATCATTCGTACTAACATTGTGGAACCCTTAATTAAAACCATTCAAGAGATTGGGCCACACAAGGTCATTCAATTCCTTACTGATAATGCTGTAATTGTAAGGCAACAGGATCAATCATTGAGGGTATGTACCCTAACATATTTTGGTTAGGGTGTTTGATTCACACATTTAACCTCTTGATGCATGACATTGCTAAGATGAAGGACCATGATTATAAATGGATTGGTGCATTGTACAAGATGGGGAAGAAAATGGTAAAACTTATTATCAATCATAGCATGGCCCACCACACTCTCCGCAATCACTCTAAGTTGGAGCTACTTAAGATTGCATAGACCAAAATTCCTAGCTTTTACCTCACCTTCAGGGGCCTTTTGAAAATAAGAGAGCCACTGGTTAATATAGTATAAATTTCAAGGCAAGATTTGAAAGAACAAGTTACATCCACATCTGATAGACATGAATTTTAGGAGGTGGAGAACATAGCACTTGATGATCGGTTGTGGTTGTGGCTGTTGATTTTGGGGTAGCATCGGATGTGCTCTAAGTCTCAAAATTTGTAGAGAGGCTTAGACACATGTATTCCAGATAACCTAGAAATTGTGTGGGGAAATTCCACCCAGAGTGTATTTTATTAAAATAAATAATTATTTTTAAAGGGACCTTAAGTCTAAACTTAAGAAAATAAAATAATTAAAGTGGATTAATAGAATATGGGTGTGAATGTTTTAGAAAAGGCGGATCAATTCAAACATTAATCTTAGCCATTGATTAGAGATCTAACCTGGATTGTTGAAGATTCAACGAGAATACTATAAGAATGGCTTGAAGGGTCATTTGGAAAACACATTTGGCGGAGTAAAGATCAAGAGATCGATTTCTTTAGTGAGTAGTGCTCAGGGAGAAACTTTGATCGAGAGCTCTTTTGCAGAGAGGGGCAGCAATTCCGGTTGGAAGGATTCCTGAGCCGGAGAGTGCACAACAACAGAGGTAGAGAGAGCCACAAAGGTAGCACAAAGCCAGTGACGCAATGCTTACGCAGTCATTGCGCAGAGCCTGAAGGGAAGTCATAATTTTGTTGAGGAGACAACGTTGGGCCAGTGCTGGATCCTAGAGAGATTTTCCGAAGGCCAGGAGGCCTCAATTTCCAGCTAGGAGACAGTCCAACACAGAGATAGAGGGCAGCCGTAGCTGTGACTCAGAGGTAGTGTAGGGCAGTCCAGAGTGGGTGCTGATCAGTGCCAGGTTCCCGTGGAGGAGTGAGGTTTGTCTCACAAGATCCTTTTTGTCAGTTTCTCTGCATGATTTGACGGATGTGTCAATCATAGACTTGTACTAAACAATATTTACTGCATAATATATAAACCCTAAGATGCTGCACCGGTTTTCCCGCATTGGGTTTTCCAGGGACATTGGTCCAAAAATAACTGTCAGATGTGTGTGTGATCTATTCTTGTTTAGTTTTGTTTCCACACTTGTTTTTCTTCCGTAGTTTATTTGTGCAGGTTGTAGTGTGATGTATTCAGTGTTTGCCATAGTAAACTGCAAATAGATTGTTCAATTAAAATTAACAATTAGGTGAATATATTCCAATTGTAGCAATAGGATTCTAGAGATTTACAGAATTTTCACATGGTATCAGAGCTTGTTTAAGCTGGGTGCCGGAGAAACAAAAGAACAAATCCAATAGATTTAGCATTGGTGAAGCTGGGATCAAAGAGTTACGTAAGCAGCAGATCGATATCCTAGTTGATTGCACAGTACAAGCCAGGAGGGCTAGACCGACAAGGAAAATCTCTCTTTGAGTAACCCGACGGAGAGGTAGGATTGTTCCAGATTGTTGTTTGTTTAAGGTAGAGGGAGCAGCGTAGCGGATCAGCGACTGGAGGCACACACTTTGCTGTGCAATAGTGATTGCCGGTGCAAAAGTACCAGGAAGAGTAGATGAACACAGTTTTTGGGGATTTCTGACCTCAGAGAGTTTCTTCCCCAAAAACTCAAATTTCTTGTGCAGTAGCAGCAAATTTCGTGGCTTGCTCCAACAGGGAGTGCGTAAAGCCAGTTGCACAGAGGGTGAGAGGTAGTAGATCGACAGTAGTTGGGTGAGATGGCCACAAGTGGATTGCGTGACCGGGAGCAGTAGGAGGGAGTCTCCAACTACGTAATCTGGAAGGCGAGGATTTCCTTCCTTCTAAATGAGCATGACCTCAAGCACTTTATTGACAGTGCTCAGGCTGAACCGATGGATGCAACACCATTAAGGACCTTTAAGAAGAATATGGCAAAGGCCAAAAGACTGATCCTTGATGGAGTGAAGGATCACATTGTGTCTCACATTTCCAGCAAAGGGACAACCAGGGAGAAGTGGGAAGCATTGGCTATGCTGTATGAGGGATCTTTCGAGCACCGGAAGATGTTTCTGGAGGAGAAGATGCTTACCACTAGGATGCAGAAAGGGAGAGTGCACTGATACATTCCTGTCTAGACTGCAAGAAAACCGAGATCAGCTGGTAGCTATGGGATCAACTCCTAAGGCCACAAAGATGGTCAGATTGGCCCTCAACTCAGTGTCTAATGACTATCAAGTCTTTGTCCAGAGCATCGTGGGTAGAGAGAATTTGTCAGACTGGGAGTCAATGTGGGTAGCTCTTTAGCAAGAAGAGATGAGGGGGGACTTACTCAAGTGTCAACTTGAGGGCAACAGTAGTAGTGGTTCGAAGGTTAAGAAGGAAGAGGAAGAGAATGCAGCCCTTGCATCAAAGGGGCAGCAAGAGGAAGAAGGATCTTTCAAATATCAAGTGCTTCCGGTGTGGCGAGATGGGACATTACGCCACACAGTGTCCTCTCAGGAAGAAGGACAAGGATAAGAAGCATGATCCTCAGGCCGAAGTAGCGAAGACAGAGGAGGAATTTGCTATGATTTCCCATATACCTCCAAGAGAGAGGTGGGGTGATTTGGAGTTGTAGACCCAAAGATCTACAAGTTGGGCAGGATCCTTGACGAGTCCACCTCTCGGATCATCACCTTGCTACGGGAGCCCAAAACAGAAGTAGCAGGATGGACATGTGCCAGTTGGTGCAAAGGAGTGCAGAAGTGACAGTGCAGTAGTTAGCAGCGCCAGAGTTTGGGCAGCGCAGAGCAGAATTGGCAGTAGTGCAAGAAGGCACAGTGCAAAAGCCAATAGCAGCACAACAACTTCAGAGGCACAGCGCAGAGTCTAGCAGCAATCGGATCTTCATCATCGAGATGCATCATACTTGTCCAATTTTGGATGTTTTTCAGTTGCAGAAAGCAACTTTGTTGCAGTGTAGTAGCAGTTGGCAGTGGCAGAGTCAGCAACAGCACGGATGCAGAATTCAGAGGGAGTTGCAGTACAGATGCAGTGTTGACATGTGGTCGTGTCATCAGCAGTTCAGATGCAGTGTTTTGCGCAGAGTTGATGGGCAACAGTGTTGGCAGTATGATGCATATGTTGTCCTTGATGGCAACACACTTGTAGCAACACAAGTATATTGTAACTGGATGAGTTCACAGATCAGTTCAGAGGCGACAGAATGAAAGAACAAAATGACAAAATGATGGGATAGAGGTTTGTAGGTTAGAATCAAAAGTTTGGTAAAGGTGAATATTTGAAGAAATATACGCGGGTTCGTCAAGGCCAAGTCGTATACACGCAGGTAAAAAGAAGCAAAGTCGTGTACACGTTGGCGCACTAATTTAATAATACCAAAGGCCTTTACCATGGTATTAGCCCACAATATTGAGCGTAGTAATGGTTATTTGATCCCGTCCAAGATTACCACTGGCACTAGTGTGGTTTTGGCTCGCGGTATTTACTATTGCCTAAGGTTCAAGCTATATAAGGAGAAGAAGATCAAAGTGTTAAAGTGTGCATGTGAAAGGGTTTTTGATGAATATTTCAATCTGAAGTATATTTGCATTGTAAGGGCCATAGTTGACATATAGATCTGAAATAATTATGCACCGATGAATACAATGAAAGATCATGATCATGAGACCTGAAATGACTCTCATGAATTGACTAAGATCTAAGTATTGACGCATATTTTATCTCTGAATATTATGATCTGGGTCTTTTTGAAGTTCTAAAGAGCTGCACAATTTTAGGTCAAAAATTGCAGATCTGTACACAGGTTGGTCTCGGTAAAGTCGCGTATACACGCGGGTTCGTTTCATCAAAGTCGCATACATAAAGGAAGGGTTTTTGTTTATAAAAAATTGATCAACCTGATCAATGTTGTTGTATCTCTGTTGTCGGTCAATGATGTCTTCATGTTGATCTGGGTTGACTGATAATGTTTGAAGTAGATCTGGTTGAATGATGAAGTTGAATTTGGTTACAAGATTGATTGGTTGAAAAGATTATTGATGTTGCTATTTGTATGAGGGCTCTGTAAGCTAAAAGTATATTTTCAAAATAACTCTAATCAACTCTGTGGTTGATTTAGAATAACAGGTTTTTGGTAGATAAAGATCTATACACAGGTTGCTCAACAGAAAAACGCGTATACAAGCGGGTTGCCTTAAGATAAAGCGCATATACATTTTGGTATATGAATGATCAGGGTTACAGTTTATTCTGTGTGTTGATGTAGTACTCTGAGTTCAGTTTTGTGTTCTGGTTACAGTGATCTCACTGTTTTGGTTGATTTATGTAAGTGTTTGCTTTAGTTGATCTCCAAGTCATGATGTATTAAAGCAGGTGGATCCAGTGTGAAAATTTATGAAACGTGGTCCACGAATGGTGATGAGGGTTGGAGCCTTCAGTAAGGAAGTCAAAGCTTCCTGCCAGTAATAGCTGGTGATCAAATCAAGGGGGTTGAAGCTCCCTTCCAGTGGTTGCTAGTAAACGGGATCAGAGTGTTGGAGATCCCTTCCAGTAGGAGCTGGAGAACGAGTGAAGGTTGTAGCCTTCAGCAGGTGGATGCCTGCGTACTAGCATGAGTCTGCACCAGCACATAAATGTAAGAAGTTTTTGATATTAATAAGATTGAAGACTGAGATAACAACAGCGGTGGTGTTCTCCCACATTGGGTTTCCACCTTAAATCCTGGTGTTCATGTGTGTTGCTTATGTGTGATGCTTTATTTTGTTCTAATGCACATGCTTACTGCTTATCAAATACCTGATGAATCTCTTACATTCTAGTTAAGTTAAACAGATAAAAAATTAGTTGTTTTACAAGTTTACTAAGCATATGCTAGTTTCTTTTATAACAGTCGCATACATACGCGAGTTGGGTTCAGCAAATTCCCGTACAAATTTCAGAAAATAAATTATTATTGTGAGTTTTAAATATTGATTCAACCCCCCACCTCTCCCCCCTTCCCCCCACCTCTTAGTATTTTTTCCTCACAATTGGTATCAGAGCAGGTCCTTCAGTTGAAGCTTGATTGCTTGAAGGAAGATCTACGAAGATGAGCAATCAAGACAAAACAAAATCTATCAGACCACCACTCTTCAACAAAAATAATTTAATATTCTGGAAGACAAAAACAAGATCCTATCTTCAGTCTCTTGGAGTAGATGTTTGGGAAATTGTTGAAGGAGGTTACCAATATCCAGTCGTAGTTCCCACAGATGCAGCAACAAAGAAGACATATGAAACCAATGCGAAAGTTGTCAATGCATTATTAGGAAGCTTGATCGAATCAAAATTTGTCAAAGTTATGCAGTTAAATACAACAAAGGAAATAAGGGACAAAATCATCCTAAGCTATGAAGGCGATAACAAGGTAAAAAGTGTCAAACTCCAAACTCTCAGAATTCAATATGAAAATCTCATAATGCATAATGATGAAAGTATTGCTAGTTTCTTTCTACGTCTAGATGAGATTGTAAATCGTATGAGAAATCTGGGTGAAGACATAAAAGACACAACTTTAGTAAAGAAAATCTTAAGATCTATAACTCCGAAATTCGAGTCAAAAGTGTTTGCCACTGAAGAGAAGCAGGATCTACAAACTCTTACTGTTGTTCAACTTCACGGGATCCTAAGTGCTTTTGAAATGAGAAAAGGAGATCCCTCATAAATCAGAGAAGTCGCATTTAAAGCAACTGCAAAAGGAAAGGAAAAGGAAGAACACAAGGAATCAAGGTATGTATCAGAAGAAGATGAGGAAAATTTTGTAGAAAAACTTCAACTTGGCACCGAAAGGTTCAGAGGTAAGCTTCCCTTCAAATGTTTTGCTTGTGGTAGAGTTGGTCATTATGTTGCTAAATGTCCTCATAAAGATAACCATGACAAGGGGAAGGATATTGCAAAAGGTTATAGGAGACGATTTAACAATAGGAAAAGTATTATACTCACGAAGATAGTGACGGCTTGTCAAATAGTGAAGAAGGAGAATCTAATCAAGATCTTAAATTACTCATGGCTTTTGAGAAAAACACTAATGAGTCTAATGATAACTTTATGGATGCTTTAGAGGAAAAAGATTTCTTTGAAGAAATTACTCAACTCAAAATATGCTTGGAAAAAAAAAAGTAGCTATAGATACTCTAAAGAATCAACTCATAGAAAAAGAGAAGCATAATGAGAAGATAGAATGTGAAATAGTAAGTCTAAGAAATGAACTTGATAAAATAAAAACTTTAAATCTTAGATTTGCTAAAGGATCTGAAACCTTAGATGAAATTATCAAGGGAAAATGCCCTCCTCTTATGAAGACATGTCTTGGATACATTGGTGAAACATCACAGACAAAAAAATCCTCAGCCACAACCGGAAGGTATCTAAATGCAGCAAAAGCCAGACAACAAAGTTTCAATCTTTAGCAGAAGAATAAATACACTTCACAGGGAAATCATGTTCACTCTAATTCAAGGATGAACAATAACAGAAGCATCAGTCAAAAGGTAAACAACACTAGAAGGTTCTATGATCACAAAAATTTCTTCTTTAATGGACAATGTTTCTCATGTCATAATTTTGGTCACAAAGTTGCTCAATGTGCTGCATACAAAACCATCATGACTAGAGAAGCAAGAAAACAAAGGAATGAGACAAGAATCAAGAAGAATACCTATAACAATTTCTCTCCTCTTAAAGATGAAATTGAATGCTCATTTTGCAATAACTTTGGACATGAGGAATCTGAAGCAGGAGAAAATTACAGCCAAAGGAGCAAATATCAACAAATTCTAAGATATGGAAAAAGAAGGACTTACAATCCAAAAGTTGTGGCATAGCATTATTTGTAGAAGGACAAGAAAATCAATGGTACGTTGATAGCGGATGTTCAAAACACATGACAGGTGATAAAGACAAACTCATTTCATACAATGCATTAGAGAAAGAAAACAATATCACTTTTGGAAATGACTCCCCTGTTGTCATTAAGGGTAAAGGCTCTGTTTTTCTAAAAGAAAAGGTTAAAGTTGGTAACATTATGTATGTTGATGGATTAAACCATAACTTGTTGAGTGTTCGCCAAATGTGTGACCAAGGAAATGAGGTGGTCTTCCGATCAAAAGAATGTGTGGTTTGTGAACTTGACACGGGAAAGACCATAATAAAAGGAACAAGAACCTCGAACAATCTGTATATATTGAAAGGTGGCAAGGAACAATGTTACTTAAGCAAAGCATAAGAAAACTAGTTATGGCACAGAAGGTTGGGACATCTACGCTTTTCTCAAATAAGCAAATCAAGCAGGCTCAAAGCTGTTTGTGATCTACCCAACATCATCCTACCAGAAAGTACCATATGCAAGTCATGTCAATTCGGTAAGCAAACCAGAGTTCAATTCAATGCCAAAAAAGGATTAGCAAGTAAGCCTCTTGAACTTATACATATTGATTTGTGTGGACCTGTAAGGAAAATTTCACCTCGTGGAGAACAATACTATATCTTATTCATTGATGATTTTTCTAGAATGTGCTGGATCGGTTTATTGAAACACAAAGATGAAGCAATTGATAAATTTAAAGTCTTCAAAGCATTAGTTGAAAATGAATTAGATCTAAAAATCAAATGTCTCAGATCTGACCAAGGAGGAGAATACATATCAGATGAATTCTTTGATTTCTGTGAACAACATGGCATAAAAAGAAATTTTTTTGTAGCCAGAACTCCTCAACAAGATGGCGTGGCAGAAAGAATGAATAGAATAGTTCAACAAATGGCCCATCCTATACTTGATGAGTCTGTAACTCCTAACACCTTATGGGGTGAAGCTGCACATACCATAGTAAATATTCTCAACAAGGCTCATGTTCATGTGAATGGTGATAAAACTCCTAATGAACTCTGGTATGGTAAGCCTCCCATTGTAAAGCATTTTAGAGTTTTTGGAAGCAAATGTTTCATAAAAAATAATGATGAAAAACTTGGTAAGTTTGAAGCTAGAGTAGATGAAGAAATAATTCTTGGTTACTCATCTAGAAGTAAAGAATACAAATGCTACAATAAGGGACTTCGGAAAATTGTTGAATGTATTGATGTTGTGATTGATGAAGCATGCACAGTTCCTAAAAAGGTAACAACAACAAAAGAGGATGATGATGATGAATGCTTTCCCACATCAAATCGCAATGATATAGAAGAAGAAACTAATGAAGCAGCAGAAGAAGACACATCAGATAAAGAAAAGGCTCCATCCAGGTATGTTGAAAAGAATCATCCAAAAACTCAAATTCTAGGAGAAAAGGAATCTGGGGTACAAACAAGAAAAACCCGTGTAGGATCTCCTAGTTATCTAGCTTTATTATCCACCATTGAACCACAAAATGTAAATCAAGCTAGTAAACGTGAATGTTGGGTTAGGGCCACGGATGAAGAACTTGATCAAATTGAAAAGAATAATACTTGGGAATTGGTTCCAAGGCCTCATGATAAAAATGTTATTGGGACAAAATGGATATTCAAAAATAAGTTGAATGAAAATGAAGAAATCATTAGAAACAAAGCTAGACTTGTTTGTAAAGGTTATGCTCAACAAGAAGGTATAGACTTTGAAGAAACATTTGCACAAGTAGCCAGACTTGAAGGCGTAAGAATGTTTCTTGCATTTTCAAGTTTTCAAAATTTCAAAGTTTATCAATTCGATGTAAAATCTGCTTTCCTTAATGGAGATCTAGAAGAAGAAGAATATATTGAACAACTAGAAGGATTTATTTTGGGCAATGATGAAAACCTTGTATGCAAACTCAAAAAGGCTTTATATGGGCCAAAACAAGCTCCACGAGCTGTAGAAATTTTCTGTTTTCCCACCCCGGTTTCAGTATCACTTATTTCTCCTTTTAGTTAAATGCCCTTTCCCATTTCCTTACATTCAACAATCAGAAAAATAATTTTTATTTGCTGAAACACAAATTCTGGAAAACTTTACAGAATGCTGAAACTGCAGAAATAAAACAAAACACACAGCAAGCTGAAACAATCATTCAACACATTTGAACACTGAGATTTTGGTCAACATGACCCTGGAAAAACCCCCTACAACTCTTGGGGAAAACCAGTTTGAGAGCCTCTCCTTATTTTTGAAAATGCTTTTTACAGTGAGGCAGAAATTACAGCAAAAATTTCAGCAACTAAACAACAGTACTTATCTCGATTTCCGTGCATTCACTCCGCCTTGGAAAATGTGCAAAACAGTAAAAACCCAAAACATAAATTTTACAGCTTTTATGACAGCATTAAACGCTGAAATGAGCTTCTCGATTTTTGTGCCCAGCTGTGCGGCCGTACTACTGTACTACTGTATGGACTGTACGGATTTGACAGCAAACCCTCCTCGATTTCTGTGCTCCTTTGCCTCGAAATCTGTGCCGAAGCTGTTGTACGGCTGCTGTACGGATTTCTGGAAATTCGTGCCACCAACCAACAGTCTCTCTCCTCGATTTTCGTGCCCAGAATCTGCCCAGAAATAAATGCTAAAGCTGTTGTATAGTTTTCCTTGAAAACTGTGCCTCTCTCCCTCGAAAAATGTGCCCAACACTTGCTGTACGTTTCTGCCTTGGAAACCGTGCCTCCTTGCTGCTGTATGGATTTTGCTGAACTCTCTATCAGCTGCCCTCTTTCTCTTCTCTGCTCAGAAATCTCCCTTGCTCTCCTTCTCTCCTTCTCCCAATCTGCTCATGAAAGAATTAATGACCTTTTCCTCCTTTCCCTACTTTAACCTAACCCTAAGTGACTTTTGGGAAATCCCTAAATCCAATGGCTGAAATAGATTGAGATCTAGGGCTGAGATTAAATGCTCATTTAAATCTCACTTTCTATTTTTTAATTCACCCCACTTTAATAAAGACCCACTTGGTCATTTATTTCCAAAGTCACTTTTCCTTTCTAATTTTACATTGACTTTATTAAAGTCACTTTAAAATTAGACTTTAGTAACTTTATCACTTAAAAGTCACTTTTAAATTAGATTTGACTTTATAACTTTATAAAGTCACTTTAGGAGAAAAATTAAATTCTTTTGGACACTTTTCCCTAGGCCAAAGATCAAAGCCTTAGGGAACCACCTGTCCTCCGGTAACCAAATTTCAACACTCCCTCTTACCAAGGAAGGTGTTCCTCACCACACCCATCTTGTCTCTGAAGTAGACATGTTTGCCCCGTGGTAAGGCTTTGGTAAGAATGTCTGCCACCTGCTCATCAGTGGGAATATACTCAAGCTTCACAGCGCCTTTTTGAACATAGTCTCTGATGAAATGATATTTGATCCCGATATGCTTTGACCTGTCATGAAATACTGGATTCTCCGTGAGTTTAATGGAACTCTGATTATCATAGTAAATCACTGAAGGTCTCAACGACTAACCAAATAAGCCAAACAACATCTTGCGAAGCCAGATGGCCTCACAACTAGCTAGACTGGCTGCCATATACTCTGCTTCCCCTGAACTCAATGCTACTGACTGCTGCTTCTGGTTGAACCATGACACCACTGAACATAGTCTTTGATGAAATGATATTTGATCCTGATATTCTTTGACCTGTCATGAAATACTGGATTCTCCGTGAGTTTAATGCAATTCTGATTATCACAGTAAATCACTTAAGGTCTCAACGGTGACCAAATAAGCCAAACAACATCTTGAAACCGGATGGCCTCACAACTAGCTGGTAATTTGCCATATACAACCCGGCGAACTCAATGCTGCGGCTAGCACTGGTGAACCATGACACCAGCACCGAACCCAACCCAAAACGACACCACGAAGTGCTCTTCCTATCGAAGCACAACCTGCGCAAATCGGAGAATCCAGTGTACTTTGCCAATCTCACTCCATCCCCCTGCTGTAGTCCGGACCATAATCCACTGTCCCATGCAAGTACCGTAAAATGTGTTTTGCAGCAACCCAGTCCACCCTCCTGGGCTCACACATGAACTGGCTCATCGTGTTGACTGCAAAACATATATCTGGTCTGGTGTTGACCAAATACATTAAGGAACCAATCAACTGTCTATACAATGTGGGATCCACCAACTCGGAATCTGAGGCATGAAGTTTCGTCCAGTTGGTGATCATCAGTGTCGACATGGGTCTACAATCCTCCATGTGGAATCTGCCAAGGATGTCCACAATTTACTTCCCCTGCCCCAGGAAGAAATGCCCCTCCCCCTGCCACACCTCCAAACCCAAAAAGAAAGTAATGCGTCAAGCCGATGTCTCTTTCATCTCCGCAACTCCGCTCGCAAGATATCTCTTGCGGTGCTCTATGAGTCTTCAAATACGCACACGTTAGCCAAGTCATCCACATACGACACCGTATCGAGAGGCTCCTCACCGTGTCACAATATAGTAAAGGTTCGGATCCGCCTCACTCTTTCAGTGAAAGCGTCTCTGCAAGTATGTATCTATCACTGGAGTACCAAGCTGCGGGAGCCGCGCTTCGTGCCATGAGCGGCCTTCTTCGCCTGCACACATGGGACTCCTCTCCCATGCACCTCAAAGCACGCCATGGTCGCTCACGATGCACCTCCTCGTATGAAGCCATTGGCAGAAATGCGGCCCTCACACCCATGCGGTGGATCTTCCGACCTCATTCCCCCGCTCGCGTACCGATATGATGGAAAGCGGACCGAAGTGCATATCGAGCCACGGGAGCCGGGCGTGTCTCCTCACAATCTACTCCCTCTGCCGGGAGAACGCAGCCGCAAACCTCGCCTTTGGATTTCTCGCTTGTCTGCCATCGTTGCGTGCTTCTGCACCAGGCGTCATGCAGAAGTAACCGCCGTGATTTTCCCTCGGTGCCTCGGCACCACCTCTACAAACATCATTCTTTGCGATGATAGAAGAATACTCCTCCGGGATGGCCTCTCTCCGGACCTGGCGGCTGCGTTAGCCTCCTCGACAGCTGAAGAAGGCTCAGAGTCACGATCTTTCGCAAAGCCACTGCCACATAGCTACCAAACCTCTCAGGGTGGGTACGCTCTCTCCTCGATCGACCTCTTGAGGCCCGGTCACCGGAGATGTGGCCTCTCTCGTGTATCCTGAAAGCCACTTGGGCTTCCTCCTCCTGAAGCACAATCTTTCTCCCCAGCACCGGAGAATGAAACTCCTCTCTCTTCATCATCATCGCTCGAACTCCCGATCGTCCGTCTCTGTTGTCCTCTCGCACCGCACTCGAACACTCGCGTAGATGCCGAAGGCACTGCATGCTGTCCATCGATCGGACTCCCGATGGCGCTCTACGGCTTTTGCTGCGCATGTTGCCCGAAGCACCACCTCTCCGTCCGACCTCCGCGAGCCACTTGCTCGCGGCGACGGACCCGGACACCGTCACCGATGTACCCTCAGGATCCTCTGATCTGCCACCAGATCCGTGCGACCGACTCGCGCTCGCGAGGGTGCGCGCGCCGATCCGGACACGCTAGACCCCACTGACCTTCCCTCGAAAGGCGTCCTCCCCGAACTTTCACACTCCCGTCGCGAACAACCTCTCCTCCTGCGTGCAAGGGAACGATAAATCCGAAAGGCCTTTCGAGGTCTCAACGCGGCGCCACAAAGATGTTACTCTCTTTCTCTACGCGTGGGCTCTGGCTTTGGTCTCTTCTCCTGGGGTAAGGCAGGGAGTATGCGACAGCACCCAAAGATACGAAGACGACCACATCGAGCTTTCTTCCGAAGAAAAAGCCCTCCTCACGGAGGTCACGTGCGAGCCACGACGCGGACTCATGGTGCAAATATACGAGCAAGGTTGCGGTGCCTCTGCCCACAAAACAATGGCAACGAGTCATGTAGCACATGGCCGCGAGCTCCGATGTGCATCCGTTCTTCCTCTCCGCAGACTACGCTTTGTCGCGTAAGGAACGAAAGGAACTCCTCCATGCCCGCCCCGCGCACAACAGTCGCACAAACTCTCCAAGGGTGTACTTTCCTTCCATTGTCCAGGCCTCGGACTTGATCTTGGACCCGTTCGTGTCTCACAAGAGCTGCGAACTCCACGAAACCGCTTGAAAGGACCTCACTCATCGTCTGGAAGAAATAAATCCGGTGTCCTCTTGGAGTGATCGTCATCAATGAGATAATACATAGTACTCATATCCACTCAAGGAAACATGAGACATCCCAGGCCGCTGACATCGGCAATCAGAATCCAACCAAGTATGGTCGCTCTACGTTGATCCGTCGTCTTCCGGCTGAAAGTGGGAGTTTGCAGGCCTGCCCATGATCGCACATCCTCCGCAGATGTATCAAAGTGGACCGCATCTTCCGTCTGCACACCCGTGGTGACCTCGCGCAAAGGTCCTCGAAGGCTCCATGATACAGAGGCCCCAGGCGCGCGCGTAGCAATCTCACGCGACGCGAGCGCCAGCTCGCGGCTTTGTCGCACTGCGCTCAATGCCAAAAGCTCGAAATGCAAAACTTGTACACCTTTGCATGGCGCACACCTATCACTCGAGGCTGACCGACGAGAGCGCCCGCGATGGTATCATCGGCGTCTGTCCTCTCCGAACGATTATCTCATATCCTCTATCTCACTCCACAGTCTGAAGACGGATGTGAGGTTTCTTCCTCATCACTCAGCGCATACAGAACGTGCGAGCACCTTCAAGGGAGGTTTGCTCCCTATCGAAATGTCGGCGCTCTCGCACCGGCCGTATCTGCTGCCTGTCATTCTCGAGTACTACCTCTATATCTGTCTGCCACTCTCGCGAAAGCCTTTCCGAGGTAGCGCAATCATCGGATTTCTGCTCATATGACGTGAAGCCCCCTTGTCCACATGCTCTGGAGGATTTCGAAGATGCTCCGCTGAGTGGAGGGGAAATGCACGCCTCTCTTCGCACCTCTGTGGCGGGTGATCCGGCACTAGTGGACCTCAGGCAGTGAAACCCAAACTCCCGGTACGAAAGCGATCTGTGGAGGTCCTCATCCGCTGCTTTGAGTGGCTGCCATGCTCGGTTTCTTCCCCTTCTTTCTTCTTCTCCAGGACGCACTAGCTGCATAGTGTCCCATCTTCTGTCACCCCAACACTCTTCACCTTGGAATAGTCCTTCGCAGTGTTTCCCTACTTTACCGTGCCTTTACCTTTGCCTTTGCCCCCACCACTGCTGTGTGAAGCTACGCTTCTTTCTCCTTTGCCTTTTCGTGCTCTCCTTAGCGATTGTGCTACATCCTCATCCTACTCAGGCGGCTTGGCTGCCCCAAGTGACCTTTCACAGTCTGTCGAATGCAATCATCCCACGAAACCTCACTATTAATGGGAAAATTCGTACAAGCCCATTGACCAGGTTCGCCATGAGCCCAGGGAGGCCATTCAGCACTATGGCACACCAACTCGGTGGGTTTGAATGACCTCTCCAATTCTTTGTAACTCATCTCTCACATTAGTAATCTTTGTGAGATATCCGGTTGCACTGTCGGTCTTACCCATCTTAATGGTCTTAGGCTTCTCCTTCGGGACCATTTTCGATTCTCATTGGTACTTTGGTAGAGATTGGACAATCTTGTCCACATCTCATGAGCATTTCTCTTTTTTCCTCTCCTATGAGGCCTGACAGATGCGGTCAATCTAGAATCGGTCTCTTACCCATGTTGTTCTTCCTATTATATGTTGTATTTGAGTAGCATCGGTAGGCACATTAACGAGCTGTTGTGTGGTATGAACCATAATATCCCGGACTTGTCTCCTCAAAGATACTACTGCATTCTCTCCTTCCAAACGTTGTAATTGGTAACACATCCAACCTATCCACTCCACCCTCAATCCCAATGACATCACCTTGTCCTAAAAGCGAAAAAATAGCAACTGGCATAGTAAAGATAAAAATTATGTTTGTGAAAAAATCAGCTTGCTGAAGATTTTACGGTGAAAAAAATGTTGTTTGTATTTTTCTCCTTGCTGTCCCAAGCGCACCTTTCGGCCACTCAAGCTCCGATACCATGTAGAAATTTTACGTTTTCCCACCCCGGTTTTTAATATCACTTATTTCTCCCTTTTAGTTAAATGCCCTTTCCCCATTTCCTTACATTCAACAATCGAAACATAATTTTTATTTGTTGAAACACAAATCACTTTGTTGAAACACAAAATTACTTTATTTAAAACACAAATTAGGAAAACTTTACGAGAATGCGGCTATGAGGAAATAAAACAAAACACACGGCAAAAAATTTGAAGCAGGTCATTCAACACATTTGAACACGAGATTTTGGTCAACATGACCACAGGAAGAAACCCCTACAACTCTTGGAGAAAACCGAGTTTGAGAGCTCCTTATTTCGAAAATGCTTTTTACGGTGGCGAAGTACAGCAAAAATTTCAGCAACTAAACAATAGTACTTATCTCGATTTCCGTGCATTCACTCCGCCTTGGAAAACGGCATGCAAAAACGATTGAAAACCCAAAATAGAAATTTTACGACTTTATGACGGTATTAAATGTTGAAATGGCTTCTCGATTTTTGTTATGACTATATGGTCGTCTTCTTGTCTGGTATGCAATTGACAAACCTATCTTTGAAATGTGACCTGGAATTTTGTGCCCATCATCTGGTAGCATCTTCTTTGTCTGGTATGCGGTTGACGATAAACCCTCCTCGATTTACTGTGCTCCTTTGCCTCGAAATACGTACGGCTAATGCAGTTCTGCAAATTCGTGCCACCAACCGGTAGTCTCTCTCCTCGATTTTCGTGCCCCGAATGCACTTGAAAATAAATGCTAAAGGTTTGTTGTACGGTTTTTTCCTTGAAAATTGTGCCTCTCCCTCGAAAAATGTGCCCAACACTTGTACGGATTTCTGCCAGAAGCACGTGCCTCGCTAACATTGTACGGATTTTATTTGAAGTCTCTATCGGATGCCCTCTTTCTCCTCTGCTGAGAAATCTCCCCTTGCTCTCCTTCTCTCCTTCTCCCAATCTTCTCATGAAAAGAATTAATGACCTTTTCCTCCTTTCCCTCCTTTAACCTAACCTTAAGTGACTTTTAGGGAATCCACTAAATCAATAGGCCAGAAATAGATTGAGATCTGAAATTTGAATTAAATGCTCATTTAAATCTCTTTCTATTTTTTAATTCACCCCACTTTAATAAAGACCACATAGTCATTTTATTTCCAAAGTCACTTTTCCTTTATTTTGCATTGACTTTATTAAGTACTTTAAAATTAGAGTTTAATAACATCACTTAAAGTCACTTTTAAATTAGATTTGACTTATAAAGTATAAAGTCCTTTAGGAAAAAAATTAAATTCTTTGGGACACTTTTCCCTAGGCCAAAGATCAAAGCCTTGAGAACCACTTGTCCTCCCTCCCAGAGTAACCAAATTTCAACACGAGCATGGTATTATCGTCTTGACAAGTATCTTCAACAACAAAGCCACCAAAAAGGATCCGCATACAACAACACAGTACACAAGAATTGAGGATGATAAGCGCTAATTATTGTTGTTTATGTTGATGACATCATCTTTGGGGAGTAATGAAGAATCTATGAGTCAAAAATTTCCTTAAATTTATGCAATAAGAATTTGAAATGTCTTTACTTGGGGAACTAACATATTTTCTTAGTTTACAAGTGCAACAAGTAAAAGATGGCATCTTTCTCATCACAAACAAAATATCTCAAAACGATTCTAAAGTATGGGATGGAAGTACGCAAACCTATATGTACTCCAGTGATAATGAGGATGCAACCTCGAGTTCTCATGATAATTCTCACGGTAAACCAACCCGGGTACGGGTCTACGGTTAGGTACGCTTTAACTAAAGGTACTAGACCGGATATCATGCATGCGGATGGGATTGTTGGATGTTTCAAGCAAATCCAAAGGAATCACATCTTCGGGCAATAAAGAGAATATTCAAATATCTCCAAGGAACCCAAGACTTTTGTCTATGGTATCCTAAAGGTCATCCAAATATGTAATCCCACTTAGTTGGGTGGTTGTGTCAAATGTGTAAACCTTCTTAGTTGGATGGTAGAGTAAAATGTAACCCCACTTGGTTGGGTGAGTAATTTATGTATGAGTCCTTGGTGATAGGAAAGGTCCTACTCGGTTGAGTTGTCTGATCATGTCCTTCATTGAAAATCTTTCGAAGATTCGGCATATGCTCGAGGGGGAACATGGTCGGTATGTGAAAATTCTATAATGGAGAATTCTACGCAACTTCTTAGTGAATTCTTCTATTCATTGCCAAACACAATTATTTAACATTTCTCGTGTTAAATAACAAAATAAAATATATTTGCATACTTCACAATTAACAAATCACATATAAAAATAGCACAAGTAATCACATATAGACCTTGTTGTTATTTTGGACAGGTATCCCAGGAAAAACCCAATGTGGGAAAACCGATTACCTTGAATTTGAGGGTTTCTTTTATTATGCGAAAATTAAAGTACAAATGTGTGATTGTAAATGTCCGAAATCAATCACTTGAAGAATCTTGATGAGAAAAAGGATAGAGAGGGTAATTCTCACATCACCATGAAGTTCAGCCAACGCTGCACCCACAACGACTAGCTCTGCGTGATTTTGCGTGAAGTATTTGCATCACTCACGGCGTACGTAGAAATTTTATTAATATTTGTGATTATTACCAAATTCTCTTGATCTAACAATTATATCCACTTTTAAATACGGAAGTCCTTCTACTTAATTCTTTCGAAAATTTAATAAAACATTGCAAACACATGAAGAAAAATCAATCGCACATAACAAGATGTTTTTACCGGGAAAGCATAAAGCACAAAAACCCCAACTATCATATATTATGTATATCATGGATCATGAAACAATCTCATACAAAACTCTACTCCAAGAGCTCTCGGTATAATATACAATAGTCTCTGCTTGTCATACAAAAATTGGCTCACACATGCACTAATTTACGCCTCTGGCTTGACTTGCCTCCCTTTAAACGATCACACAACATTGAAGATCACATGAATGAATTCGATCTTGCCTTGCCTTGTTGCGCAATCCTCATTGGCATCTCCAATGTGTGTGTGAATGCATTGAATGCACCACTATAGTCACAAGCGATAGTCAACCGGGCCCTTTCGCCCTGTATCTCTCCTTCAGGTCTGCACGGATCGACATGCATGTGGTTAACGATTAGTATTTCTTCGATTACATGTGAAATAAGCCTTGTGAATTAATTAAATAATTAATTCAGCGATCTCACTAGTGTATCTTTAGTTACAACTAGCACAAGCAAAAGGTTTAACTCATGGCCCAGGTTGAAGCAACTCACCTCATACACATCCAACTACTGTTACAACTTTGTATCACTCGATTTACAATGAAGTCCCTGCTGCATGTCCCACCAACCAACCTTGAACAATTCCTTGATCAATTGGTTTGCCACATCGGTTCAAGCCTTGAAATCAAGTGCTTCAAAGAGAATAGATTATTATTTATTGTCTAACTATTATTAAGGAGCTAATAATAATTGACATCCAATCTATTTTTAAACATGCGATCTATAAATAGATTTCGCCCATGTATCTAAAAATAGGAATCTCATCTATAAATAAATTTGCTCAACCATCTATAAATAGACTCTGCTATAAATAGAATGTGCTCACCATTCTAAAAATAGACATACACCTAAAAATAGCCTACAAGCCCCACCTAGTGTAGGTGCTTAATTTCACTAGGATCATCATCTTGTTGAATCTCAACACTCTCTCTCAAGCAGAAAGGGATTATCGCTTCACCCCGATCTGTCCTCTATGGTATTCAAATTTGCTCTGGTGAAATTTGTCTATGGTATTCGAATTTGCTCTGGTGAGCACCTTCGTCGAGAATATTTGCATCTGATCTTCCATAGGAATGTATTGAAGCAACATGATCTTCTACGCACACAATCTACGATATGATGATACCGGATATCTATATGCTTAGATCTATCGCAAGAGCACGGGATTAATCGAGTTTAATGCAACTGCGATTATCACAATGAATCATTGTAGGATCTAAATGAGAATCGAGCAAACCGACCAAAGATCTTCCTCATCCGGATAGCCTCACATACTGACTTCGACTGTTGCCATGTATTCCGCTTCCCGGCGAAATGAGTGCCACGGATCTTTGTTTCTGTTGTACCAAGAAACAAGCTTGTAGATCCGATACGAAAACCCCTCTTGATGTGCTCTTTTTGTCCATTGGGTTGCACCTTGTCATCCGTGAAGCCATGCAACTTCACCTCATCCGTACGTACGTACCATAAGCCAGCATACTCGAATGTGCCCACGAGATATCTCGGACATGCTTGCCACGCCTTCAAAGAGCTTGTTAAGCTTAACCATCACTTGACTAAAATTTGGTTCATCGCCGCCTTGTATACTAACTAGATCTTGTACTAACTAAATACATGAGCGAACCCACCAGCGTAAATCGACAGTGGCATCCACTACCTCTCGATTTAGCATCCTCTTTCCTCAGTTTCACGGGAAGAGGAGTATCCATAGGTTTGCGACCCTCCATGAAACTTGCGAAATTGTCTCCTTGCATGCTTACATTGAGACACAAACAATTCACCTTCTCGGCGCCATATTTCCAATCTAAGGAAATAGTAGAGGAGGCCTTATCCTTCATCTCAAACTCCTTTGCAGAATCCTCGCCATGAGTGTATCATTTATTCATCACGATCGGTATTAAATCATCAACATAAGAACAATGATTAAATGCTTACCCTCCTACAATGCGGTATAGGTTGCATCCGCCTCACTCTAGGTGAAGCCAAGTCTGGTAAATAGTTGTGAATCAGTGTACAATACAGGGTACTTGCTTATTGCCTGGCATTCTTTTGAGTACGCACACATGCGACTCGTAATTACGAAGAATCTCAATCCTTTAAAGTTGCTCAATGTACACTTCTTTCTCAGCCAGTCCCATTAAAGACGCAGTCTTCATCCATCTAATAGATAACGCGGCCTCCAGTATTTGAGAGAGCAGGATGGTCCTAATGGAAGAATACGTGCCACG
This sequence comes from Pinus albicaulis, assembly GCA_034641835.2. Lineage (NCBI taxonomy): Eukaryota > Viridiplantae > Streptophyta > Pinopsida > Pinales > Pinaceae > Pinus > Pinus albicaulis. Next base: position 1,445,976,740 of record CM076570.1, on the reverse strand, counting down.
AGTGCAAAGGTTTCTTCATAATCAATCCCTCGATCTGTGAGAAGCCCCCGAACCACAAATCTTGCCTTATACTTCTCAACACTCCCATCCTTTGACTTGTTTTACCTTGTAGATCCATCTTCAACCTACCCTTGATTTATGGCCAGACCTTGGAACAATTTCCCAATGTTGTTTTTGACAATGGAGTCATACTCCTCCAACCATTGCATCTACCCATGTGGGCTCACACTTCTTTGCTTCACGAAGAAGATGGCTCGATTACAATACATTGCTCATGAGAGCCATGTGTCAGTGAATCGGTCATGAGTACGTACGCTGCGTTGTGAAGTAGGGACTCTGCGATACGTGTCAAAATCAAGCTTGACTCTCGGCTTACGGCGGTACGCCTTGCACTTGATTTTGAAGTTTGGCTGCGTGAGTGGACTCCTTCCTCCACAAAACCTCCTCTGTGGGTGACCACATCTGGGGCTCATCTTTAGAACAAGCGAGTTCCTCTTACTGCATGCAAGTCTAGCTCCCTCTCAAGCGACAACTACATGGCTTTCTCTCATTGAATTTTTATATCCCATCGCACCATAGTCATTCGACATTTTGGCAAGTACACACGATAATTATGGGGTGTTTACGTAGCTGCCCGCACAAATATCCCAACTTTAACGGTCGGCTCCCGGCTTCTTCTGGCGTTCTTGGTCACATGCACATAAATAGATGAGCCAAAAATCTTAAAGTGAGAAACATACGGTTCTTACCCGGTAAGAAGAGCTTCTTCGGTGTATTCATGCCAAGTACTCTATGAGGACAAGGGTTTGCACATAAACCGCCATGTTGCGTACTTCCACCCACAAGTGCATTGATAGGCTTTGATCATGCGGCATAGCTCGTGCAGCACCCCGATCGTTGCTCTTGCTCTCCGCGACCCCCGATACTTGCTATGGTTGTGAGCGCTCGAGTTCTCTTCGAATTCCTTCTTTTCTATAGAAGTCTTTGAATTCGTTCGAGATATATTCACCACCATTATCGCTCGCAAAGCCTTCACTTGCTTCCCGGAAAGCTCTTTCTCCACCAATGCTTTAAACTCCTGAGAACTTTGAGAATGTTTGATCTTTCTTTTGAATGAAAGATCAAATACGAGAATAGTCATCAACAAAAATAACATAATACCTATGTTTTGTTTGTTGAAGCAACCGAGAATAGCCCACACGTCTATGTGAACTCTCTCCCGAGAATCACCGACACGATTCTCCTTTTCATGAAGGTGGTCCTCTGAAAACACCTGGTACATCCCTTGCACGCGATCTATGTGCAAGTGTGCCTGGGAAGTCCGGTCGTAATCTGTACCAAAATCTTCGGGCGCCATGGTGAAGATGGCCCAATCGCACATTGCCATAATTCACCCTCATCCCGGCTCACCACTTCTTCTTCTTTGCCCACCATTGCGAAGCGACCATCTACCTCCAATTTGTAGAGATTCTTGACTCGAATCCCCTATCTCTTGGTTTGACCCGTTGTTTTATGTCGCAGAAAAGATTTTCCATTGTTGAAAACAAAGTCATAACCTACTGTCACTCAACATCGCATTTGGCTTCGAGTTCTTCTTTAGACTGCTTTGCTTGTAACATATTTCAACATAAATGGTTTACTGACTCCATCTCAAGGTAATGGTACCAATGTCGGGTACGCCTTCATGTATTCCATCGTGGCCATCTCTATATGCATTTGGAGATCTTTCTCCTCCAAGTCAACGAAAAGCTCTTTATCTCTCATCATGTGGAAGTAAGCACCACCATCAAGATACCACCCGATCCCATTACGCTGAGAACCAAAGCATGAGATCAAAGAGCAATCAAGTTCAAATTGCAAAGCAAGGGCCTCACAGTGCCGGCTCCGGCAACCTTCTTGTTCTTTTCCTATGGGAAGTTAGTGGCGAGATGCCCATGTTCGTGACGGTGAAAAACACTTCACCTTCGACAAATCTGACTTCTTGCCTTTAGCCTCGGATTTTGAGTGGAATTTCTTCCCCTTCCCTTTCCTTGCTTTGGCACCCAAAGCACAATCCTCTTCATCATCATGATTTGATGAAGAGCCATCTCTAGTATTCCCACAGCTTGAACTCCTCCTACACTAGATACATTTGATCGTTCCTAATCGTGATTTTTCCCGTCCATTGACGAAATCTGATACTTTGTGCCAACTCACCGAAGTCCCAAGAGGCAAACTCACCAAATCATCATCAACAACAGAATTCCCACACTCCCAGAGTTCATCCCGACATTGAACAAACTTTGTGAGATACTTAGGAATATTGTCGCCCTTTTCATTTTGATTTTTACCGAGTTTATCCTTCCAGCGTAATTTCCCTGTAGTCGTTTATTTAACTGCCAGAAGAATACGTAGAAGCCTTCACATTGCAAATGGAGTAGCTTTCCCATGAAGGCTTGAGACAATATGGCCTCTCACACCTTCCAACGGAATCCTTCTCGTCTTCGCTATTTTCTTTTGCCAATACGTCAGTAATGCGACATCCGTCGAAGTGGGCTTAGGAACATCACTTGTGGATGATTCTTCAAACCATTATCTTGAAGCACCGCCTCGAGTCCCTCCTTCCATGCAATGTAGTTTGAGTTGCCCGCGGTGCATACTCTAACCTCAAACCATTGAAAGCCATTTCGATGTTTATTCAAGCTGTACACAAGAAATTCTTGCAACAAATTCGAATTGTTTCCACCAACAAAACTCGGCTACGCTTCCCTTATTGCAACCTTCTTTGCTACGATACCATGTAGAAATTTTAATACACTGATGTATTAGGATTCTCCCAATCTAACAATTATATCCACTGTAAAATACAGAATCCTTCTACTTAATTCTTTGCGGAAATTTAATCGCCAATTGCAAACACATGAAGAAAAATCAATCGCACATAACAAGATGTTTTTAGTATTTACCGGGAAAGCATAAAGCTAAAAACCCCAACTATCATATATTATGTATATCATGGATCATGAAACAATCTCATACAAAACTCTACTCCAAGAGCTCTCGATGCAATATACAATCGTCTCACATTTGTCATACAAAAATTAGCTCACACATGCACCAATTTATTGCCTCTGTTCTGCCTCACTATGCAATCCACCAGTGATGAAGATCACTGAATGAATTCAATCTTGCCTTGCCTTAAGCTATGATCCTCATTGGCATCTCCAATGTGTGTAGATGCATTGAATGCTACACTATAGTCACAGGCGATAGTCAACGAGGCCCTTTTACCTATCTCTCAGCGGGTCTCCTTTGGATGCGACATGCATGTAGTTAACGGTAGTATTTCTTAGGTTGCATGTGAGACCATTGCTTGTGAATTAATTAAATAATTAATTCACTTTGATCTCTCACTAGTGTATCTTTAGTTACAACTAGTGCAACTAACTTTATTTGAGTTTAACTCACTTCGCTGAGTTAAACTAAATATCTGAAATCACATAACTACACATCCAACCTCTTGTTACAACTTTGTATTACTCGAGATACAACGAAGTCCACCCTACATGTCCCACCAACCTTAGAACTCGCAATTCCTTCGATCAATGATTTTGCCACATCGGTTAGCGAAATCAAGTGCTTCAAGAGAATAGATTATTATTTATTGTCTAATTATTATTAAGAGGCTAATAATAATTGACATTCGATCTATAAATAGACTTCACCTATGTATCTAAAAATAGAATCTCATCTATAAATAGAATTTGCTCACATCTATAAATAGACTCATATAAATAGGGCATACTCACCATTCTAAAAATAGACATAAACCTAGAAACGCTTTGCGGGCCCACCTAGTGTAGGTGTGGTACTATGGGGGATCATCATCTTGTTGAATCTCAACAACATCAACACATCTATTTCTTTGTTATTTGTATGCATTAATTTAACCCCATTGCTTATTGTTGTGTGAGACTAGAGTGTTCCTTGATCAGGCTTGTCCTCTTAAGCCCCGGATGAACCCTCGGGCGCACCCCTTCAACGATAAAACTCCCTGCTGCTTCTCTGTTGCTAGCCCAACGTAAGCGTTGCTAGGGGTAACTCTGCATTGATGATTTGGCTCCTCTCTCACTCCTCTTCATGCACTCTCTATGCTTGAGAAATTCTCCCTTCTGGAGATTTCACCTTCCCCTCTCTTGCAAATGAGAATGCGCCGATTCTTCCTTTCAACTAAAGAAATAGAACCCTTGATTATTTCTCTGTCGATATGTTTTTCCATAGGCCTCTCACCCTCCTTATATTCTTTTGTTGAACTTTCAACAACCAAGATTAAAACATAATCAAGGAGCTAAGATGAACTTGGAGGTGATCCATGATTTTCTAGAAGATTCACACTAATTTTAATTATACCCTTTAATTAATCGGTTCCTAAGTTTACACTTAGGAAAACATTAAAAAATGATTAATTATTTTATTTAAAACATCTCTAAGTGGAATCTTCCGTCCTTTCTAGGTATTATGGAATACATGTGTCTTAACCCATATACAAAATTACAAGGCTGAAACGGTCCAGGTGCTACCATAAATCAACACTTCCTCTTAGCGAAAGTGCTCTAGCAAACACTCAATGTCTTGCTCGACTTATGTACACCATACGATTTGCTATCTTGTAGATGTTGCTCACCAACAACGCACTAATGTTGCACCATCTTGTATTGACTACGCGTCTGCGCAAACATTATTGTCTTCTGCAACTCCCTCCTTCAACTATGATGAGGATCCATTTCTTGCGAAATGGATTTTCGATCATACCCGAGTTGTTCACGGGCGAGTGAACTTAATTCTCCCCAAAGCCTTAGTGAGTATATACGCTGTTGTTCGCCCCATGTTGAACACGGTCTACGATAAAATGACATCTTATGTCAATATATTTGGACGATCTTGAAATCTTGGATTTTCGAGGAGTTTGATACAACTGCGATTGTCACGATAAATGCTAGTTGGCTCCATCCACCCAGCACGAATGGGCTCTGAGAAGTTTACCGAAGCAGGGTTGCTTCACATGTAGGTTGTACTAGGCGCCATGTACTCTGCTTCCGTTGTGCTCAATGTTATTGACTTTTGTTTTCTCTTTGCTGGGGACACCATTCTGATCAACATTTGAAACAATACCCAGGGTACCCACTGCGGTCATGAGCTTCCGCCCAATCTACCTTCTGTGAATCACTTCAGGTACGACATCACTCTCCTCTGCCATGCTCGATACCAAATCTTCTTGTTCCTCGTGCATACCTCAAAGGCGATGGCACTACTTTGTGGACTGGTGCACTCTTTGAGTTTCCACCATAGGCCCGACTAAGTGTTGACGACAAAGCAAATGTACGGTACGAACGGATACATCAATGACCCAATGAGTTGTCACAGCTAAGGTGGGGTCTACCTCTGTATCTTACGATGCATCTATATTTTTTCAATTGTTGATCATGGGTGTGGCCATGGGCTTACAATCCACCTTGCATTCGAACCTCTTGAGAATTTCCAAAACATCACCTCTCTTTTGTCCCATGAAGATATCTCCATCTTTTTGACAAACTTCCAATCTGAGAGTAGTGCATCAACCCCAAATCCTTCATGTCGAATTCAACTTCTAGATTAGTTTGCAATCCTTGATGAGCCTAGGTGATCTTGTGAAAGCAGATCATCTACATATGGCTCTGCGTACCAATAGCTCATCCTCTGCAAATAGTAGTAAATATTGGGATCTGCATCACTCTTGACAAATCCCGTCTTTTGCAAATAGCTATCTGTCAGAGCCATACCATGCTCTCGAACTTTGCTTAAGCCCGTATAGTGATTTCTTTAAATACGCATACATGAGACCTCCTTTCATGAGTCTCAAAACCTCTGTTTGTTCGATATATACCTCTTCCTCAATTTCTCCATTCAAGAATGATGTCTTCGACATCCATTTGATGAATCTCCCATACCATTTTGTGTAGCTAAAAATCTGACAGTCCGGATGGAGGTATATCGACGCGCTTGGTGTAGGCGTCTCTTCGCAGTAGTCAATGCCTTCCGCCCGAGCATAACCTTTGCACGAACCTTGCCTTGTATTTCTGCACGCATACGCGAGCGTGCCAGTCTTGTAGATCCCGTGATCCAACAAGCGGTCTTCTGCGAGGTACGGTACAACTTCCCCGGACATCATTTGTCATGATATAAGCACTACTCTTCTATCATAGCATCTACTATACTTAGTGTTGAACGACTTCCTGAAGAACACGGAAAGTTCCTCTACTTGGGCTACCAAGGGCACAGTACCGTCGAAGTGCAACGTTGTCTCTTCCATTCCTGGGAGTCCCAATAATTTTTTTTGCATCCCTCGATTACTTCTTTGAGCTTCCTGTTGATTCGACCATTAGTGGAAAATTTGCTCTCTCAACTCTTCCTCTTGATCTAATAGCTCCTCGGTAGTATCTTCTTGATCTTCCTCTTTGTGAAATGTTAGTACTTTGTCTTGGTACCCGCACCATCTCCTGTCACCGTTCTTCTTGGTGCCCTTTGTTCTTGGACCAAGGAAACACGCAATTTGATCCTCTCGCAGGCCTATCAACGATTTAGAAACGCTCTATCCTCCATGAACTTAAATTGCGTCTTATCGATTGTCACAACCTTCCTCTTTTTGTCGAATATAGATCCTATATGCCTTAAAGGTGTCAACATGCCCTCTGAATGCCCCCTTGTAGTTTGATCTAGCTTGCTTCTCATCTCGTAGATTTTTGCCAAGCGATATGCCATGCTGCCAAATATCTGAATGCCCTACCTCTGGTTTCTTCCGTTGTGAAAACTTCTTCGGGAGTCTTCTTCCTCAATGCTTTATGAGTGCCTAGTTACGGATATACCTTTGTCGGTCATCATGTTCGAGGCTTCGGCTCATAAATATTGAGGTAAATCAAGGTAAAATAACATGGCCTTGGTTGCTCCTACAATTGTCTGTTCTTCCGTTACGCCACCATTCTGCTGGATTGTATGGCGCAGGTCCACTCTATCTGATGCCTCCTTTGCGCAAAAATATGTGAAGTCTCCATCTATGTATTCCCCACCATTATGCGGAAACCTTGATGTCTTGATCTTCTTCCCCATCATTTTCACCAAGAGCGCCCAGATTCTTTGAACTTTTCAAAGACTTCATCGTTGTCTTCGAAGTAGATCCGGAGCCTTCCTAGAGTGATCATCAATGAATGTGACAAAATATTTGCCACCTTTGAGAGCGTTAATGGACATTGGTCCACGAAGATATTTGAGTGTATCAATCCCAAAATTCTTGCTACTTTTGTTTTCACTTAAAGGAAAAGATGTGTTAGCGTATTTCCCAAGTACGCATCCTTGGCATACATCATCATGCTCCGTTACGAAACGGGTTCCCCATCAACCGTTTCTACGAGCATCTTCAATGTAGCATGATGCAAGTGCCCCGTTCTTCTATGTAGAAGTTCATTCAACCCTTTCTTGTCTTCGGGAATTACTACTAACTAGTGCCATCGGGGTTTCGATCACCTTTGTATAGTCTGTTGCTTCGACCTCGTACGCCTTGTTTGCTTCCAATTGGGATGTGACATATACACTTTCTTTCACGGTAAAGTGTGTATCGCTTGCCCTTTGTCCTGCGAGCCAGGATACACGAGATTAGATTCATCCCAAGCCACAGCACACTGTAGTACATCGATGATCTTGGCATGCTGGTTACGGCTTCCTTACGAAACACTACGGATCCTCTCCCAATTGGAGTGCGCTTCGTGCCTAATGCCGCATAGTGATGCGGAAGTTAGTGCTGCTTCCGCCCTTATGGCTCGAAGTATTCGCTTACTCCAATCATGTCTGCCGAAGTCTACGCTATCAATATACCGGATTCACCTAAGCCTTGACCGAACTTGATAGACATGTCCCATCCTCTTTTAACCTAGAGGATAAAACATCTAAAGTGCATCATGCCTACGCGTGCTTTCTTCTCTACATCTGTCTATGCGTCCATAGTATTAAAAACCCGACCGATTTGAGCCGAAACGCTGGGTCAGACCGGCCCGGTCGGAAACCCTAGTCGGTCCGACCGGTGAGGTCAAAAGCCGGTCAAAGCACCCCATTTCTCCTTTTTTTCCGATCAAAGCCGAGTCATGGCGACCGGATTCGTGCCACGGCCACAAAAAGGACCTACGGAGGTTGATTTGACGATGTCCTGTGGATTTTGGAGAGGAAAAGTTTTTGCCCTCCAAAAACACCCTCCCCAATCCATCAAAGAGTAGAGGTACCCTCTCATTTGTCTCACGCATCTCATTTTGAGCTTTTGTGAGAGTTTGATGGAAAGCTTGGAGAGTTGGGTTTTTGGTTGGAGTGAGTGGAACAACATAAGTTTGAGCTCAGTAGGCAGCCATCATGCCTCCAAAGGCAGAAGGATACTTTGCCATGGGCTCATTGTGATATGATTGATGGCAAAATGATTTGCAAATATTGTACCTAAAAATCTGTTAGCCGATGTATTTACGGGGTCAGCAACACTTGGCTAGGATGAGGAGGCCATGCTCATGCCATGTGGAGCACCAAATGAAGTAATAGGGCATGATTAAAGGGCGAATACCTTCAAAAGAAGTTTGAAGAAACTCTCAAGTCACCGAACCATCTAGAGAAGTTTGTGGTAGACACTTGCCAGCGGCGGTCGAGTCGTCGCGGGTACGAGGCATCCTCCGGACTACGGTCCAAATGATGTGCTATGTAACGGCCGATGTTCGATCCTGTGTCTAGCGGCGATGATGAACTTTGATGATTGATCTACATCCATTCATGTGTAGTCTTGTATTAGGCCAATGGCCTCATAGCTTGTAGCATTGTTTTTGGACTTTGTGGGCCATTTAAAGCCTCTAGTCAGCTTGTATTTTTCGATGATGATACTCCAGTACTTTTCCGAATTGCCATGTTTGATATCTTCATCTTTGCATGTGCTATATAAATGAGGCAAAACTTTGCATATTTTGTCTCTATTGGCTTGGGAATCATGGTTAAAAATCTTTAAAATAGTTTTTATTATAAAATAATTATTTAATGTATTTTTTTAAAACCCGGTTCATTAGAAATCATGTTGCTACAGTTAGACTGAGTTCCGGTTCGAAAGCAGTTCAAATTAGGTCCACCGGTCCGATCACCCGGTTCCGGTTTTAATAACTACTGTTTGTGTCCCCCTCTGAAGCTTCTGGTTACGCACTCCCTTTTACGACACTTGCTTCCTTTGGATCATGGTAGACGATACCATCTGTGAAAATTCTACCGTGGAAGATTCTCACGCAACTACTTATTGAATTTCTTCTATTGTATTGTCAAACACAATTGTTTCGCCATTTCTCAAGTGTTAAATAACAAAATAAAATATGTTGCATGCTTCATGATTAACAAATCACATATAAAAATACTTTCAAGTAATCACACATAGACACGTGTTTGGACCAATTGCTCGGAAAAAACCCAATGTGGGGAAAACCGGTGCGAGCGAGATGCGAGGGTTTCTTTATTATGCGAAAGTGTGAGTACAAATGCGTGATTGTAAATGTCAGCTCAATCACACGAAGAGTGCTTGATGAGATTTGCCACAGGCAGAGACAATTCTACCGCGTCACCACGGGATTACGCGGCGACCGCACCCGCAGGCGGCTTTGCGTGGTTGCCCGCAGTATTTGCGTCACTCACGCGTCCTTGCGTCCTTCTTGTCGGCCATTGCTTGTCGTAAGTTGCTTTTGATAGCCTGACTGTCGTACCGAGATTAGAGAGGTGTTTCCTTCGGTCCGCTGCGCTCACGCTTCGGAGCCGGATATGCCCTCGGTGCCCCTTCAGCAAAAATTGAAACTCCCTGCTGCTTTCTGCGGCGGCCCATCGTAAGCTGACCGCTATGAGGCCAACTACTAACGCTGATGCTTTGGCTCCTCTCTCCCTCCTCTTCATGCACTCTCTGTCTTGAAACGGAGATTGTTCTCCCTTCCTGGAGATTTCACCTGTCCCCTCTCTTGCACGCAAATGAGAATCCCTTCGATTCTTTCCTTTCATTTCGAAGAAATCGAACTCTTGATTCTTTCTCTGTCTGTCTGTGTTTTTCAATGGGCCCCTCACCCTGCTTACTGTTACTTTTGTTGGACTTTCAGCGGTCCAAAGAACCTAAAACCTTCAATCGAAGAGCTGGAAATTTAACTTGGAGGTGATCACATGACTTTTTCTAGAAGATTCACACTAAGTTTAATTAATGCCTTTAATTAATCGGTTTCCCTAAGTTTACACTTGAAAACATTAAAAAACGATTAATTATTTTAATTAAACCATCCTAAGTGGAATCTTCCAAAATCCTTTACGGGTATTATGGAATACATGTGTCTTGGCCCTTATACAAAAGTACAAGGCTAGAGCACATCCGATGCTACCATAAATCAACACGAGTATAGCACGGATCAGGCTGCGAGCTCTTGTATTCGACATTAGAGTCCGCCCTTTGCCCTTGATGTCAAGGGGGAGAGTATCTTGGTATTTGAATAATGCTTATGTTATTATGTATAACAGCAGTATTTACAACACTACCAACATGGTTGGCATCAAGTCCAAAGGGGGATATTGTTGGCGAGTGTGATGCGATGTTGTCGTGATGGCAACCCACTTGTAGTAGAACAAGTATATAGTAACTAGATGAGTTCAAAAATTTAAGTTTCGAGAGGCGACAAAATGATGGAACAAAAGGTAGACAAACGGAGAATGATGGTAGTGATTTTGCGAGGTTAGAAATCAAAATTTTGGTAGGAGGTGAATATTTGAAGAAATATCACGCGGTTCATCAGAGAGCCAAAGTCGACGCATACACGCACGTCGACGCGGTACAAAAGAAAAGCAAAGTTGCGTACATGCGCGTCTGCACTAATTTAATGATACCGAGAGCCTTTACCATGGTATTAGCCCAGCTTGCATTGAGCGCAATAACTTGGTTATTTGATCCACAGTCCAAGATTACCACGGAAACACTGGTGTGGTTTTGTCTCTATGGTATTGGCTAGGAGGTTCCAAGCTATGGGGAGGAGGAAGATCAAAGTGTTAAAGTGTGCATGTTGCTGAAAGGGTTTTTGATGAATATTTCAGGCTGAAAATGCTATTTGCATTGTGAGGGCCATAGTTGACATATAGATACTGAAATAATTATGCATTGATGAATATAATGATGGAGCAGAGGATCATGAGACACGAAAACGAGCTTTGCATTTTATGATCTACTCATGAACGGACTAAGATCTAAATATAGACGCATGTTTTATCTGCGAATAAACTGTGATGCTGGGTCTTCTACGAAGTTGCGAAAGAGTTTCGCGTGACTTTTGGGTCAAAAATTGTAGATATGTACGCGGGTTGGTCTTGGTAAAGTCCTACGTATACACGTGGGTCAGTTTCCTCACAAAGTCGCATACATAAAGAGAAGGGTTTATCGTTTTATAAAAGGCTTGATCAAACCCTAAATCGAAGAATCTTCTTTTGTATCTCTTGATGGCCTCACGTCTATGAGTGTCTTCATGTTGATATGGGTTGAAATGATAATGTACGAAGTAGGTGAGAATGCGGTTGAATGATGAAGTTGAATTTGGTCTGACGGATTGATTGGTTGAAAAAGATTATTGATGTTGCTAATTGTATGAGGGTTACGTAAGTTAACGATATATTTTGAATAACTGCGAAGTCAACTTTGTAGCTTGACGATTCAAAATATGCGAGGTTTTGGTAGATTAAGATCTATACGCGAGGTTGCTCAACAACAAAAAACCCGTATACACGGGTTGCCTTAAGGCTAAAAGCATGTAAAAATTTTGCCATATGAATGATCGGGGTTGTAGTTTATTTTGTGTGTTGATGTAGTACTCTAAAGTTGATTGTGTGTTTTGGTTACGGTGATCTCATTGTTACGGTTTGATTTATGTAAGTGTTTGCTTCGGATTCAGTCTACAAGTCATGATGTACTGACACGGGTGGATCCAATGTGAAAATTGCTGTGAAGAACATGGTCCACCGGATGGAAGATGGGGTTTGGAGCCTTCGATGCGAGGAAAGTCCAAAGCTTCCACGCTGGTAGTAGGCGAGTATTACGGATCAAGGGGGTTGAAGCTCCTGCGGTGAGTTGTTGGTAGACGAGATCGGGGTGTTAGGGCTCCCTTCCAATAAGAGCTGAAAAGAGAACTGGCAGTGAAGGTTGCGCGGCTTACTTTCGGTGGGTGGGTGTCTACGTGCGGCATGAGTCTGCACCGGTACATGAGCGTAAGTAAAGCTTTTGATATTAATAAGATTGAAGGTGAGTGCAACAGGCGGCGGTGGTTTTCTCCCTCATTGGGTTTTCACACCAGCAAATCCACCGCGCTTGGTGTTCATGTGTGTTGCTTTTTGTGTGATGCTGTTCTATTCCTAATGCACATGCTTACTACTTATCAAATGCTGATGAATCTCTTACATTTTGGTTAAGTTAAAAAGATAAAGAATTAGTTGTTTTACAAAGTTTACTAAGCATAGGCTGGTTTCTTTTATAACGATCGCGTACATACGTGAGTTGGGGTTCCGATGCGCGTGAGTAGAAAATTTTCGGAAAAAGATTATTATTGTGCGTTTTAAATAATGATTAACTCACTCTCGGTATTTTTTCTTGCCGACAAGCGGTGTCGAGACATCGACGCGCGAGAGGGAGATGCTACGGGATGGAAGGCGATATTTAAAGGGTGTGTGTTAGAGCACATTCCTCGCTAAGAGGGAGTGTTGATTTTGAGAGGGCAACGCATACGAATGTGCTCTAAGTCTCAAATTTTGAATGAAGGCTTATACACATAGCTATTCCAAATAACCCGAGAAATCGTTTGAGAAATTATTTCGACGAGTGTATTTTTATTAAAATATTTAATTATTTTTAAAGGGATCCTAAGTCTAAACTTAAGAAAATAAAATAATTAAAGTGAATTAATAGAATATGGGTGTGAATGTTCTAGAAAAGCGGGAATCATGTCAAAAGTAAATCTTGACCGTACGAGTTAGAGATCTAATTTGGGGCGTTGAAGTTTCAATGAGAAGACGTATACAGAATGGCTTGAAGGGTCATTTTAGAAACACATTTGGCGAGGTAGGAGATCGAGGAGATCGATTTGGTTCGATGGCCGGTCCTGAGAAACTTGATCGAGGAGATCTCTTTGCGGAGAGAGGGGCAAGAATTCCGGTTGGAAGGATTTCGTCCGAGTCGGAGAGAGTGCATAACGACGAGCGAGAGATGAGAGAGCCACGGAGGGCGGCGCGAGGAGCTAGTGGCCGCCGGTGCTTGCGTGAGTCCACACGAGGGCGAAGGGAAGTCGTAGTTTGCTACGAGAGACGAGTGTTGGGCCGGTGCCGGATCACGTAGAGATTTTTCGAGGGCGGGAGGCCTCGGTCCGGCGACGAGAGGGCCAGCGCGAGGAGACGAGACGGTGGCGTCGTGGGCGCGAGCACGATCCTTTGCACGGAGCCGGCGCTTATAGCCGGTCCATTTTGGGTGTTGATTGGTGTCGGGTTCCAGTGGAGAAGTGAGGTTTGTCTCACAAGATATTTTCCATCGAGTTTCTACGCATGATTTGATGGATGTGTCCCAATCCTTAGATTTGTGCTCAAAAAATATTTGCTGCATAATATATAAACCCTTAGTTGATGCACTAGTTTTCCCGCATTGGGTTCTTTGCACGGGAGACATTGGTCCAAAAAATAAGCATCAGAGATGTGTGTGTGATCTATTCTTGTTCGGTCCGCTCTAGTACTTCTTCTGCGGTTTATTTTGTGTATAGGTTTGCGATGTTCGATGTCCATTCGGTGTTTGTCGTAGTAAGTTTGCAAATAGATTGTTAAGTTAAAATTAACAATTAGGTGAATATCTTCAATTGTTGCAATATGATTCCGAGAGGTTACGGAATTTTCGGTGGCAACACGTTAGGTATGTTTTATAGTTCACCAAGCCCATTTAGTATGAATTAGTTTGCTGAGATACAAATCAACTAGTGATTGAGTGAGATGGACAACAATGCTAAGAGCCGAAATCAAAGGCGTTGTTGAGGCCCTGCAGCAATCATGTATGATCATATCCATAAAGCATACAATCAAAAAGTGGCATAATCCAAATGTTCACACACCATGACTGCCAATATGTTCTTCGCATCCAAATGTATTCTCCATCTTGAGTCGGTAACTAGCTCACGATGGAGCAGGAGAAAACCAAAGCACTAAATCTAGAGGTACGTGGAGCAATCCACGAGTGAGATAAATGCTTCAAACGCACGAAGCCAATTGACCAAGTACATCAATAGAACATGAAATATTTGCTGCTGCATGCAACTAAAGATCAGAGATGAGGTTGAATCCCATCGAATGGTGGAACATATATGACTCCTCTACTACACACTTTGCATAAATCGATGGGTAGAGGGTGTTTTCACAGAAGTTGTTAACACTCATTACTACAAAGAAAGTGTTGGAGCACCTACGGGTTCATCCACGACATGAAGAGAAAAACCATCTGGAATGGAATAGCCAGGAAAAGATGATTTATGTGCACTACAACTTGAGGTTGTTGTCCCATTATTGTGAGGCGATGAAGAATGATAGAAGACACGTGATGTAATATCCCCAATTTTGATTTTTCATTTAATAGGATTCTCGAGAAAGTTTTAACGGGAGTGTTAGGCATAGCACGAATTTTGTAATACGGGCATTGGAGGCATTTTTTTGTACATGGGACTTGTAAGGAGAAATGTCGAAAAGCTCAACCTTAGTGGAATGTGTGTGACCACCCCTCTGGAAAAATCGATTTTGTGGAAAGAGGAGATCAGCTATGTTTGGATGAAGAGGACCCACGAGGAGAAAGTGAAAAGCAACAAATTATAAATAGAAGGTTAAAGGCGGCCATTGAGTACCTTTTGATAATTTTCCATTTTACACATTGTTGCTCAAGTTGTCAGTTGAGTCACGCGTTGTTTAGCACCGGAGAGGAGTTTTTACCCGAAAGGAAATCTCACCCTCTTCTTCGGTGGACCACGGGTGCTCACCCTTGCGCTAAGCGAGAGTCTACTCATCTTTGGTGGCGGGAGGATACCACACGGATACCTGCACGCATTCTTTCGGTTCGGTGGAGGACCGCGAAGCGACCACGCGGTCCTTGTTGGAGAGTGGTGGCAGCGGAGATAGGGGCTTCCCCTGTTGTTGAAGCAATTCCTGTGACGAAATTCCAAGCAAAAAAGAGAAGGATTTACAAGAGCGAGGAGAGTATTTCCACAAAAATACGAATTTGCCTGGAGCAAGGGCCTACGTCATCTTGCTCAGGAACTATGCTTGGGTCTTTCGTGCCAAGTGTGTGTGGCTTGTAGGAAAAGGGATTGATGGAGGCCGTTGTTGGAATTGGATTGAGAGGAGATCATGGTGGATTTTACGGCATTTTGGTGGAGCAACAAGCCCAACTTGTCACCTTTCCCTGGTCTGGGTTGCCGCTTGCGGAGGAGGGCCAAGTATTTTTGGGGTCAATTTTAGGAGCGTCAAAACTAGAGCAAAGCCCTTTACGGGTTTTTGACAAGGATCTACGAAATGATTTGGCAAAATTTTTTGGCGGTTAGCGAGGTCAAACGAGAGGGTCCCAACTCGGCCATCGTGCTAGAAGGAGTTAGCGAAAAATCGCGGCATGAGGCGGGGTCAGCATTTGGCCAATTCCTTCGTTTGTTTTTCTGAGGTTGTTCGGAGGTGAGCCAAGGGATTAGTTTCCCGGAATTTTCAGCAGCGCAGGAGGAGGAGCCCTAGCAACCATTGTTTACAACCGGTAGTGTAGTTTTTCAACGGGCCGATGCAAAGATTGTTGGGTTCGACATGTGCATGTGGAGCAACGCGATTTCGTCACTGAGCATTGGTAGCTTGCCTTTGGCAAAGGCCAAGTACGTAGCTTTACGATGCTGCACCTCTGCAACCAAAATTTATATAAATAAAATGTGGCTCGGCACGAGCGTGGTTTATAGAGATTTACGGGTGTTTAATGTGTTGTAAATTTTGTGTGTGTTTTTACTATGCTTGCTATGTTTGTGTCATTGTAAATTTCCAGTACGGAACTCATTACGGTGGTATCGCTTATGAAATCTTGGCTAGTTGTGGGAAAGAGTACACGAGGGATCATGGAGTGGTGGAAGTGAGGCAAGAAAGCCAATAATTGGTGAAGACAAAACCAACAGTTTCTAGAGATAGATGCAACAAATGATAGCACCCCAACAAAGAAGCCAAGCATGTGCACGCTACAGCCTAGCGGTACAACACCCATATGTGTGGCCGAGTTTGGTCGTCCTACCATGCCTCATTTTACGGATGGTACCGGAAAAAGGAGAAATCATGTAGGTCAGAGGATAGGATCATCATGTAGTGGAGAGCGCGGTTAGAGGGTGAGACTGAGGGGCGTTTCTATTGAGTGGAGACACGGCTTTGGATCTCGGGAGGGCTTGAGAGAGATTGAGCAGGAGGTCTGAGTGGCACGGGGAGGAGGCATGTTGATGGCAGCCGTGTGTGGTGCGGAAGTTAACCTCGTTGGAGATCCTTTGCTAGCTCCCGGAATTGACACCTTGAGTGGAGGAGTGGAAAGCACCCACTTTGTAATATTCCGAATACTTAAATAAATAGTAATGCAAAGCAACATAAACAAGCAACTACGGCAAATAGAGAGACATCATACAAAATAAATGCAAATGTGGAGCGAAACAGCGCAGGCCATTTTATTATATAACTAAAAGATAACAATGAGTACAAAGGTAGATCGACTGATAGCACCTTGGCCTGCACAAAACAGGCACGAAATACTCTCGGAAAAGTACTCGAGGAATGGCACTACCTACGTTGCGTGCACGTAATCTCCAAATGCTGTTACGCGATGCGGGACCACGCTGCGCTGCTTTGGGGTGGGAGTGGCTCTTTGGGGTTGTTCACTGCTCGAGGAAAATTGTGAAACTCTAGAAAATGAGAGCTCTCCTCCAGCAGCCCGAGAAAAGCCCGGAGAAAGGATCCGGAATGGGCCGACCCGGTGCTGACACTCCCTTGGGAAATAACGCTCTCCTAGTGAATACGTTGGCCTTTGACACAGATTGATAACTACGCAAATGATGGCCTCCACATGTACCAAAATGATGATCGATGAAGGCCCTGAGTCTCACACTGTCCTCGTTGAAATCGCTTGATATCTCCTCACTCCGCAGGCCTCTGCACATAAGCTGCGTGATCCCTCCAAAGAGACGCGCTTTGTCCAGCATGCGCATGATCCTGGTTGACAGAATGCTATGACTCAGCTCTTGCAAAATGATGGATCGATCTCCTCACCCAAAGCGAGGCACTCGAAGTCCCGTGACCGGGGGTTGGGATGTACTGCTCGAAGACTGCGGTGTCTGGCGAACAACACTTGCGGGGACTTCGCTCAAAAACAAAAGCGTGCTCAGTGTCAAGAGCCCAGCGAAGATGCCTTAATAGAGCAGAGAATGAGGAGCCTCTGCCTTTTATGCTAGCGCAGAACCTTTGCTGTCAGCAGAGACACTGCAATACGTTGTCCCTTTGTGGCCCACGTGTCCCTCTCTCCTTTAACATGTTGCTCCTTGGGCCCACGGCCGCCCTCTTCCCTCACGCTGCCACTTCACACCTCATGGGCCCCACGCTATCAATTCGATATGTGCTCAAGTGACTTTGGGGAATGATGGTGTTTCCATAAGTGTGGGTTGTGTCTCATCACCACTTTGATTAGCCGTGCCCAACATTCGTAAAAGCAAAGGCGGCAAGAATGGCTATCACCAATTGGTTGCTACTGATTGATGTCACGCCGAGGGAGCCATTTGATGTGATGTTGTGACCACCGTTGATGAAGATGCCATCCTTTGGGTATCCATTGGCAGGAGGTGTCCGGGACCATGTTCGAGTTTTCGGGTGATGGTAGCCCGCGAGTTAGGGAGTTGTTGGGAGACATATCCATTAGTGAGGGTGCTGCGCCTGGGCACTTCGAGGTACACGGAGGTCATGCCTTCGAGTTCTCAAACAATGGCACAATAGCATGGAGAGCACCTTGAGGAGTGTGAGCTGAGATGAGGATGTGCATGCTCGATGAGCTGCTTGTGGAGGGACGACTTTCGAGACTTTGGTCGAGCCCATGGTAGAGGAGGATGGCAACGATCTTTTGGACGCTGCATGAACGGGGATCGAGATGAGATCACGAAGGCATCGACCAAAGTTGCGGTGCCCTCTTGTTAGTGACCCTCTTTGGGTTTACGTAAATGGGGCTTTAGCGGTGACTATTGAGTTACCTTTGCACGTTGGAGGGAGATTGGATGGGGTTGCCTAGACAAATTGTATATGATGATCGGGCCGGTGAGACCAAGGCGACACGGGTTGCATAGAGCACAACGCTCGCTGATGGATTTGCTACGTGCCCGGGAACTCTTGCATTTGATCCCTCGCATGGGGTTGGGTGGTATGAGGTATTGAGTTGGTGCACGATAGGGTTGACTAGATTTTTGGATACATCCATGGTCGGGAGCATAGTTACGGCTACCCAGGAGTTGTGGTTTTCCCGAGGAGGGACTCGACGGCGGATCATCGTTGGGGACACTGAGTGGGACTCCCCACCACTCCATGGATACGGGTCGGTGTAGTATCGGGATGGTGGATCTAGTGATCAAACTCACGCTCCATTTTTCATATTCCACTAGAGTTTTGGACAACACACCCATGTAAGGTTCGGGGCGAGGGTAGCTGTTAGCGCGGATGGTGCATCCGGTGATCAAACTCACCCCAATTTTCATATTCCACGAAAATTTTTAGACAACACCGCATGAAGGGTCGCACGCGGAGGAGCCAGCGGACTCCTTGAGTTGCCTGTGGCATGTTGGCCGATGATAGTGGGGGCCTGTGATGATGGGTGTACCACCTTAGTCAGAGGTTGTTATAGGAAGAGGCACCAACGGAACCACCGAGATAATTCCTTGTGTGGAGAGGAAGGATTTCCCATCGGATGCATGGGGCATAATGATCGCGAAGGAGAAAGCAGCAGTAGCGACGCCCACACACAAGTACATAGAGAGATTCACATGTTGAGATCTCTCGGGGAGGATCGAGGGAGGGTCCACTTATCCCGAGGGTTATGAAGATCCGTTCGTCGAGAGGATACTCAGCTGATGTGACGGTGGACGCAGCCGATGTCGGTCGAGTGCAAGTCGACGGTACGCTCACTGGCACCCAGGCCATGAGCGATCCCGGTGTGACCTGGGAGCATCAACGATGTGGCCGGTGGTTGGCGTTTGGACATGGAGATGTATTGTGGTGTCCTGCAGTGTGTTGGATTGTGCGGTGGAGCGGAGAGGAGCGACCTACATGCGACATTGGGCCTAAAGGATACTCGAGGGTATGCGGTGTGCATACTGGTCAGCTGCTCGCGAGCTCTTGGAGTGTTGCCTCAAGGAGACTTGTGTGTAGGTACATTAGATGTGTACCATTAGGAGCAACTCACCACTGGATGAACGGGGACGTTCTTGTGAGCATGCCGAGGACCACATGGCGAAAGTGGAGACAGGATCTGCGTTTGGGTTATGAGTAAATCCGAGCGCAGGAAAGGGACGTCCCTATGGTTACCTACTTTGGTGTCCGACGGATTCTTCATCATCGCCGCGGGACCTACCCACCCATCACTCTCCGGTCGCTGATTATAGTGACGAGCTCTTTTGGTTTGTTGCCCGCAGATGCTCTTAGAGCGAGAGCGACTGGAGACATGGGAGGATCACCCTGAGCGGGTTGGACGGGACCACATTGTGTCATGGCGCGAGAGGAGACTCTCCGGTTGAGACGTTTGGTGGCGCACAAGCCGACAAATACGGGCTTAAGGACGGCGCGGTTTACTTGCTAAGGTGGCACGCATTCCACCCATGGGCTCACACTTGAGGTGATTGCGAGGAGTTGCATGATGCACTTTCGAGGCGAGACAATGCGAGGCGTTATGTGAGCACTTGAGGTGCGGTGGATGGTAGACCTCATCTACGGGCGATGTCGGTGCGCTTTCCGGAAAGAGCGGGGATCACATGTTTCCCGATGGCAGCCAAGTGGTGGGGTAAGTTGCCACACTGTGCCGACCCGAAGACCCGGCATTGGATGGGTAGGCATTGGCATCGTGTAGACGGGTCGGCGTTGAGCTTGGCCTTCACGAAATTTTTCCACCGTCAAAACCCCGGAGAGGAGGATACAACCGCGCCACGATGGGAAGTGTGTCATAAATACGAGTGTGGCATAAAGCGTCGGCGTGGTGGCACACTTTTGCGTCTAGCAAAGGACCCAAGCATCACGATGCTTCATAACTCAACGAACTTTGTGGATGAGCGGCTACTACGGGAGATCATTCAGATCTTCAATTGGGCTTTAGTGGAGTCCATTGATGGCATGGGACTTCATTAGCATGTGCGAGGTTGTTAGCGAGGGATGATGTCAAGGAAGCTCATGTGAGGGAGCCTTCATCTCCACGGGGGATAGAGTGGTATCCTTTACAGAGGTTTGCTCTTGGAGTGTATGGTCGGACTACTTGGTAGGCTTCGACTTCATGAGGAATCGGACATAGTGCGCATTATCATAGTCCCTACTCTGTTGATGATGTGCGGAGGGATTCTAGTACTTATGCCTGGTAGGATGGTGTGTGGGGCAAAGGGGAGCTTCGTGTTGGATAGGATGGCTTTGGGAGCTTGGTATTGAGGGATTCCTTCATGACAAGGCAGGTCGCGAGAGGTCGGGGAGGCTATTCGATGACGCATACGAGATGCGGCACTGTTTCGCGGCGGCTGGTGAAAGGATCGACAACTAGAGAGAATGCTTGTTTAGGCATGTGGCTTGAGGACATAGCGATTTTGGTGGGGAGGACTATCATATCCCCAATTTTGATTTTCATTTTAACAAGATTAATGAATTTTATTAGAGTGCTAAGCATAGCACAATTTTGTAATCGCGGGCATTGGAGACATTTTTGTGTTTCGTGGGACTTAGGAGAAATCGAAAAATCTCAACGCTTGGTGGAGATGTGGGGCCACCTCGAAGTAGAAAATCGATTTTGTAGAAACTGTGATCAAAATATTGGGATGCGCACAGGAAAGGAGTGAAGCAACAATTATAAATATAGAAAGCGTTGAGACGACATTGGGTAACTTTTGATAATTTTTCATTTTACACATAGTTGCTCAAGTTGTTACGATGCGAGTCACGGTGTTGTTTAGCATTAAGGGTTTTCAGGAAATCTCACCCTCTTCTTCGGTGGACCACGGAGTGCCACCTAGGGAGGAAAATTCTGCTTATCTTTGGTAGCTCGAAGGATGCCACACTTACAGTTCAGTGGGATGCGGAAAGGAGCACGCAATTCTTGATGAGAGAGTGGTGTCGGAGATAGGGAGCTACATTATTTGTTGAAGCATTCCTTGACAAAATTCCGAGCATAAAGAGAAGGATTTACAAGAAGCGGGAGGTATTTCCACGGCGAGTGCGAATTTACGGAAGCGGGGGCATACGCCATACTTTCCCGGGGAACCGCGCGGTCTTTCGTAGAGGATTTTCCGGCCATTTGGTGGAGCAACAAGCCTAGCATCTACTACGAGGTTATGGTTTTAAAGATTGTGGAGCGAGGGCCAAGCATTTTGGGGTCAATTTTGGAGCGTCAAAACTAGAGCAAGCCCTTCTAGGGTTTTTTACGGGTTTTTTGACAAGAGATCTCAAAAATAATTTGGCCAAAATTTTCTAAAGCGATTCGAGAGCTCAACGGGGTTACCAACTTAGCCTGTTGACTAGAGGAGATAGGGAGAAATTGGAGCCGAAATTCCGAGGTCAACATTTGGCCAATTCCTTCGTGGGTTTTGTGGGTTATTGGAGGCGAGCTCGGGGGTTAATCTCCGAATTTTATGAGCACGGAAGGGAGTCCTAGAAGCCATTGTTTGCAACAACGGTGCTGTAGTTTTTCCAATATTCCAACAAGTAACACTGGAGGTGGGGGGCGAGGAGAGGGGAAACACGGGAGCGGCCTATGCAAAAGCTCCCCACCAATTTTCGGGGGAAACGTGGGGGGACGTCGAGGTCTTAAAAATTATAAAATATAAAATATCTTATATAACATTGAAAATTTAATATTTATAATGTATCGTCTTTATCTTTATCATTATATAACACTTACATCATGAAGGATAAATGTCATTTATCCTTCATGATGTAAGTTAAAACATAAAAAATTATTAATTATAAATCGATGAATCATATAATTTGAAACAAATTTAAAAGTTAAAGCATACATCATACAATCATACATGTAACTTGTAAGTTTGTAGCTGTATAATGTAACTACTAACAATGTATCAATGAAAAATAAAGTTTAAGATATCATATTATATCAAGATTCAAAATAAAGTTTAAACTAGAGTCTACAACTCAAGTACGAAACGGAAAACTTAAAAGCAAATATGTTAATAACATAACATATGAATATCAAATGATATCATCATAAATGAGCATAATTGCTCAAGGCAATGTCCCTAGATCTCACGTATTCAATCGCCGCACGAATATATTAGGATCAACCATGTCACCATCGAATCAGAATCACTTGAATTCTCAAACACGCTAAGCGACACACCAACCAACCCCATCTGTGTCTCATCAAGTCTTTCCTCCATATCTACACTGCGCATCATCCTACTGGATCAACATCCCATCGTGTTCTTTGGTCCCTTCAAATACTACGGTGTCTTCCTATGCTCTAGACGTGGGAGCCTTTGTGCTGGCTGACTAACTTCTCATCTCTTTTAGAGGTAAGCTACCATTCCTCTTGATAGAGTGGATGAAGCTATATGTGGACAATTCCTCTCTGCCATGAGAGGAACTAGCAATGCACGGACAACAACGCATATCTAGTTGTTTTGAGCTCTGGAGCACCATCCCCATTCATCCTCCACCAACCAATCGAGTCATCTTGGGCTAGATCTATACGATATGCCCAAGTACCACATGTGTTGAAGGGGCCACGAAGAGAAGCAAACGGAACATATTGTCCTCGAAATTTTTCCCCCTCCTCCTCAATGTACATCTTTGCAATTGCGAGCTAGGAAGTCATTCTTTACCTCAGGGATCATCAATAGGAGAGCACTCTCCCGGGGCTTTCAACATACCATTTTGGGTTTAATAAATTTTCTTTAAATAACTGCCCTAGGGGCTCAAAGGGCAATAGCATGATGTGTAAGATATGGCGGTGATTACACCTTTTTAGGTAGGGCGGTTCATTGCCCTCCGGGGGATTGGAGCAATCATGGGTTGTTTGAATGGAAAAGGAGGCTCATCTAGGGCCTATGGAACAAGGGGTGATGACCATGGGTATGGGGTAGAGCTCATGTGTATTGGCTTTTCAGTACGTACTAATTATTTTTTTGTCCACTACCTTTATCTTTTGCATTGTGCTACAATTCCACTGTTGATTGTGGCCATTCATGCTTTTACTTTTTTCTTTTGTTTCGTCAACCTCCGGGGCATCATTCCGGGCTCGACCCTCAAGGTGAAAAAAGGGGATATGGAGCTGCGCCCTATGTGGACCCAAAGAGCAATGTGGACGCAAGTGGGAGAAATGATAAATGGCTGATAGAGTGAGTGGAAAGGGAGTAATAGAAGCGGATAAAGGAGCGGGACCACGCACCCAAAGTCAAGGTTTCTCAAGTAGTACCACCCCTAGAACCAAATGGTCAATAAAGGAGATCCCAGGACTAAGATCCAAGGGTAACATCCAAAAGAGATCAAGGGGACAGGGAGCACAAACTAAGCCCACTCTTTCCGCCAAATCCCAACATCAATCCATGCCGAAGTATGTCCATGATAAGTAAACCCAATACTCAATTACCAAATGACAAGACATACCCATGATTCGAGAGGCCCACCTTCAAACAATACGGATGGGTGAGGGACCACATCGACGGCTCAGCGGGCGGAGGAATGGCACAACGAGCTAGATGAGGGTTGTTGGTTAGTCGATTGAGGTCCATCATGGAGAAAAAATTTCTCCTAGGGACATCACCCATGAAGTGGTGGGTAACATCCGGCTCCAGCTAGTGCGTGATCTCTCGAAGAGGTGAGTTGGCTACTCGAACGGGAGGTCACAAGAACTCCGAGCAATCTCTT
Organism: Pinus albicaulis; assembly: GCA_034641835.2. Lineage (NCBI taxonomy): Eukaryota > Viridiplantae > Streptophyta > Pinopsida > Pinales > Pinaceae > Pinus > Pinus albicaulis. The sequence goes on along the minus strand of CM076570.1, from coordinate 1,445,952,521 downwards.
GGTCATCGTAGACACGGTATACGCACGTGAATGACCAAACCCACGGGGTAGCATGTTTTTTCACGGTGTCTTATGATCACCCATGCTGTAATGTTGCCCTATAAAATCAACAAGTATGTAATATCCCCAATTATGATTTTTCATTTAACATTAACGGAGTTTATTGGGGGAGTGCTAAGCATAGCACAATTTTGTAATCTGGGCATTGGAGACATTTTTTGGTACATTGGACATAGGAGAAATAAAAAATCTCAACCTTAGTGGAATGTGGGAGCCACCCCTCAAGGAAATATCGATTTTGTGGAAAGGAGATCAAAATATTTGGATGAGAGACCCTCAAGGAAAGGTCAAGCAACAATTATAAATAGAGGGTTGAAGGCGACATTGAGTACCTTTTGATAATTTGTCATTTTACACATTGTTGCTCAAGTTGTTCAGGGATTGAGTCACAAGTGTTGTTTTAGAACACGGGGAGGTTTCCAAGGGAAATCTCACCCTCTTCTTCGGTGGACCACGAGTGCCACCCTAGGGAGGAAAATTCTACTCATATTTGGTAGATGGGAGGATACCACGCATTTATGATTCGACAGGGACGCGAGAAAGGAGCCACGCAGTTCTTGTTGGAGTGGTGTCGTAGATAGGGGCAACACTATTGTTGAAGCATTCCTTGACCAAATTCCAAGCAAAAAGAGAAGGATTTACATGAGTCGGAGGAATTTCTACGTCAGTACAAATTTCACGAGCAAGGGCTTGCGTCATCTTGCCCAAGAACTACGCGAGTCTTTCGTGGGGACCAAGTGTGGGGTGGCTTGTGAAAGGGATTGAGGAGCTGAGGTTGTTTGGAATTGTATTTGGGGAGATCGTGGAGGATTTTCCATCATATTGGTGGGAGCAACAAGCCCAACATCTACTCACAGTTGCTAGTTTCTACTTGTGGAGGAGGGCCAATCATTTTGGGGTCAATTTTGGAGCGTCGAAACTAGAGTCAAGCCCTTTCGGAGTTTTTTGGGCTTTTTGACAAGGATCTCGAAATAATTCGGAAGAATTTTTAAGGCATGATTCGAGGTCAAAACAAGGGTCCCAACCCTTGACCATCGAGTTGGAGGAGCTAAGGAGAAATTGGGCGAAATTCCGAGGTCAACATTGTGGCGCAATTCCTTCGTGGGTTTTTGTGGGTTATTGGAGGAGAGCCCTGGGGTTAATTTTCCCGGAATTTTTACGAGGCACCAAAGGCCCTAACGACCATTGTTTTGTAGCTAGCAATGCAATTTTTCACTATGTCGGTGCAAAGATTGTTGGGGACAACCACATTGCATGTTAGAGCGACCAATTTCATCACCTAGGCATTGTTAGCTTGCCTTGGTCAAGCCAGTGCATGATTTTTTATCTTACCGTTGTTGAGAATGATAGGGCGTAGTTTAATTCAATTTTTTACTTGATAATTACTTTTGAACTTGTTTCTCTTACTTAGATCTTCTCTTTATTAGCATATTAGGTCTTCATCAAGTCAATTATCAAAACATAAATGACACGAGATTTTGGCTCTTCGAGCCGGAGGCCAAACCTCTCCCTCTTGGATAGGAAAACCCGTAGTAATTCTTCTTATAGACTTCAATTGACGGTACCATGACCATGATCACAACCCTTGACCATTGTATGCCTCCAAGACTCTTGTCATTGCTTCAGTCCGATTCTAGTGTAGCTTCCTTCTTTTTCTACACTGCATCGCATCGTTTCTGCATCGAGTCTTAGAAAGTTCGAGTTCCTAGCCCTTGAATGATGTGATTCCTTTGCTCTTCCTTGGATCTAGCCTTGGTCTCCTAAAGACTCTTTCATGGTTTTCTTTACTGCACCCTCTAAGCCCAAGGCCGAGATCCTTTTTCCATTGTAGTAACACTCCTTTGTACTACAATTACCTTTGGCTTCTTTTCTAGAAATGTGTTGACCCAAAGCTGAAATATATATGACTCTTCTTTAGCTCAAAACCGAACTCGTTGATACGTTGTGGTAATCTTGGTTCTCACTGAGATATGCGAGGTATAGATGCAACCCTTGAAGACCAAATTGTGTAGACTTTACTACCACGCGGACTTGCCTTCTTTCTTCGTTGTATATCTCTTCTCCTTATGCGTTGAGATCCAGTACTGAATTTCGGACTTGATCGAAATTGGTGTGTTCATAATGAGGCATGCAGCTCCTTTATTTATAATCACTTGTTTCAGACTTCTAGGGTGACATGAGCTTTGTAGGCGGAGTCGACTTCATCGAGGAGGATATTTCCAACACATTTGGAGTGACTTTGTGGAGCAAGGTGACAAGGTCATTGGAGCATATATTTTTCGTTTACACAAGTGTAACATGACTCTATTTTATACATTTATGACAAGATGACAAATCCCTAAAAGACATCAAGAAGAAGTCTTTGACCTATAATAAAAACTACTTGCTCATTAAACCCATGAGTCAAGCTTTGCAAAATACATTTTATTATTTTTGTCTTCTTCATTACATAAATTCATAATTACATAGTCATTATGAAGACCGATCCTAGTTACACTTTTCATAATGGTACATTGTCATTTTTTGTCTTCTTAACTAGGGAGGTATTCATAATGGTACATTGTCACTCTCAATTTGAAGAATCTCATAAGAATAATTTGATTGGTAATCTATTTGTTATAGCATCATATTATCTAGCATTGTTACATAGCAAGGCCTTGACTAATAGCTCCATCTCTCCACGAGATCTTTGAGGTACAATGTTGGTGAGACCAATAACTATAGATGTTGAGATTTTGGGGTAGCAACGGATGTGCTCTAGCTCCGAAACTTTGTGGAGGGGTTGGAACACATGAGATCTCCAAGACCCAGAAAACGTTTGGAGAAATTCCATCTGGTGTAAAAGTTATTCAAATAATTAATTTTTTTAATGAGGACCCTAAGTCTAACTTCAGGAAATTGAAAAATTGAAGTGAATTAATTTACACATGTGATGAGAACAATCTAAGTTACGTGGATCAAGCTTCTTTTAATTTTAGCCGTTGATTAGAGATTAGATCACGGTCGTTGATGTGACAACGAGAAAAGTATAAAAGAAGGGCTTGAGGTCAGTTGGAGAACACACACAGTGAATCTAAGAGATCGAATTCTTCTGACAGAGCAGTGCTCGGATGAAGATCATATCTGAGTGATTCAAAGAAGCAGTGGGGCGGATGTAGTGATTGGTCAGGAGGAACAAGAGTACAACGCAGAGCAAGGGCAACAAAGACGCAATGGAGGCAACGCAGCCATCAAAGGGTGTGACGCGGTCCCTAGAAAGGGTGATGCAGGCCACGCAGGGGCAGCATAGAGCCTCCAAGGAAAGTCCGAAATTCAACTGGAGACTGGGATTTCTGAGCTAGCAAGGCTGAAACTAGACTCTGGGAGAAACTTATTAGCACAGAGCTAGGGTGATGCAATCCCTCAACCAAGGCCACGCAGCCTGACGCAATGGCAATGTAGAGACTGCGCAGAGCTAGCTGGGGTTTCATCAGTGGCTCATCCAGATCATTCGAGACTTGCGGGAGTGAGGTATATCTCACATTTTTCTCTGTAGCCGAGGTTTTCTCTGTTGGGTGAGCCGGTTTATGGCACCCTAGATGTACTCAAAATACTGTTGCTTAATAATAATAAACCCTTAGATACATTTGCATCGGGTTTTCCCTCATTGGGTTTTCAGGGGGACATTTGTCCGAAAAAATCTGTGTCCTTTGTCATATGTGCGTGAAGTTCGATGTAAATGATCTGTATTTGTGTACGCTTCTAGTTGTGTTTACTTTAAGTTTTTTCGAATATTTTAATTTAAATAACTTTTTGCATAATAAAACAAGTAGGAGAAAGTATATCAATATTTAAAGCGATGGGATTTATGTGCTCATAAATTTTCACATGGTATCAAAGCATTGCGAGATCAAGAGTTGAACCATCGGCACAGAGAAAGGTCGAAGATATTCTGTTTGCAAGAAGAGCGATCTGAAGCGCATAGATATGGAAGAAGAGCGGCGCGGCACCAGAGGGACAACATAGACCACGCAAGGATGAGCGTAGATTCGATCGCTCACGCGAGAGGGCGACATAGCACCCGTGGAGAGGGACAGCGAGCCGGTCTTGCTCATGCAGAGGCCGACATAGCACTAGGCGGGTGAAGCAGTCCAAGAGGGAGTGACGTTGTGCAGTTTGTTAGGGCTGGAAGTGGAGCTTCTGATCTTCAAAATTTGTTGGTGAGGCATCGGTTCTGTTGGTGCAGAACAGTGCCTAACAAAGGTGACAAAGTGAGGAGAAACAATTCCCCAGCAGACTTTTGCCAAGAAGATTGAGATTCGATCAAGAGGGTGATCGTAGACGGCTAATTCAGTAGAATTGGTGGAGGATTTCCAGGAGGGAAATCAGTTGTCAGAGGGAGCAGTGTCTCTAGAGGGTTTCTATAGCCAAGAAACCTAGATCCGGTCTTCTGTTGAGTGCAGCAGTAGTAGAAGGGAGAAGAGAACCTGTTTCGACCGTTTGAGCAGAGATGGCCCCGTACGGAATAAGAGATCAGGATAGGTCGGACAGTGTGTCCAACTTTGCGATCTGGAAGGCTAGAATCCTGACAGTCCTGGAGGAGTACGGTATCAAAGACCACGCGGAAAATTTCCTAGTTGTGCCGACCGATGCCAATGCTCTAAAGAAGTTCAACGAAAATCAGGCACGGGCAAAGCGCTTGATCATGGATGGGGTGAAGGATCACGTGGTCCCACACATTGCCGAGAAGAGGACGACACATGAGATGTGGACAGCTTTCACCACGCTATATCAAGGCAACTTCGTCCAACGGAAGATGCTTCTAGAGAACCAGATGCACAAGGGAGAGGAGATTGATCCCTTCCTCTTCAGATTACAGACGATCCGAGATCAGTTGATTGCCATGAAACTCCGGATGAAGGGCTCTTGGTGAGGAGCGCCCACTGAATGCGATCAGCGATGAGTGGGAGACCTTTGTCCAAAGCATCTTGGGCAGAGCACAACTACCAAATTGGGGTGACATGTGGGCTATCCTTCAATAGGAGGAGATCCGGAGGATGACCAAGAAGGAATTCAACAACAGAGGTGTCAAGGTGAAGAAGGACGAGGAGGACGCGGCCCTAGCATCAAAGGGACAACTGCAACAAGGGAAGAAGAAGAAGGACCAATCCAAGGTCCGGTGCTTCAGAAGTGGCGAACTTGAACACTTAGCCAGCACTTGTCCTAAGAGGAAGGACAAGGAAGCTTCAGATTCTAAGGCAGCAACAGCTAGAGGGGCAGTGGTACTGAGGATGATGTGACCATGAGTGCTCATGTGCCTCGAGAGAAGAGGCGGGGCGTTATAGATCTGTAGAGCAGCGACAGATGGGTAGGCAGGATCCTTGAGGTGCCCAAACTCTTGGATCACATACAAGCTACGAGAGCCTTAAGACAGTAGCAGGATGACTAGAGAAGTGGGTGCAAAAGATCATGGAGACGCAGAGGTAGAGTTGGGACGCTAAAGTCTAGAGCAATGCAGAGGAGAGGCAGCAGCAGCGCAGACGTTGATGGGATTTCAGCAGCACATAGGTAGTGCTTACGCAATGCAGTGCGATGTAGCGGACGAAATGCAGAGCCCTTCGGAGAGACAACGCAGCGTAGCGACGGAGAGGGTGCTCCAGGTGATGAGATGCGGCTCGCGGCTTGTCTGTCGGTGATTGTGTGGTGGTCCTTCAATTGCTTACTTCTTAACGGCTGACATTGCAGTGTAACGATTAGCGGCGCCGAGTGCTAGAGCGGGCATGATGTAGCAATTTGAGAGGAGGCTGAGTACGGATGTGGTAGTGTTAGTGGCAATGACATGGGCCGCGATGCGAGAGGAAGCGACGGCAGCGGTGGATGGAGAGCGACAAGCCAAGCATCGGCGCGGAGACCGATGCCAAAGATCGGGCAGTAGCCGATGTGGAAGTATTGCTAGAGCACACTCCTCACTAAGATGGAGTGTTGAGATTTTGGGGTAGCATCGGATGTGCACTAGCTCAGAAACTTTGTGGAGGGGTCGGAACACATGAGATCTCCAAGACCCGAAAGCGTTTGGAGAAATTCCATCGAGTCGTAAAAGTTATTCAAATAATTAAATTTTTTAATGGAGACCCTAAGTCTAACTTAGGGAAATTAAAAAATTAAAGTGAATTAATTTACACGTGATGAGAACATTCTAAGTGACGTGGATCAAGCTTCTTTTAATCTTAGCCGTTGATTAGAGATTAGATCACGACCGTTGATGTGTCAACGAGAAAAGTATAAAGGAAGGGCTTGGGGTCAGTTGGAGAACACACACAGTGAATCTAAGAGATCAAATTCTTTTGATGGAGAAGTGCTCGGACGAAGATCAAATCTGAGTGATTAAGAGAAGTAGTGAGGGACAGATGCAGTGATTGGTCATAAGGACCAAGAGTAGAATGCAGAGCAAGGGTAGCAGAGACGCAGCGAAGGCAGCGTAGCCATCAGAGGGTGTGACGTAGGCCCCCGTAGTGTCAGCGCAGAACCTCCAAGGAAAGTCTGAAATTCAGCTGGAGATTAGGGTTTCTGAGCCAGCAAGGCTGAAACGAGACTCCGGGAGAAGTTGATCGACACGAGAAGCTAGGGTGACGCAATCCCATAGCCGGAGGCCACGCAGCCTTACGCAGTGGCAGTGTAGAGACTGCACAAAGCTAGCTGGGGTTTCACCAGTGGCTCATCCGGATCAATCGAGACTTGCGGGAGTGAGATATATCTCACATTTTTCTCTGAAGCCGAGGTTTTCTCTATTGGGTGAGCCGGTTTATGGCACCCTAGATGTCCTCAGAATACTGTTGCTTAATAATAATAAACCCTCAGATCTGCTGCACTGGTTTTCCCACATTGGGTTTTTCCGGGGATATTTCTCCGAAAATTTTGTGTCTTTTATCATATGTGTGTGATGTTTAGTAAATGATCTGTATTTTTGTAGGCTGCTAGTTGTGTTTACTCGGAGTTTTAAAATATTTTCAATTAAATAACTTGTGCATAATAAAAAACAAGTAGGAGAAGTAAATCAATATTTAGTAGTAGTAGCATTTTACGTACTCGAAAATTTTCACAATAGACACCATTGTCATTGTCTCAGGAGGTACATACTCCACTCTAGTGTTCATCGAGTATGACCTTGTAGGACTATTCTTAGTTCTCAAACAATATTCGTCCTTTCATGACTACTCTTTTTCATTGGATGCCTTAATACATCTCAACAAAGTATCGGATGCCGGATAACTACCCAATCCACAAGACTTCATTCTTTCTTCTAATTGAGAGACAAGAATGTGTGCTCTATCTCTCCCTCTCAACTAGGGAGGATCCATTCCTCATGTGTCTACATTCTTCTTCATGGTCTTCACTAAGACTTACGGGTCATTATTCTCGCGTCTAGCGCATGACCCATGAGATAAAAACACAATTGTCATTCCCTCTTAACCCGGGGACCTACAAAGTGCAATGATGAAAAACATCTAGCCGCTCATGAAGTACTCCTTTCGTTGATGTCATGATTTGAGGAGCCTTCACAGAGATCATCCATCACTTTCATCCAAGAACCATGTCTTGTATCGGGAAAGTGATCCATCAATCTTCTCATATGGTCTAGCTTCATGTTATGTTGCTTTCTTTCGAACCATATATCTTCCAAGGATCTTTCATCCTGTCATATAGTTATCAATTTGTGGAAGTCACTCTACTTCCATTTGCGACTACTTCATAAGCTCATCGAGATGTTATTCAATTATAAATATGAATACTTTAAATCAAACGTTACCTTAGTGATGTTCACCATGACGTCTTCTTGTAGGCATCAACATCCTTCAGTATATGTTGACACATCTCCAAAAGATATGCATTGCCAAAGGTCTTCATCCTTTATGGACTTCTTATTAGAATCTACATATCTTTCGGGAGATTTTCTAGTCATGTCTTCTTGGCTTCCTTGGATGTTGGCTCGCCTCCTTTCATGATGGCTCCTTTTTCGTAATCTCCTCCATTCTCTTCCACACAATTTTATTTCATTTCCAGGGAACTTCCAATGTGTAGCTCCTTGATTGTATATAATCACCTCATATTCCATATGAGGACATATTATGTTGATTTCATCCGAGTGTGGAACATGATTGATTGACAACCTATGCATCGGAAGAGTTCACAGCTTTACTTTGATCATACTTCTTCTACACCGCAACCTTATGACCTGTCCGCATAGCATCTAGTGTCGCATATATATATATATATATATATATACCTCATTTATTTTCTTTGAGTCATCTTGCGGCAGATTTCCTTGGAGTGAAGATTTTTATTCCCTTGACTTTGCTTCATCAATGTGTCATTGTATCCTAATCCCGAGATTATTAGAATTCTTGATGAAACTTTTGCTTACTTTCTAACCATTAAATCCCAAGGGATTTCATTAGAAAATGTTCGCACTTGTTTCCATATTGATTAATGAACAATGATGTCCTTTGATCTTGATGTCTGTCTTTTATAAATGTTTGTTTTTTAGTGAGGTTTCCAGAGCCTTTTATAGCATAGATGTTACATAGACATCTTCCTACAATGAGCGCTCCTTCTTCAATGCTTCCATCATGATGCCCATGCCAACGAGATGCATTTACCTAAAATAAAATGCTTTTTTATCATACTATTTTACAACCGATAGAAACCTCCTAAAGATGAATATGACCTCATTTGTGTAGGAGATCTTTTACTTCTTCTTTCTTAGATTTCTTTGCATCGAGTTCTTCCTTTTCTCTGCAACATAGGCTTCTTTCCTTCTTCTCTTGTTTTTGATATGGAGGGACAATTCCTTTTTATAGTGCCCAATTTCATTACATCCATAGCATCCATGTATTCTTGTTCTTTCTTTTTTGAGGACCAAACTTTCCAATTTTTTTCTCTTCTAGATTCATTGGCTTGATTTGATTTAGTTTCTTTTGTCTTACATAAAAAACCATATATCCTTAAATGTCATTGCTTCTTTCTTCCCATAGGTGCTTGAAGTGAAGCTTCCCCATTCTTTAGGTAGAGAATTTAGTACCATGGTGAGTATTTCTCCATCGGATACTACTTCTCCTAATTTTACGTAGTTGATCTCGAATTACGGAAATCTTCATAAAATATAGGGTTATTCCTTCTTCTCTTGACATCTTCAACTCGAATAATTCTTGTCTTAAAGTCCGTATTTCTCTGCGGGACTTACTAAGAATAGCTCTACTAATTTATCATATATCTCTTTTGATGATTCTAGATTTGACATATAGGGAATGATAGAGTCCTTTATGGATTCTATAAAGATTCTTCGGCTCTTATTTCTCCCTTTGTGTATTTGGTATAGACTTGAATATTTTCTTTTCATGGTTCAACTTGAGAGCCTTTGACATAGTCCATTACTTCACTTTCAATCTGTCCTTATCTTCAGGTACAAGAAAGTGTTCGGTCAGAGCAGGTTGTTAGCTTTCCTTGCAAGAAATCATTTTGTGAGATATAGAATACTTACTTGGAAATATGCTTTCTTCTTTCATCGACTTCCTTGTTGATGATGATGAAGATGATGGCGGGGATCTCCCTCTTAGATTGATTTCAAAGTAGTGATCTTGGATCCTTGATGATCGAGGATTACCTCGGAATGATGTCTTCAATAGTGTTGGGTAGTGCTTGATGATGTGTCTTCCAACAATGTCTTTCAATATTAAGAATTTTTTATGTCAAAGATTACCCCTAGATGTATGGGATCTTTGAATAAGGTTGAAGGTCTTCTTGAGATGGCTTTGAGGATTTTCTTGCAAAGCTGATTTGACTTTTTCCAAAGTAGTCTTTCACTTTGACTTTGATGCTTTCTATAGAAATTGATTCTTGCTCTTTTGATCTTTTGATAGTCTCCTTGTCACGTAGCCCTTTTTCTTCGACACCTTAGCTTTCTGAAACCATGTTGAGAATTTGATAGGGCGTAGTTTAATTCAATACTCTACTTGCTAATTACTTGTGAACTTGTTTCTCTTACTTAGATCTTCTCTTTATTAGCTTATTAGGTCTTTCATCAAGTCAATTCTCAAAACATAAATGACACAAGATTTTGGCTCTTCTAACCGGGGCCAAAACCTCTCCCTCTTGGAGAGGAAAACCCGTAAGTAATTCTTCTTATAGACTTCAATTGACAAGTACCATGACCATGATACAACCCTTGACCAATGTATGCCTCCAAGGCTGTGTCACTGTCTTCCTTTTGCTTCCTAGTGTAGCTTCATCTTTTTCCACCTTTGCTGCTGCATCGTTCTACACCGGTCTTCGAAAGCTCGGTTCCTCGCTCTTCCTTCGATCTAGCCTTGGTCTCCTAGAGACTCTTTCACGGTCTTCTTTACGCACCACTCTAAGCCCAAGGCCGAGATCCTTTTACGTTGTAGTAACACTCCTTTGTGCAGCCAATTACCTTCGACTTCTTTTCTAGATATGTGTTGACCCAAACTGAAATATATATGACTCATCTTTAGCTCAAAACCAAGCTGGTTGATACGATGTGGTAATCCACAGTTCTCCTTTGAGATATGCGAGGTATAGATGCGTACCCTTGAAGACCAAATTGTGTAGACTTTATTACCACGATTTTCCTTCTTTCTTCGTTGTATATCTCTTATCCTTATGCACCTTTGAGATCGCATCTGTATTTCGTATTGAATTTCGGACTTGATCCCAAAATTGGTAGTGTTCATAATGAGCCGTGAGTTCCTTTATTTATAGTGATTGTTTCCACCTTCTAGGCCAACATGAGCCTTATAGGCGGAGCCAACTTCATCGAGGAGGATATTTCCAACACATTTGGGTGACTTCATGGAGCAAGGTGACAAGGTCTTTGGAGCATATATTTTCCTTTACACACAGTGTAACATGACTCTATTTTATATATTTATGACAAGATGACAAATCCTAAAAGACATCAAGGATAAGTCTTTAACCTATAATAAAAACTACTTGCTCATGAAACCCATGAGTCGAAGCTTTACAAAATACATTTTATTATTTTTGTCTACTTCATTACATAAATTCATAATTACGGTCATTACGAAGACTCGATCATAGTTACACTTTTTAACAACCTTTGTACCTAACATTTATATTAATAAAATGGCTCGGCTACGCTACGGTTTATGGAGATTTACGGGTGTTTAATGAGTTGTAAATTTTGTGTGTGTGTTTTTTAGTATTTACTATGCTTGTTTTGTTTATCATTGTAAATTTCCATTAGGAATATTACAAGTAATAAAATATGCACTTTTCAATATAAATGCGGCTAATCTATCATGAGAAATATCATATGAAGTTAGTTCTAATGTAAAAGTTAACATGCAATGCATCCTACTCTAACATGCATATAATACAAAGTCAAGTGCCTTCGAGGAAATACTCCTTCGGGAGTTGTCCATTTACTGAAAGGCGCATCGACTCACCTTCTTTAGTCTCCAAGTGATATGAATTTATTCGTTTGGTCGACTATCTTAAAGGGTCCTATCCATAGATTATCAAATTTTTTTATGCATACCCAACTTCTCCCTTCTTTTATCCCCACAGAGTACCTGTTCATTTTTGACAACTATGTCCAAACTCCATGTTGTGATGCTCGGATGAAGATGCCAGTATTTTTATTGGACTCCTCTTTCGGAGAGTTGCAAGATCGAACTAGAGATCATCTTGATCGAGTAAATGAGCGAACATTTATTTTGAATTAAATCCACTTATGTACACAAGGTTGACGGAATGTGAAATGTAGGCTTGAAGCCCCTAACGGATGTGTCACACACCCTAACTGATGGATATATGGGTCAACGTTGGAGGTCATTTTCATCCATCACTCATCACACATTCTCCCTACTGCATCCTGATTGGGTCTCGATCATCACTTGGAGTCCCTTCTTCTCACACATGGCAAAATTGCGGCAAGTATATTTTTTGTTTTGACCTAGGGTTTCGGCGCAGATTTGACCGGCGTTGACTTTGGTCAACGCTTGGTCAAACCACGACCCTAATCTCTCCCAAAATTCCGATTTATGAAATCCGCATTTTTTTGGATGAAAATCGAGGTTGGACGTTGACTTTTGCTACTTGTTGTTTTGCATTGACCGTTGGGTCGGGCCGGCGTTGACTTTTGTTGACTTTGGGTTCATCTGATATAGAGTTGTCCCGAGGAGGGTTGTGTGACACATTACGGTACAGCTAACTAAATGCGAGACTTTGTTTGTTGAAGCACCACTGTCTGACCACCGTAATGCACCACACACATATATTTTGCCGATCAAGTTAAGTGTATTTTTTGGCTTGTCCTACTGTCCGATCTCTGGTATGTTCTATTAGCATTTTACTATCTTGTTTATGTGATTGTTGTTTGATATTGGGGATAAAGAAAAGTTGCATCAAACAAAGAACATCTACAAAAATTTACATGGTATCGAGCTAAGATGAAGACAACCCAAGTTTGTAGCAATCACCGAAAAAGAGCATGGGTACCTCAAACTACAATGGCTTTAAAAGTCGATGACAAATTGACTAGGAAGGAAGACTTCCATGCACGGAAAATGACATTGGATCTTATGTTGGAAGACCAAGATGTCATGGATATGTACAGAGGTAAAATCAAGAGCCTCCATCCATGAACTACTTGCCACTCAAGTCAAAAATATAAGAAGGAAATCAAAGCAAAGGGCTGATAATCAAGAATTCAATTCCAAAGAGTACGGTAGCCTACATATATCGAGCTACACACATCCAAGGAGATGTATGATAAGTTGGTCAACATGTTCAAGGCCAACAATGCAAATCAAGTCCTTTTCTTCAAGAGACCAAATGGAAGAATGCGAAGAAAGGCAGGGGATGAATCCGTTCAATTATATTTTCTAAAAGTTGAGTTGAAAATCAGAAATAATCTTACGGCCATTGGAGGAACCAATAGGCTGATCGAGAAATGGTTCTCTCATGCACTTGGAGGACTCTCTCAAGGAATGGCATGTATTCAATACTACCATTCTCAATAATAATGTGATACCCGATTTTGGCGAAGTATTATCGAGATGTGTACAAGAGGAATCAAGAATGAAGGAATATGAAAATGAAGGTAATGTTGCCTTCACTTGCTCGTGCTAAGAAGAAGAACAATGGTGGCAGGAACCAAGGAAGAGCGAGGGCCCAAGGAAAGAAAGGAAGATGTTACAAATGTAACAAGATTGGCCACTATGCTTTAGAGAATGCCCTAATAAAAGGGGTTCTCCCGGGGATGATGATAACAACAACAACCGAGGAGGAATGAAAGGAACAACGAGGTTCAAAGGGAAGAGGAAGGCTCCTCACGATAGAAATGGTAAACCTTTCAAAAGGTCGAGAAATTCCGGGCATGAGGGAATCTAATGTTGTTCATGATAAAAAGAAACGAATTCATTCTTGTATATGCCCTCTCTGCTGCATCTCCACTCAACACTATGGATGTCTAGTTGATAGATAGTGGTGCCTCAAGGCATCTCACTAGCCTTAAGGAAGCACTACGATATGGTTGAGAAGGATGTTAATCGAAAATTATCCTTGGAGATAATGCCACATATCCCGTGAAAGGGATAGGGGACTCGTGACCCTCCACTAATCTCAACGTCAAGTCCTCGCTTGCAAGATGTACTATATGTACCGATTTGAAGAAGAACCTTGTGTCTATTTCGTCCATGGAAGACAAAGGTTTCTATGTGGCATTCGTTGAAGGGAAGGTGCGCATACTGGAAGAAGAGTTCAAGGAAGCTATCACGATTGGGTTTAGAGTTGATACACTCTACTAGATTGGAGGAAGTCCATGGGAGAGATGACATGTGATACTATTCCTCAAAGCACGAATCACGGCACCGAAGGTATGGACACCTTCACTACACGACCCTTCCCGAAAAGCGAGGAAGATGGTGGCAGGGGATGCTCGAATTCAAAAATGATCATGAAGGTGTATGTCGTGTGTCTGTAGAAAGGAAAGCATACAAGGGGACCTTTCCCATCAAGTGTCGAAGACATCGATGTCTTGCAGCGTCATTACGGTCTGTCTAGTATGTTGTCACGTGACATCCTTGGGAGGATGTTCTTATTATAAGACGTTCATAGATGACTTCTCTGCATAAAACTGGATATACTTCTTGAAGAAGAAGGATGAGGCTTTCATGTGGTTCGATACCTTCAAAACCTTCGTGGAAAATCTAACAAGGAAGAAGATCAAGATATTGAGGGACCGATAATGGCCCTCGAATATGAGCACGAACGAGTTCAAGAACTTTGCGAGAGAAGTTGGCATCAGAGGGAGACCAAAGCAGTGTCTATACTCCGATGACGAGAATGGTGTTGCTAAAGAAAAGAACAGGGACCATTGTGGAAGGCTGCATGTGCCATGCTCATGTGACCAAGGTCTTCCAAAGTTTACCGCAGGGAGAAGCTGCGAACACTACGTGTACATACAAAACCGATGCACGCATTGCACTGCAGACTCCAAAACTCAGGAAGAGGTTTCTCACGGTAAGAAAGCTTGACGTTTTACATTTTAGAGTTTTTGGATGTCCTCTTTATTTTCATGTACCGATGGAAAATAGGAGCAAAAATTTTGGATGTTCCACGGAAACAAGGGAATGTTTGTGGGCTACAACGAAACTTCGAAGGCCTATAGAGTCTATGTATTTGGTCAAAGGGAAGTGGAGATATGCCACGATGTTACCTTTGATGAAGATGCTTCCCTATGGAAAGTAATCAATCTTCCGAGATGCGAGGAAGATCATGAAGCAAGGCTCTGAAAATCAAGAAGAAACGAAGGATGAGACGATGTCCGATGTTGAAGGACCGATGGACCCTATTGATCCGCCGCTTTCAATGAGGAAAAAGACCATCATGGCCCGGGGGACACTCTTGAGGATGCCATGAATCATATGGCCCCAATGGGGACATTTCGTGAAAGCAAGAAGTTGAATAGATACAAAGGGTATCTAGCGACCATGAGTACAATCATAAAATCTAAGCACGGATCTTTTGAGGAAGTCGTAAAGCATCAAGTACGGAAAGGATGCTATTCACCGAAGAATATGAGTCCATTATGAAGAATGATGTCGGGATGTGGTTCCAAGACCGAAGGACAAAGCAGATTGTCACCTCGAAATGGCTCTATAAGATCAAGCATGGATACGATGGTAGTCTTTCGAAAAGTTCAAGGCAAGATTCGATGCCGTGGCTTCTCTAAAAAGGATGGCATAGACTATGATGACATATTTGCACATCGTGGCCCGATATACCACCATCTCGATCTATCATAGCCCACTTGTTGCTACGCAAGGATGGAATCTTCATCGGATGGATGTGAAAACCGCATTTCCGCATGGTGCGATAAAGGAAGAGGTGTATGTGGAGCAACCTGCGGGGTTGAAAGTCTAGGATCGAGACACCCATGTTTGCGGGAGTTGAAGAAAGCCCTCTATGGGTTGGAAGCAAGCACCCAAAGCTTCGATGTCGAGAGGATAGATAGCTACCGATGAAGGCGGGCTTCACTCGTAGTAATGCTAATCCGAACCTTTACTTCAAGGTTGATGAGAAAAGCCTCTCATTTTGGTGTTGTATGTGGACGACCTCTTCTTGACGAGTGCGAGACCCTCTCATTCATCAATGTAAGAGGGAGCTCAAAGCACGAAGTTCGAGAGGAAGGACCTAGAGCTGATGCATGCTTCCTAGGCTCTGGAGGTTTGGCAAAGACACAGCGAGATTTTCCCTTTCTCAAGGAAAATATATTGTGAAGTTGTTGGAAAGATTTGGAATGGTCATTTCGTAAGTCCACTGTCGACACTAATGGAGCTCAACTTTAAGAAGTTGGTGGCAGCGACTATTTGGGCCCATGCTAGCAAATCCTGCGAGTATCGATCAACTCGTAGGGGCCTTGATGTTCTTAGTGAACACTGTAATCGGACGTATGTTTTTTGCAGTGAACACTTTGAGTCAACACATGGTTGATCCTTATAACATTCAACTGGGTTGGTGCTAAAGAAACTCTTGAGATATCTACAGGGCATGATAGACCATGGGCTGAGATGCCTTTGCTAGGGAGCATGACACTCCATGGCTATACTGATGCCATTTGGGTTGGCGACTTGGTGGATCACAGAAACACATCTGGATCTTTGCTTCACACGTAGGTACCTTCGACGGAAGCGGAAGTCGTGTAGTAAGCACCGCTCGGGCCGAATACATTGCGAGCATCTATGGCTGCACTGTCGAAGTCACTTGGTTGCGAAAGCTCTTCGGTGAGTTGTTAGAGCATGTGCTAGATGCCACCATTATCCTTTGTGATAACCGGAGGGGGATTCGTTTGTCGGAAGAATCCTGTGTTCCATGATCGATCCAAGCATGTTGATGGGCTGGTACCACTTTATTCGAGATATGCAAGTACGGGTGAGGCACGTAAGGCGCTCGATCATATAGGAGCCGATGAGTAGGTCGCGGCTATTCTCACAATGCCCTTGGGGAAGGTCATGTTCCTAACCTTCAGTGAGAATCTTGGAATCGTGGAACGTCCCTATTACGAGGTCTTGTTGGACGATGAGCTTTGGGAGCTCCGGGGGAGCTTTGGGGATAGCTTCTCGGAACTATAAGCAACCACGAGGGCTAGGCTTGCCGAACCTTGTTGGTGTGCTTCTACCCCACGATTATGATATTGAGTTGGTTCACCTTTCATGATCTCTCGCCCCAGTATGCATCCTACCCATTGAGTCCCGAACTCATGGGAAGTACTTCTCATTTGGCCGGTGAGGTGGGAAAAGCTAGAGACCGATAGCAAAGACCGATGGACACATCGAGGAGATTGTCGTACTCTCTGCTGTCTAGGATGACACGTGTCCGAGCCACTTGATGCGGGATCAAGTCTAGTGAGGATTTCGAGACCTCAAGCGACTCGGGTTAGTATATGACTCCTTAAGTCCAGTGAGGTTTCGAACCTCCAGTCGACTTCGGGTCGGGTAAACCAACTTCGAGTGTTGGTATGTGCACTTCTTTGAGTCCTATAGAGGTTTCGGACCTCAGGCATGAATTATCGGTCGGAGTGATGTCTTTGGGACTCATCGTGTTGTTTTTGAAATAAAGCTAACAAAGCAAGTTACGGCGAGATGACGCACGATGTTTGGATGGCACGGGTGGATGGAGTTCTCCCTAGTTGAGAGGGAGGTGTTAATTTTGGACAACTAGGGTCCAAACTCCATGTTGTGATGCTTTCAAATGAAGATGCCAATATTTTTATTGGACTCCTCTTTTTGGAGAGGTGCAAGATCGATCAAGAGATCATACTTGATCAGATGAGCGCGAACATTTATTTTGAATTAATTTGACTTATGTGCAAGGTCGGAGACGGAATTGAAATGTAGGGCTTGAAGCCCCAACGGATGTGTCACACACCCTCACTTTCGATGGATATATATAGGTCAACGTTGGAGGTCATTTTCATCCATCACTCATCACACATTCTCTCTCTGCATCCCGATTGGTTCGATCATCACTTGAAGTCTCTTCTTCTCATACGTCGCGAAAAATTGCGACAAGGATATTTGCTTTTGACCTAGGGGTGTCAGAGCAAATTTGACCAACATTGACTTTGGTCAACACTTGGTCAAATTGACCCTAATCTCTACAAAGTACGTTTCTGAAGTCCACATTTTTTGGCACAGAAATCGAGGGTTGAACGTTGACTTTGATGGGGTTGCGTTGACTTTTGTTGCTTTGCTTTGCTTTGTGTTGACCGTTGATTGGGACAATGTTGACTTTTGTTCACTTTGGGTTGACTAATATAGAGTGTCGTCGAGAGGGTTGTGTGACACGATGCAGTTGGCTAACGTGCTTGAGACTTTCTTTGGTTGAAGCATCCTGATGACACGTCGTAATGCACCACACACATATATTTTTCTTGATCAAGTTAAGTGTATTTTTGGCTTGTCTTTTGTCGATCTCTTGGTATGTTCTATCGACATTTTACTTTCTTGTTTATGTGATTGTTGTTTGATATTGGGGATAAAAGTAAAGTTGCATCAAAGCATAGAACACCTACAAAAATTTACAATACCGAGTCACCGAGGTTTAAATGTTCTATCTTGCGTATGTTTGTCAAAATCGGTTTTCATCTTGTCATGACTATCGGCAAGTTGATCAAGGGTTTTCCTCCTATCTTCATCGCTCTCAATGATTTGATCAATACGGAGTACGTATAGCATCCTCTTGTTCGGGAAAGGATTTCAAGCACTCAAGGATAGGTAATTGGAGTACATAGGTATCCTAGCTTCGGGACCCATATACCAGTGGAAGGGAAAGTGAATATAGTGGGAAGCCTTTACTGGGTGGTTTCGGTCAACCCATAGGGCATATTTGATCTTGTTATGCCAATCTCTCTTATGTTCGCCATAGTTCTCTTGATAATCCTAATGAGGTTCTTGTTGCTTGATTAAGCTTGACCATTTCCACAGGGTAATAATTAGACTAAGACAATATTATACATATTTGTTACACATAGTGATGTGAGAGCCATAGAGTCAAAATCCTTTGCATTGTCGAGTCACTATTTTGGTAGGAACAGAACTACAGTAATGATTTATCCTCAAGGAAAGCAATAACTACTGATCGATCGTCGTTTTGGTCGATATGGCTTCTACCCATTTAGTGAAATAGTGGTTGTTGTGAGGATCCACTTATGGCCATGACTTGAATTTTCTTTAAACTCACCGATGAAATCAAGGCCATGCGTCGAAAGGGGGCATCCACCACCACATTTCTAAGAGCATGGCGTACTAAATGCTTCTTTATGGCAAAGAATTGGCAAGGTTGGCATTTTTTTACAAAGTTCAAGGTATCGACAAAAATAGTGGGCCAATGGTAATGCGCCTCAATATTTACGTGAGTGGTGGTTTGGGCGACATAATGTCCCACAAAACCCGAATGAAACTCCTTTAATAACTTCAATTCTTCCTTGTCAACACACCTAAGGACTACCCCATCGAGGCTCATCCACACGAGTCCATCTTGGGTTAAGCAAAACTTAGATGCCTTTACTCTTAGGGATCTTCTCTTGTGGTCGATCAGAGGTGAGGAGGGCGGAGACAAAGTTCTTTGTACAATTCATCTTCCTCAAGTTCAATAGTAGTGACTACATAGTTTCTCCTTCTCTCTTCTCTAATGGCCTCGTTATTGCTTTCAATCATCATCTCGAGTGAAGCCTTAGCCTCGGATAATTTTTCTTTGGGAAATGTCGAGGTCATAATTCTCGGATTTTGGATACCCATTTTCCCCTGGATCCAAGACAATCGAGTTAGGGACAACACATCTTTGATGACGAGGGTATGGGACATATGCATATATCTCGTTGTGTCTGACGTAGGCCCTAAAATGTTTGACGGACTTACAAGAGCATATGCTTGTTTTTCGGTGATGGTGTATCTTGTCTCAGACATCACGGAGCGGCTTGCTCATGAAAGCTATGGGTCTCGTCTCCCTCATCATCCTTCGCATAAGTATCCCATCAATAGGTGTCTCTAGAGGCAAAGGAATAAATGATAAAATCCTTAGTGTGATGGGGCTAGCTACGAAGGGAGCATGGAAGCAATTCTTTCTTTATTTCCTCATCGGCTTCATTTGTTTTAGGGATTCTCATGCATATGGAGTGTTTTTTCTTCAGGAGGTCACTCATAGGTTTGACAATTTCAAGAAAGTTTGGTATGAATCTTCTCACAAAATTGATTTTTCCAAAGAATGACGTTAAGGCATCTTGATTTTTGGGATAAGGAATATTCCTGATAGCTTGGATTCTCTCGGGATCAATGCTAATCCCATCTTTAGAGACTACATGCCAGAGCAACTTACCCTTGTCCACACCAAAGATTGACTTTTTAGGATTGAGAGATATGTTGTATTGTCTACATTTCTCAAATACCTTCCTCAGATGTTTGCAATGGTCTTTTCTCTCTTTAGAGAGCACAGTCAGGTCATCTTGATAGATTTCCATGATCTTCCTATTGAGGTCCCTAAAGGCAAAGTCCATGGTTCTCTAAAACGTAGACCCAACATTAAGGAGACCAAAGGGAATTCTAAGGTACATGTATGTTCCCTGTGGTGTAATAAAAGCAGTTTTCAAGTGATCTTCCTCTTTGACAACAACTTGGTTGTATCCAGAGAAACCATCCATGAATGACACCATTTGAGACCTAGTTATTCTTTGCAATAGGTTTCTTTACATGTTGGGAAAAGAGGTAAATGTCTTTCAAAGAATCCACCGATTAGAGTCCCTAAAGTCAATACACTCCACGATGTTGTCGGTCTTTTTTGCGGGTGATCACGTTGGAGATCCATAATGAATGTCGAATGGGGGCAATGATCCTTGTGTCAACCATCTTTTGGAGCTCTTCCTTTACAAGAGGCGAGTTTTGGATTCATCAGGTCTTAGCTCTTTTGTACGAGTTCACCCTTCCTTGAGGAGAATGGTGTGTTGGATGATCTGGGGGCTCTACGCTTTTGAATGTGTCAGACTAGGCAAAGACATCCTTATATTCTCTCAATGATTTTTCCAGCTCATCCCTTTCTTCTTTAGAGAGGTACTTTCCAACCTTAATGATTTGGGGAGAGGTCACAAATCCTAGGTTTAGATCCAGCATATCAGGGGTTTCTTTATTACCGTTGCTAGTAGTGCTAACATCATTCCTATCAAAGTGTTGCTCATTGATCACATCCTTATCCTTTGTACGAGAATTTTCATGGTCTTGTAGAAAATTACTTATGTCTTGGTCATCCTCAAAAACAAGCCAATGTTCTTCAAAGTCAGGGATAGAGGGTCTATAGATTGTGTCAATGATGCATTTGCCTCTTCTTGCAACATCATGAGAAATGATTGTAGAAGTGGATGCGGCCACAGCCAAGGTATTTGCCATGTCATTCAAATATCGGTCAAATGCTCTGAAAGATAAGTCATCGAACCGCTTGAGCATGTGAGTGATCCTTTCTTTGTAGGGTTTCAACTTTTCATCCTTTGTGTCAAAAGTTCCCCTAATTTGTGAAACTCTAGATCATAATCCCCTATTACGAGCAATTATTGAATCCCTCTTGATTTGGCTACTTCAAGACCTAACAATAGGGCCTCATACTCAGCAATATTATTAGTGCAGGTGAATTGGAGCCTTGTGGAAAACAAAAGGTATTCTTCGTATGGGGAGATGATTATGATGCCAACTCCTGCCCCAAATTTGGAATGTGCCCCATGCAAAGTGCATTACCCATAATCCGAGGGAAGGAGTAGCAACATGTTCATTTTGAAAAACCTCCATTTCTCCAGTTTTGTCATATTGTTCTTACTTTTATGTCGAGGTTCAACGGGAGGATGCAATCATAGCGGAAAATTCATGCCTATGCCATGACTTACATAAGGATTTTTTCTTTCCAAGGGAGATAGATAGCGGTAGCCTCTTTGCTAGTGGATAGATTGAGTATTCTGTACTTTGGACATGATCATTCCCCATGTTGGGGGTGTTTGTACCACAACTATGTTGATAGAGAATCTTTTTTCGAATATGTATGAAGAAAGGTCTTCACCCCTTCCATGATCCCACATACCTCAAGCTCATCAGAGTTCAAAATCATTTTCGCGAGACATTTCTTTGAAAGCTTGAGTCCTATCTTTTTCATAATGCTTGAAGACATGATGTTGATAGGGCTACCAGAGTTTAGGATGCAATTTCTTAAGGTGAGGTCGTTTAATCCAAGGGCGATGTAGAATGGATCGCTTATATCCAAGGCTAGCCTCGATGGGGCTTTCAAGATAGGATCAGGGGGCTTCTTCTTTATTTTGGGTTTGTCTTGGGGTAGAACATCTTCTTCATTTTGGGGAGATTCCTCTTCATCGAACAAATTATTTTCCTCGACCTGTAACATATTGATGGATGTTTGCCTCATAGTTTGATCAAGGTCGAATATGATATTTTGGACTTGGAAGAGGCTATCAGGTTCCTTGTTTCGGGCATCAAAGGCCAACTTTCCTGTGAAAGTGTTTAGGTACATTATGAGGTTATTTCTTTTGGAGGGGCTAAGTTATATGGAAAGGCACGAATGATGGTTTTGAACCTATGATTGAATTCAACAACAAACTCGTCATCCTTCTTTTCGGTGGATAAAAGGCCTTTGTATAGTTGAACAACATCCTTTTTATGGTACCACCCCCTTTAAAATGTTTCAATGAATCCTTCCCATGAGGAGATAGATGATGGAGGAAGGGAGACATACCACCCTCGAGCTTTCCCTATTAAGGTTGTGGCAAAGGTAATCATGCGATTGAATTCATTATAAGATTCCCCACATGTCAAACCTTCAAATTTTAGAAGGTGTTCCTAGGGATCTTCTTCCCCACTAAATGAAGGTATGTTAGAAGCCTCAAGTAAAGGGGTGAATAGTGCCCCAATCATGTTTGAAAGGTTGAGAGACAAGAAGATTTTATGCTTTTGTTTCAATATGTTGATCTTCCTATCAAAGAATGGAGTATGGGATTCATGACCCTTTCTACGATGATAGGCTAGAGTCTCAGGACCGTCCATTTTTACGATGGGGATTGTGGAGTCGCCATAGGAATATTAATTGATGTCGTGAATGAACCAATTCCTCAATGATTCGCAAGGGAGGCATACTTGCTTCCTTCCCGGCAACGACGCCATAAATGTTACCACTCAAACCAGCAAGGGACCAAAGAGGGGTTCCTATGAGGGCAACTGATAGATCAAAATGACAGCAATGGAGACTTAGCCCATTATCATCACGACTAAGACTCCCTACTCTTTACTAAAGATTTCACGATGGGAGGAGACCTAGTAGTTTTTGGAAGTCACTTGTAAAGTATAGATCGATGAATAGGTGTGAAAGTGACCCTAAAGAAACCCTTTCCCTAGGATGAGAGAGGAATGGGACTTGCTTGCCTTTTAAGCAAGGGACTTGATCTTCTAGGGAGGGATAAGAATTGGAGGGTTGAGGAGTAGAAGAGTAAGATTTACTAAAGGAGGTTCTCAATCCCTAAATCACTGGGAACTTCGCAGTCCAGGTCGCCCTTGATAAAACAACATTGATGAAGAATATGAGACCACATGAGGCAAAGTGGGACCCGGCCCAGAGCTAGGGGATGGATTTTGGCACCTGTTGGTGTTCTTAATCTAGAAAGGCGAGGGGAAAATATCAAACAAGAATTTTCTTCCAATGATGTCTGATTGATCCTACTAGGTTACGACGCTTGGGAACACCTAGGCAAAGCCTTGATCTTAGAGCTGAGGGCTTGGCGTATCCGAAAGATTCCACCATCGGAATTGCTCCAGAATTCGGAGAGTGAGGGCACGCAGCGGTACGGTTTCTGTGCCCAGCTGAGTCCCGAGAAATTCATGCGCCTAAGTGACCTAATGCGTAGACCTGAGAGAAAAAAAGGAAAGAGTGAAAAGAGAGGGAAAACGAGTCACACCTTTTGAGGACGGGTGCCGATTCTTGGTGATATGGAGTCCAAGGATAATAATGAATAAGGATTAGGTTTCTAACGTTCAGAGGAGGCTCCAGAAAGACAACTTCGTCCAATGTTAAAGGAAAGAGAAGAAAAGTGGCAATCAAGCCTTTATACTTCATACAAATGGTGCAAGCTTATCAAGATAACATGATCTCTATGACATTTCATTCATCTAAAAATCACCCATACATAGAATAAGCTAAATAGACACATAATTCCACATTTCATACATGCAACAATTCAGCTAGTTATAGCGAAGTCAATTGTATTACGTATAACCAAAGAAAAAATATACGTTAAATGTGCTAGCTTAACATATTAGAGAGTATATCCAATCAACATCGCATTTGAAAATAAGAAGCTCAAGATAGGAAATAGCCCAAATCCATACATCAAAATTCATCCATCATCCAAAAATAGTCCTCCAAGGAAAGAAATACGAAATTCTCTAAAGGACTGAGAGATCCTAAGTCGAGAGAGATGATACATATAAATCCAACTATCTTATTTAAACACCAATTAGGAGTTTGATTTTAGCTAATGAGTCTGCATTAGCCCCTAAAATGTGAAAATAATGTGCAAATAAACTGAGCTTTTGGTGACAATCCTACACGCTGGCTCATAAATCAAATACTTGAGCCTCTCGGGAGGTCGAAATAATACATACGTGCATAGTGTTAGGGCCCTCCAAGGGCACCGATAATGTCAAACAAAGTGCCATAATGATGAATAAAAACACTCAAGGAGGTGATGGACGAGGGGTGGCCCCTTGTTCTCCAAGTAGTAGATCTTTGGTGCTCGATGGGTGTGGAGGCAGCACACAATCCCTGCATGGGTCTCCCGCATGAGTCCACGATACTGCAGAATCATATGCGAGGGCTCGAGAAGATGGAATGGATGTTGCCGTGTCATCATACAAGTCTTTCGGGACACCGCCAAGTGATGTGGTGCTCCTGCGCACGGGCGGTGAGCCTAATGTACCAAGTGCATCATCCGCGTCCCAAAGGTGGACTAATGTCCGGACACGTCGGTCGCTCCATGGAGTGTTGTTTGTTGCTGTGGAGGCCCATGGCTCTCTGAACACACCCTATATGCTGTGCGATGTGAGCCACGCCCGAAAGGGTCAGGACCCCACATGAGACGAGCCCAAATGGTCACCATTTGCAATGCATGTAAGATCCATTATGTCCCCTAGCCTTCTATAGTAAGAAAAACTGAGTCCCTTTAGAGTAATACGTAGCACTTACAAAACCATAGACAACAAAAGTGGGCACTTCATAATGGCATGCACGCTTCCTTGGTGGGCTTTGGCATGTGTTAATGTCTCCAAGCTCCAAAAGGGAGTTAGCCGAGTACCTTATTAGATCGGTTTCTACCCTTAGAGGAGAAAGTATGTTGTAATAGAAATTTCTGAATCTTATACTGTACGCAAGAGTATTACTATTAATCTAGTTATGCTCCTCCTACTTATGCAAGTTATTAGCGGATAAATTCAGGTTAGATTTAAAAATCAAAGCAAAACACATAACGGATCTCTGCCGATCCCGGATCTGGAATAAGCACATGCACACATTGACAAAGTGACAATTATTTACGGACAAATACTCCCAGGAAAAACCGATGTGGAAAACACATCTCTGGGCTCGCACGGGGGTTTACTGTTATTAAGAATATTTGAATACACAAAATGCTGGGTTCCGGATACGAGAAAAACACGATAGAGAAATTAGCTGAGATCTGGCTCTTTGGGCACGGTCTGGTCGCGCAAAATAATGGTGATCCACACCCTCAAAGCGTGACGAACTCGGTCAAGATGGGGCCTCGAAACCCCGGCGTTGCCGAGCCTCTGTCTGACCCTGCGGAGTCACTCCCAAACCCTCGGCACTCGCTCAGGCAGCCTTGCGTTACCCCAAAGCCGAGCCTGACACGGTCACTCCGGCGCCCTTACTGAAGGGTCTGCGCGTGTAACTGTCCCCCAGGGAAATAACAACGGTAATAAACGAGTAAATGCACCCATGTCTGGATATAAAGGCGGACCGGATGTTTGAATCATGACACGTGTAACACCAAAATACGAGCCATTTTATTAATCGAGAAAGGCGCATAGGAGGTACAATGGAAATGGAGGTAAGTGCACTGTCTGCACCCTGGGCCCGGAGTGGAGACCCTCTCCCAGCGAAGAGAGTGCGTCTGCTGCCGAGCGTCACCGGGCTGCTCCTAGGCGAAAGATGAGCTGCGGCGCGGGTGAAAGTGCTGCCGACCTACTCTCAAGGCAGAAGCAGCACGCGTCTCTTGGAGGACGGCGAGGCGCGAGACACGAATAAAGCACGCCCTCGCTCTCCAGAGAGCGGATGAAGCTGCTACGAGGATGCTGGAAAGCAGCTGGCACGCCTAACCTCCTCGGCAATCGCGCTCCTCGGTCTGCGTCCCACACAGTGGATACGGAAGCCTCTATCTGTCAAGCTGCCTCCTCCCGCTGCGATGCGCGTCCTCCCAAAAACCGATCTGGCAATCCTCGAGATCTGTGCTGCAGATGCGGAACTGTCTCCTCGGATCTACGGCCTCTGGGGCTGAGATGCGGTGTTTTCTCGGATACTGGACTGAGATGCGTCGTATCTCCTCGGATACTGTACGCTCCTCACGTTTCGGATCTCTTGCACTGAAAACCCTGGGATCTTGCAATATGCAAGGCTGAGATACGCAACATACGAGGACTAGAGTGCGGCGAGATCTGTCCTTCACGAGGCCAGATGCGACAAAGAAACCTTCGAGATACGCAGCCTCACCTCCAAGGATGGACGGGCGTCCTCACTGCAGGCGGTCGGCGTCCCTGCCGCCCGCTCCGCTTCGGCGTTTTCTGCGCCGGTCGCAGAACTGGCGTCCTCTTGGACGGCGTCCTACCTCTGTGCAAGGGACGGCGTGCTCTCTTCGGATCAGCCCGGCGTCCTTCTCCTTCAAAGGTCGGCGTCCTCCCTTCTCTTTATGCACGCGACCACCAAGAGGGCTTTCATCCTCCTCGAGATGTGCCGCGGAAATGTCGCGCACCTGCTGCTGAAAAAGCCTTGCTAGGCGGGCAGGCGAAGTCCCGAAAGCTAAGGGTGGAAACCGCAGAAAAACCTTACCGTGAGCGGAGGCACGCGGTCCCAGGAGGCCTAAGGGTGAGATCTCCCGGCCAGGAGCCTTCGTGCACTAGCGATGCGCGTGAGGCAGAGCTAAACAGCCGAAACGTCGTCAGGCAGAACAAAGTCTAGCTGTCAATAAGAATATCAAAAATCATGGATGATCAAATGAGGGTGAGAGCACTCTCCTTTTATACGACACCAATCTCCCTCCAAAACTCACTCACACCACTGGATACGACGGTTTGCAGCGGGTTAACTTTATGTCTCCTCCATCGCCCACGTGGACCCCCAAGGCCCCCTCTCTAAGTTACAACGTCGAGCTTCTTCTAGGAAAAAAGAACACTTTGTTAAAGTGTAGGTGGCTAAAGTGAGGTGACCCCTCTTGTTTCTCCGCTTTATTTATTATTCCTATCTAAAGCGGCAAAATAGTTACACAAAAAATGCAATATTACGAGTGTGCAGCTTCATTGCGGAATATTACGGTCTCGCAAGCAAAAGCACGTTGCTTGTCCTCGAAACGGCGGAAGTGAGGAGGATCGTTTGCGCTCTTCTCATCCTCCCAGGCGCGCTCCTCATACTGGCGATTCTTCCATCTCACCGGAACTCTGCGATCTTCTGCCCTACGCATGGCTAGTCTCTCCTCGTGTCAATATTGGCCCTGCGTGCGTCAATGCCAAGTGCCCCTCATCATCTGTCGGAGGTAGCTCCTACGGTGTTGTCTGTGCTTTGACGGTGCCTTCTTGAGTGCATGATACATGAGAAAATGTAACGGAATCACAGTGCGCAGCGCAACTCCAACTCGCCTGCAACTTTGTCTAGATCCTCCAGAATCACCGGTATGGTGCATAAAAACGAGGCTTAAGCTTCTACGCCTTTATACAGTGTTTGAGTGAAGAGGCGGCGGTATGGTGGCAACACGCAAGTGAGACCAGTGTCCCCTACCTCAAGAGTGTCTCTCCTCGGCCCTGTACGCATGCAACTCGCTGGTTGCACTCTGGGCGGTGGCTATGTTGTCTCGCCAGAGAGTGGGAAGGATGTCTTCGGCTCTCTTGGATTCCATGGTTTGGCTCGGTGGAGCCCTGCACCCCCAAACATCCCATCCACCAAAAGACAGAGGCATGATGTCCATACAACGCATAAAACGGTGTCATGCCGATGAGACATATGATGGGTTGTGTTGCTGGCAGTACTCGCACGGATGCGCCATGGTGCACGCCACGCTGAGCGCACGCCTTGCACGCGTGGTTACGCAAGCAACCCTCCCGGCCACTTGTTCAGCTATCTCTGCGTACGCCGTCGGTGCGGGGATGATAGCCGGTGCTGCGAGTGACTCGGTCGCTACTAGTCGGAAAGAGCTCTGCCAAAATCCACCCATAAGCGAGGTACGTCCACTGTCACTAACAATGGTCTTGGGTGAGCCATGCAATGCGAAAAACCTCCCGGAGAAGAAACAACTGCACTTTCTGGCTGCTTTGTGTAGTGTGCCGAAATGGCAAAGAAAGTGAGCATACTCGCCGTTGGCCGGTCCATCTACTACGAAAGATGCGGTCGCACCCACCACACGCAGCTTGGAGCAGGCCAGTGATGAAGTCCATCGAGACACTCTCCCTTCCCCTCGGGAAATGAAGCTGGTTGTAACGACCTCGCGAGGATGGTTCATCTCCCCTTTGTTCTCGGCGGCAAACCTCGCACTCACGACATCTTTGAGTACGTCCTCCTTTGAGAGCCCTTCCACTTTCGCAAATCTCCTCCAGGATGGCCACGTACATCTTGGTGAACCCACGACGCCCATGATGGTGAATCATGAGAGGCACTTGGAGTATCTTCTCCTTGAGGTGAGATCTCTCGGTCTGAAAGATCCGATCACTTGTCAATAGGACAGCACTCATGCTTCACCCTAGTGTCTTCTGCTATCCGCCATGCTCATCATCCCGGCACCTCGCATGCAAAGTCTAGCCTCCTCGAATACTCAACCCGGTGGTCGAGCCTTCCAATCCGGCGTCCAAGCCTCTTGAAGGATACGTAGCATGCAAGTCTGGCTAGAAATGCGAGCATACGCTACGCATTGTTCTTCCCTGTATGCCCATGCTCTTTGGTCATAAGTCCTGCTGGATCTTCGTTTGGTCCCTTCTAGCTGCCTCTCCTGTTGTTTGCAGCTGCGAAAAGTGCTTCGGGCTACTGCATTCGATCACGACTCTAAATACGCCGCCTGCAATCGTGCCGGGACACGCGAGGCATGCGCAATGGCCGACATCTCCTTATCATAGGCGGGATCAGAGTCTCTCATGTGGAAGGAGTTTCGACTCTCGAATGCAATCGGGTGACCCTCTGCCTCAAAGAGCGCTCCAATCGCTGCCTCACGCGCATCGCCATGCTCTAGGATAAAGCATTTGGTGAAATCGGTGCCACGCCAACAGGACGAGCTACTGCTGTCACCTCGCACGGGCTGTCGAAAAGCTCGGCCGTGCGGTGTCCGTCCGGCCCGGAATGTCGCTTTCTCGTCGGCTGCGCGACGCGACCGTTGTGAGAGGCGCGGACCCTTGGCAGACTTCTGCGTAAGTAGCGGATGCCAATGAACCCTCTAGGATTCGTCACATTCCGCGGCTGCGGCGGTCACACGATAGCTTGGGATCTTCCTCGATCATGGACTCTCCGCTCCGTCCACTCCTGCATGATGTGTCCAAATACAACATCTACTTGTCCGAACCAAACTCACCTTTGGAAGAGTTTGGCAAGCTTACTTTGCTCCTCCCGGGATGCGCACAGCGTCTCATGTGCTTTGGAGGTGCTCCTCCCAGGTCCTGTTGTATGTGTAGAATATCATCAAAGAAAGACGTACCGAACTTCCTCGGATGCTCCTGAAGATATGGTTCATGCAGAGGCGGAAAGTGGCCGAGTGCATTGGTTGGTCCAAAGTGGCATGACCAAAAACTCAGAGGTGCCTGCGCGGCCTCGGCGAGTTTTGGGAACGTCCTTTGTTCCCTCATGCGTGTCTGATGGTGCCGGAACCTCAAATCAATCTTCGAGAAGAAACGCATGCTCCCTCCTCAACTGGGCCATCGACTCACTTTCGGTCACGAATGGGGTACCGGTTTCTTCAATGTCTTCTTGTTCGGTGCTGCTGCAATCAGTGCACATGCGGCTGTTGTGCCGTCCTTCTTCTGCACTGCGGACACGACGAAGAAGCGAGGCCAGTGCTTGGGCGAGTAACGCAAGGAGCTAACGACTACTGAGTGGCTGGCCGCTCTATCTCATCCATAGCGGGCGCTTGGGATGCCTGCTAAGGGGTGGTGGTGCTCACTTTGTATCCCTGCTCAGCTCTACTCCGTGTGCTCCAAACCCCCGATCGCGGTGGGTTTGTCCGGTGGAATATCTCCGAGCACTCTTGCCCATGTCTGTCAAGAAGAGAAGAGTACGCGGGTCGTTGCACCGCACTGCTGTACCTGCTGTCGGCGGCGGCTCGCGACCAAGCACATTCCATGTCTCCCCGGCGGAATGTCGCATCCCTGCGCACCGTGTGCTCGGTACGTGCGGGGCGGATATGTGTACGACCTGGGATCTTCTCATGCACTCCGATCTTGGGATCCTTCCACTCCATTTCCAAGGCCTTCCAATACGTGGTGACCTTTCCCGGGAGTGATGGCTTCCACTTTGCCTCCCAATATCACATTGGGTGTCGAGGAATGTCCACACAGAAGTCGGTCGATCAACGTATGGGTGCTGTCGTCGTCCGCGCTAAACTCGGGCACATGCCGAGGACGGAGCCACAGACGCCAGTCCGCGGAAGTCTCCTGCGAGCGAAAACCCATCAAAGAAGCTCGCTTGACGGGTATGCCTCTCAGTGCTACCATGCGGGCATCGATGGGGTGTGGGTGGCCCACCGTCTATCCTTCTCGGCCGGCTGCTGGCCCGGCCGTGCGCATGCCACGTACGCGCAGTGTCGGGATACTTGGGGACTCCTCGCAGCGTCTTTGCTGGGAAGACTCCCCCGGTCGCAAAGTGAGTGCCTCCTCCACGCCCCCGCAGGCGAGGCACTCTGTGGCCCGCCTGACACTCCTCCTGCCTCGTCCTCCCGCTACCGTCCTCTTCTCGTGCGCCTGCGGAGGAGACACTCGCTGATAATGCGCCTTCCACTGCGGTGCATTTGTGGCTCTGCGTAGCCCACGGCTCACGGCGAGGTGAAGCCCCAGCACCGGCAGGTCTCGGCTCTCCTCCTAGCCTCTGTCATCGGTGTCCTCGTCGGGATCCCGCCTTGGGCGGAATCCTCATGTCCTTACCACTTGGTGCAGGACGTCTCTGCAGGGATAAGGTGGCCGAGTCTGAGCAGCACGTCCACTGCGGGTCACGGGCCTGCCGATAGCATCTGACGATGTGGCCGGTTTGTTTGACGTGCTGAGACCCGCAGTGAGGTTACGGCAGGCCCGATCCAACATCCGTGACGTGAGGCTCGGCGATATGTCGAGGTGCCATCCTTCCAGAAACCCTCAAAAAATCGGAGATGCATGCACTACACCCACATGCTGTTTGAGCTTGGTCGACTACGAGGAAAAGGGCACGATGCGGGTCCTTACGGTCAAAAGACGTTTCACCACCCTCTGATCGGGCCTGGAGCTGGCCTGTGTAGTCCTTTCGTGGAGATGCGAGGTGCTGGTTAACCCATGAAACCACCGATTACGGGCCTCACCCTCTGGATGTAATGCGAGCACGTCTTAATGGCCTCCTTCTCCGACACTGCGAGTTAAAGGCGAAAATAGAGATCTGGTTTTCCACCCAAGACACCGTCGTGGTCTTTGGAGGCCCATCAAACATCGGCGAAATGAGGTCTAGCTTGTGACGGCTGCAGTGCTTTCGTCACGGTGGGAACCCCGTCCTGTTTCGATGCGTGAGGCTGCGCCGCCTCGGTGCACGAGATATTGAGATTGAAAGGAGGCCTCCGTGAATTCCGGCGAGCTACGCCAGTTGCAAACCAAAGCTGCATGAAGATCGGGACCCTCATCTCTTGCCACGATTTGCTCCACTTCCTCCTCTTAGGAAAAGTGAGGCATGGTAGGTCGCGTGTCCATGCACGGAATGGGTCCTACGCGGCTGTCTGGCAATGGTATAGCATGCGGTATGCTCAGCTGGATGTTCTGAGTCCTTCTGCACGAAAGACCCACAGGGGGCTCTTTACGTGTCTCCCTGCAACCTTCACGAGATTTTACCTCTTTGCATATGAATGCATCCATCTTTGCATCCATCTTCTCACTCAACTTCTCGGTAATCTTGCCAACATGCTGCTTCCATTGGTTCCTCCCGTTCGTCTTACGAATCGAATCACACTCGAGAGAGTGGGGTGACCCCTGAGGTGCCATAGAGTTGCTGGCACCACGGGCGAGCCGAGATCTGAGCTGCGACCACCCTGCTGTAGTCGAAAGAAATAACCGATGTCATAAACGAGAAATGCACTAATACGGATATAAAGCTGAACCGAGGATCAACTGAATCATGACACATGTAACACCAAACGTGCGAGCCATTTTATTAGGCTGATCGAAAGTACATAGGGAGGAGTACAATAAATCGGTAAATCAGAGTGCCTATCCACCCTGAAGGCGGTGGAACCCTCGCAGCGAAAAAGTGGGCGCAACAAAGGACGAGCGATCTGTGCTCTCTCTCAGCCGAAGATGAGCTGTGGCGTCGTCTGCGCAAAGCCTACTCAGATGAGGCTTGTTGTCTCTTGCCGGTCGACGGGCGGCGAGCAGCAGAGATAAAGCACCAAGCCCTCGGCTCTCCGGACGATGAAGAAATTTCGCTGCGGGATGCTGGAAAAGCCGGCGGTTAGCACTCCTCACAATGATGCTGCTCCTCGGATACGCGTCGAGTGGATCGCGAAGCACTCCCCTGTCCCCAGTGCGTCACTCCGCTTTGCCGTTGCACGTCCTCCGACACAGTGCGGCGATCCCTCGGATCTGTGCTGAGATGCCGGAACCATCTTTCCTGGGATCTCCACCGGCCTCCTGGGCTAGATGCGGTGTGCCTTCGGATGCGGACTCGATGCTGCCAATATCTCCTCGGATACGCTCACTCCTCGGGCGGATCTGCTGCAAAGACCCTCGGATGCGCAGCCGCCACAAGGCTAGATGCCGCAGCATACGGGACTAGATGCGGCAAGATCTGTCCTTCACTTGGCTGAGATACGACGAAGGCAACCTTCGATGCGCAGCCCTCACCTCCAAGGATGGACGGCGGTCTCACTGCCGAGCTGATGGGCGTCCTGCCGCCCTCGAAAGCAGGCGTTTTTCTGTACCGCGATCACGGAGCCGCGTCCTCTTTGGAGCCCGGCGTCCTACCTCTGCATGGGACGGGCGTCCTCTCTTCGGATAAAAACGAGCGTCCTTCTCTTCAAAGATTCGGCGTCTCCTCCCTTCTCTTGCTGCTGCCGACCACAAGAGGGCTTTCCTCCCTCCTCGAGATGTGCTGTGGCGATCTCGCGGCACGCTCTTTGAAAAACCTTACTAGGCGGGCACTCGAAGTCGCGAAGCTGAGGGTGAAACCGGAGACCTTACCGGAGAGGCGAGGCACTCGGGGTCCCACAGCGAGGGCTAAGGGTGAGATCTCCCGGCAGGAGACACTGTCAGTGCACTAAGCAGGTCTTCCTTGAGGCAGAGCTAAACAGCGGGCGTGCACAGAAAGCGAGACAAGGTCTAGCTATCAATAAGAATGTCAAAAATCGTGGAGTGATCAAATGAGGTGAGAGCCTCTCCTTTTATAGCACCAATCTCCCTCCAAACTCACTCACCTCTGGATCTGCATGGGTTTACCTTGGGTTAACTTTCATGTCATCCATCCATCACCCACGTGGACCCAGGAGAGCTCTCTCTCTAGGGTCAGCGTCAGAGACTACTGGAAAAAAGAACACTTTGTTATAAAGTGAGGTGGCCTAAGTAGTGAGGTGACCTCTTATTTCTCACTTTGTTATTATT
Source organism: Pinus albicaulis (assembly GCA_034641835.2). Lineage (NCBI taxonomy): Eukaryota > Viridiplantae > Streptophyta > Pinopsida > Pinales > Pinaceae > Pinus > Pinus albicaulis. The sequence continues at coordinate 1,445,918,823 of CM076570.1, read as the reverse complement.
CCTATCTAAAAGCGACATAAATAACACAAAAATGCAATATTCCAGTAGCCAAAGCTAATTGGGATAATACAACTGCGTGACACTAAGGGTTTCTGTGCATCCATTGTGCTTGGAGGGCTAACACGCTGCCTTGTCATATGCACGTTGTTGCCTTCTTCGGTGATTGTCCTTGAGCTGATCTCTACCTCTTGTGTATTCTAAACCCCGGGATCAGATCATCCCCTTGGCCTAAATTCCCCTCTCTGTCGTTGAAACACTTCTGAGTATTCCTAGCAAACCCTGCCCTAGAATCCCAACTTAGCTTTAGTGCTCTGCCTTTGTGTCTTTATAAATGACCCCAAGCCTTTCCTTTATACTTTTCTCATTGGAAAACCAATGGCCATGATCAGATCTTGAATCAATGGTTGATCAACGGCCAAGATTAAAAGAAAGCTTGATCCGTGTGACTTAAGACAATTTCATCACATGTTTAATTAAATTCACTTTAATTATTTAAGTTCCCTAAGTTTTAACTTAGGAAATACACTTAACATAATTAATTAATTTAATATCTCCTAAACCAGATGAAATTTCCCAAGTCCTTTTCTGGGTCTTGTAGATCAAGTGTACTCTAGTCCCTCCACAAAATTTGGAAGCTAGAGCACAATTGATGCTACCCCAAATACACAAAATATCAACACTCCCTCTTAGCATCAAGGGTGTGCTCTAGCAATACATCACACCTATGCATTACATGATTTTGGGCACTAGTTCTGTGTTGTTGATGCTTGGCCTGCTGCCACTCAACTCTGCACTATTGCTGCCATTCTGCAGTGTTGCCCATGACTCTGCCACTGCCACTGCCACTTCTGTACTGTAGCTCCCTCTCAATACGCTGCATCTGTGCTGCTCATAGCACTGCCACTGTTGATCTGCTGCACTGCAACTTCAGTTGTTGAGAGAAACAACTGAATCTCCTGCCCAATATTTGACAAACAAGTTTGATGGGTTGCATCCTTATCACTGAAGCTCCATAGGCTACAGATCTGTGCTGGCATCTAAAGAACGATGCACAGCTACATCTCTGCCTGCGTAATCAGACTCCCTCTACACTACTGAAGTCACATTAGCTCCTTGTGCTGAAATCTATCATGTTGCTGCTACACTACGTTGTCCCTTTGAAGCTCTCTACGTTGTTGCAGCTCTGCACTGCGTAAGAATCAATGCTATGCGATGTTGAAGCACATCAGCCTCTGCGCTGCGACTGCTTCTACGCTGCTGCTACTTTGCTCTGCGCTGCTCCTTCCAATCTTTAGATCTTCCTCTGCCTTCTTCATCTGTGATCTATTCACCCACTTCTCCACTTGTCCCGCTACTATCTTAAGGCTGTCGTAGCTCACATGTGATCTAAGAGATGAGTTGCTCAAGGATCTCGCCTCTTCTTCATGTAGCTCCTCTACATGTCCATGTCACCCCACCTCCGTGGTTCATGAGCACTCATGGTTGCATCATCTTCTGACCCTATGTCACAGGGTTCGCCGAACCTGAAGCTTGAAATTCGAAATTTGGCGAACCTGATAAAAAAATTCGAATTCGATCAGGTTCGGCGAACCTAATGCCAAACCTGAAGCCGAACCTTAAGCTGAACCTGAAGTCGAACATTATGTCGAACCTGATCGACCCTGAAGGTGAATTTTATGATTTTTCCCATGAAGTTCGATTTTAATAAATTTTATGATATTTTTTTGCTTGAGCGGTTTTTGTTAGCGGCTTTTGTAAACAATGGGCTATTCCCACCAATTATTTTCCCGGTTTCCATTATTTAAGAATGGGTGCTATGATTAATTGTTACAAGTGAAAGAGTTTGCTGTGTTGCCGCCACCGAGTTTGCTGAGTGTTGATGCTGCCGCATTCTACATTTCAATTTTCCACAAGTTCCCGACAAGGACATGGGCAATTTAGGTGTTTCCAGCATTACAGTTGTGAAACCTTGCTTTCACCTTGCTTTCTTTGCACTTCATATCAGATCACATAATAACTGAAAAAGTCATTTATGTTGACTGTAACCTTTTAAATTTGTTTTGGTTAATTGCTTTAGGATAGATTCCAAAATTTTTGCTAGAACTTCCAAAATTTGTATTTGCAAACTAATATGGTGTACCGTGTATGTTTACATTTATGTAATGTCATTAATATAATTAGATCCTATTATGATGAAGTTATTCATGTGTTTTACTAATCAAAATTCCTACTCATAGTTTTATAATTTATTAATTGATTTTGATTTTTTTTATACCATATATATATTTATTGAGAAATATGTATATTCGAACCTAATGTTGAACCTCATTACGAACCTCATCAGAATATTCGAACCCGAATTGAACTTAATCATCGCCGAACTCGAATTCGAACCCGAACCGTGTGACATAGTTCTGACCCATCATCTGCCACAACTGCTTTGGAAGAAGATGTCTCCTTGTCCTTTTTCTTCTGAGGACAATGGCTGGCAAAATGCCCCATTTCACCACACTAGAAGCACTTGATCTTTGAAAGATCCTTCTTCTTCTTTGGCTGCTTCTTCGATGCCAAGGCTGCATCTTCCTCATCTTCCTTCTTCACTTTTCTCAATCCAGGGCTGTATTGCCTCTTGGTGAATCTGCGGAGTTCTTCTTGACGCAGAATTGACCACAAGTTGTCCCAATCTGGGAGGTCCGCTCTGCCCAAGATACTTTGGACAAAGGTTTCCCACTCATCCGTGACTGCATTGAAGGCAGTCCTAACTATCACAACATCATCCACCGTTGCACTCGTTGCAGTCAGCTGATATCTAATTGAATGCAGTCTGAAGAGGAAGTGCTCCATGTCTTCTCCCTTGGTCATCATGAATGACCTCATTCGGGTATCCAACAACATTTTTCTTTGGACAAACTTTCCCTCATACAGGGAAGTCAAGGCCTTCCACATCTCATTCGTTGTCTTCTTCTCAGCTACATGTGGTACAATATGGTCCTTGATACCATCCATTATCAACCGCTTGGCATGCCCAACAGCTTCCTTATGCTTTCGAAGGAGATCCGCATTTGTCGGTGTGGCCAGAGTCAACTCTGCATGGTCTCTTAGATTGTACGCCTCACAAACAATCAGGATCCTTGCCTTCCAAACTGAAAAGTTTGAGAGGCCATCCAACCTATCTTGATCACGCAGTCCATGAGGAGCCATCTGCTCAAAATGTGTCGGAACTTCCTTTTCTCTTTGCTATAGAAATGGATCTAAGGCCCTTGGTGAAACAGGTGCCTTCTACTCCCTCTGACAATTGATTTCCCTCCTTGGAAATCTACCAAATCAACTATGATTCAACTTCTCCTTTGATCCTCTAATCAAACTACAAGCTTCCTTTGGCAAGAAACTTTCTGAGAAGCTGATCTCCTCCCACTCTTTGTCACTTGTGCTAAGGTTAAAAATCTGAAAACTTCAGAATTTTAACCCCACCAGCTCTTCTGAATTTCTGCAGTTTTTCTGTAGTCTATTCTGGATCTGACAGATTCAGATCTGAATCACACTAGCTGGCTTCAAACTAAACTAGCGTTGTTTCTGAGTTTCCTCTGCGCAGTAATTGCGTGGGCTTGCTAGGACACGGCGCTAGACAGCGTCACCCTTCCCTCTGCGTGAATCTGCTCCTGAAAATTGTGTTGTCCCTTCATATCTGCGTTTTGCTGCTTCTCCAGCTGCTTTCTGCAGCTAGATCCTTCAAATTCTCCTATTGGTGACCCTCCAAGATCTGCAATTCCTCTGATACCATGTAGAAATTTATGAATCTTATACTTTATGCAGAAATTATTACTGTTAATCCGGTTATGCTCCTCCTACTTATGCAAGTTATTAACTGGATAAATTCAAGTTAAAATCGAAGCAAAACACATAACAGATCTCTACCAATCCAAATCTAGAATAAGCACATGCACACATTGGCAAAGTGACACAATTATTTCTGGACAAATAGTCCCTAGAAAAACCCAATGTGGGAAAATCGGTCTCTGGCTGCTGGAGGGATCTATTATTAAGAAAATTTCTGAATACACAAATCTGGGTTCCAAATTTGGAAAACCCGACAGAGAATATACTAGATCTACAGCTCACTAGCTGATCTAGGGCCAAAATAATGACTGATCCACACCCTCAAACAGGATTTATAGAACTCAGCCAAGATCAGGGCCTAGAAACCCCAGTGCTGCCCCTGAAAGCCTCTGCGTCAACCTCTGAAGTCCTCCAAACCCTCAGCATTGCTCCGAAAGGGACTGTGTTACCCCAGACTGGGTGACGCAATCACTACGCTGCGCCTGAAGGGTCTCTGCGTAACCCCCGAGGGTTTCCTGTTGAAAATCACGCTGTCCTTGGAGGGACTGCACTGTCCTTGCTACTGCTATTGTTGCCTTCTTCTGCGTTGTCCTTGAGCTGATCTTTGCCTCTTGTGTATTCTAGACCCCGGGATCAGATCATGCCCTTGGCCTAAATTCCCCTCTCTGCAGCTGAAACACTTCTGAGTATTCTTAGCAAACCCTGCCCTAGAATCTCAACTTAGGTTCAGTGCTCTGCCTCTGTGTCTTTACAAATGACCCCAAGCCTTTCCTTTATACTTTTCTCGTTCACAAATCAACGGCCAAGATTAAATCTTTAATCAATGGCTAAGATTAAAAGAAAGCTTGATCCGTGCGACTTAAGATAATTTCATCACATGTTTAATTAAATTCACTTTAATTATTTAAGTTCCCTAAGTTTTAACTTAGGAAATACACTTAACATAATTAATTAATTTAATATCTCCTAAACTAGATGAAATTTCCCAAATCCTTTTCTGAGTCTTGTAGATCAAGTGTACTCTAGTCCCTCCACAAAATTTGGGAGTTAGAGCACAACTGATGCTACCCCAAATACACAAAATCTCAACAGTATGTCCAAGGTACATCCCTCAAATGGGGGTGGCAAGTGATAAAGAAGTAAAATAGAATAGGGAGTAATAGGGGCAGTCTTGAGCCACATATTGGGGCACAAGGGTAGCTATAGAAAGGGAAGCCCACACCTAGGTATATAATGTGTAGGAGGGAGAAATCGTGGTACATGAGGTGCCCCGGCCTTGATTTTTCCAGCCTTCCTTATATGCCTTTTGCCTTTTATAAATTTTCTTTAATTAACTGCTCGGGGCTCAAACGACAAGAGCATGATGTGTAAGATATGGTAGTGATTACCCCCTTTTAGGTAGTGTGGTTCATTTCCCTCCAAGGGTTGGGACAATCATGGGTTCTTGAATGAAAAAGGAGGCTCATCCAGGGCCTATGGAACTAGGGTGATGACCATGGTTATGGGGTAGAGCTCATGTATTGGTTTTTGTCCACGTGCTAATTATTTTTGTCCCGACCATCTTTTGCATTTTGTGGTACAATTTCCTGTTGAATGTGGCCATTCATGCCTTTACTTTTTCTTTTAGCTGCTTCAACCTCTAGGGCATCATTCCAGGCCTGACCCAAGGTGGGGGAAAGGGGACAGGGGGGCTGACCCTATGTGGACCTAGAGAGCAATGTTGACCTAGGTGGGAGAAATTATAAATGGGGGTATAGTGAGTGGAAAGGGAGTAATATATGCGGATAAAGGAGTGGGACCACGCACCCAAAGTCGAGGATTCCCAAGTAGTACCACCCTAGAACCAAATGGTCAATAAAGGAGATCCCCCACGGGACTAAGATCCAAGGGTAACATCCAAAAGAGATCAAGGGGACAGGAGCACAAACTAAGCCCACTCTTTTTGCCAAGTCCCCTCATCAATCCATGCCCAGAAGTGTCCATGATAAGTAAACCCAATACTCAATTACCGAATGACAAGACATACCTTTAGATTCGGGAGGCCCACCTTCAAACATATGATCAATACAGATGGGTGAGGGACCACATGGTTGGCTCAGGTGGTGGAGAAATGGCACAACGAGCTAGTTGAGGGGTTGCAAGGGGTTGTTGCCTACCAACTGAGGTCCATCATGGAGAAAGATTTCTCCTAGAGATATCACCCACGAAGTCGTGGGTAATCGATACTAGATCTCTTTTTCTTTTTCTTGCTTAGTAATAATCTCTAGAAATTAAGACTTTGTCTTTATTATAGCCTATTTTCTAAACTGTGAAAATTCCTAAAACTAGAATCCTATTGCAGCTTACTTAACAATTTATCTGTAGCTTCTCTATGGAAAACACTAAATACATCACACTGCAACCTTCACTACATAAAAATTATATGTGGAAACAAGAACTTAGCAATAAGAAATAAACACACATATGATACCGTTATTTTTGGATTAATGTCCCCAGAAAAACCCAATGTGGGAAAACTAGTGCAGCAGCTGAGGGATTGTATTATTAAGCAGAAATTTATATATACAATCTAGATGCCCAAATCTAGCTATCCAACAGAGAATCTGATTAGCAGAAAATTAGTGAGGATTACCTCACACTAACACTGGAGATCCGAAACTGATCTGACCCTGAACTGACAAGCCCCACGCAGCCTCCGCGTAGCTCTGCGCACAACTACCGGGGACTGCATCACTCCCTCTAGGTGGTCTTTCTGTTGGCTAGATGCTCGATCCTTTGGCTCTTCGGTCTCACACCCTGGCTCCCAACACTAGATCTGATCTGACCCTCAACATAATAGCAGATCTCTTCAGAGGCTCAACGTTGCCTCTGCGTGGCTCTACGTTGCCCAGCATAGCCCTTACGCTGCTTCTTTTGGTTCTCTCACTGCATTCTCTGCAATGTATTCCTGGCTTAGGAAAAACTCTCCAACCGAAAATTATCTCTGCCCTCACTGCAAGAATCTCCTCGATGATCTCTCTGGCTGCTCTACACTACTTACTTGAGAAATCGATCTCTTGATCCTCACCCGATGTGTTTTCCAAATGCCCATCGAATTCCTTCTTATAATCTTCTCATTGAGAAATCAACAACCTGGATTAAAACATAATCAAGGGCTAAGATTAACTTGACTTGATCTTCGTCTTTTTCTAGAAGATTCACACCCAGTTCTGTTAATACACTTTAATTATTTTAATTCCCTAAGTTTAGACTTAGGCTTCCATTAAAAATAATTAATTATTTTAATAAAACCTCATCTGGGTGGAATTTCCCAAAACGATTTCTGGGTATTCTGGAATAAATGTGTCCAAGCCTCCCTTCAAATTTTGAGACTTAGAGCACATCTGCTGATACCAGAAATCAACACTCCCTCTTAGCGAGGAATGTGCTCTAGTAATGCATCCTGCTAAAGCATCACCCTGACTCTGTAACATCTCCCTCTGCGCTGCTGATGTCTGACATCTTGCCCACCAACTACAGTGTTGCTGATGCCTGACATCCTGCCCACCAACTACTGCATTGCTGCATCTGTTTTGTTGTGGCATCTGTGCTGCTGCTGACCCTGCATGTTGCTTCCAATTGCATCTGCACTACAACTCTGTTGTTGTTGCAGCAAAAAAACATCCAAAATACTGAACTAAGTGTTCAACATGATGCATCTAATACTGAAGATTTGACTTCTACTAGTCTTTGCACTAACACTATGAAGCTTTTGCGTTGTTGTTGACTCTGCTCTGTGCCTTCTGCACTGCTGCCAACTCTGCTCTATGCTACTCAGACTCTGGCGCTCTCTAGCCACTGTGTTGTCACTCTAGCACTCCTCTGCACCAACTGACACTGGTCCATCCTACTACTTCTGATATGGGCTCCCGTAGCAAGGTATTGATCCAAGAGGTGGACACCTCAAGGATCCTCCCCAATTGCAGCTCTTTCGAACTACAACTCTTAATCACCCCAATTCTCTCCTGGAGATATGTGGGCAATCATCACAAACTCTTCCTCCTCGATCCTCGCAGTTGCAGACTGTCGATCATGTTTCCCATCCTTGTCCTTCTTCTTGAGAGGACACTACATAGCGTATGTAGAAATTTGTAAATATTAAATCTTATGCAGAAATTATTACTATTAATCCGGCTAAGCTCCTCCTACTTAGATAAGTTATCAACTGAATAAATTCAAGTTAACATCGAAGCAAAATACATAACAGATCTCTAAAGCACATGCACACACTGACAAAGTGACAGTTATTTCTAGACTAACTATCCCCGGAAAAACCGAATGTGGGAAAACCGGTCTCTCACTGCTAGAGGGTTCTATTCTTAAGAATATTTCTGAATACACAACTTTGGGTTCCAGATCTGCAAAACCCTACAGAGAAAACTCTAGATCTATAGCTCCTGGCTAATCTAGGACCAAAAATACTAACTGATGCACACCCTCAAATGGGATTCACAGAACTCAGTCAGATCTAGGGCTAGTGTTAATTTGGACAACTAGGTCCAAACTCCATGTTGTGATGCTCAGATGAAGATACCAATATTTTTATTGGGTTCCTCTTTCAGAGAGATTCAAGATCGATCTAAAGATCATCTTGATCCGATGAGCAAAACATTTATTTTGAATTTATTTTTAATCTATTCAAAATATGTGCAGGTCGGCCTTAAGGTTTTACACCCCCAGCAAATGTGTCACACACCCTCACTGATGGATATATATTAGTCAACGTTGGAGGACATTTTCACTCATCACATCACACATATTTCTCTCTCCTCTTCTGATTGGTTCGATCTACTTGGAGGCAATCCTCTGTTCACACGTGGGAGAAGGACGTTGACTTTTTTGCTGCAGCTAGGGCTTCCACCGCAGGTTTGACCAGCGTTGACTTTGGTCAACACATAGTCACTGTCAAATGGAGCTTAATTTTGGCACAAACTTCGATTTCTGCAGTCCGTACTATTTGGCACAAGAACCGAGGTCAAAGGTTGATCATTGACCGTGTTGCGTTGACTTTGACTTGCTGTTGTTCTGCGTTGACTTTTTGGACAACGTTGACTTTTGGGCTATGTTGACTTTGGTTGACTTTGGATTGTCTGATGAGGGTGATGTGACACATACTAGGCTGGCTCACTGATAAGACTTTGTTGGTTGAAGCATCCTGCTGATCGTTGTAACGCACCAACACAAATATATATTTCTGGCTTGCCTTCTGTTGATCTACTAGTATGTTCTATCCGCGTTTTACTTTATTGTTGATGTGATTGCTGTCTGAAATTGAAGAGAAAGTAAAGTTGCATCAAGCATAGAACATCTGCATAAATTCACATGGTATCGAAACTGAGGTGAAGACAAAGCCCTAATTTGTAACAATCACCGAAGAAGAGGATGGGTTCCTCAAACTACAATGGCTTCAAGGCTGATGACAAATTGACTGGGAAGGATGACTTCCATGCTTGGAAGATAACATTGGATCTTGTGTTGGAAGACCAAGATGTCATGAACTATGTGCAGGGTAAAATCTAAGAGCCTCCATCCACTGCAACTACTGCCGCCAAAATAAGTATAAGGTAGAGATCAAAGCAAAGCTGATGATCAGGGACTCAATTCGCAAGAGTTTGGTTGCCTACATCTCTGAGCTGGGCACATCAAAAGAGATGTATGATGAGTTGGTCCACATGTTCAAGGCCAAAAATGCAAATGAAGTCCTATTCTTCAAGAATCAATTGAAGAATCTGAAGAAAGGCAAAGATGAGTCTGTTCAATCATACTTTCTGACGCTGACCGAGATCAAGAACAATCTGCTGGCTATTAGGGAGACAATAGCTGATCGAGAGATGGTACTCACCGCACTTGGACGGCTCCCATCCGAATCACATATGTTCAACACTACCATTCTCAATAATAATGTGATACCTGACTTTGACGAAGTACTATCGAGATGCGTTCAAGAAGAGACAAGAATGAAGGAGTATGAAAATTAAGGAAATGCTGCCTACGCTGCTCATTCTAGAAAGAAGAACTTTGGTGGTCTAAAGAACAAAGGAAAAGTAGGGGCCCAAGGAAAGAAGGGCAAGTGTTACACTTCTCATAAGCCAGGTCACTATGCTAGAGAATGTCCATTCAAGAAGGATTCTCCCGAAGGTGATGACAACAACAACAACTAGAGGAATGGCAATCAAAAGAACAACAGGTTCAAGGGAAAGAGGAAGGCTCCCTTTGGCAGAAATGGTCAACCTTTCAAAAGGTCGAGAAACTCTAGGTATGAGGAATCAAATGTTGTTGATAAAAGAAATGAATTCATTCTTGTATCTTCCCTCTCTGTTGCATCTCCACCCGACACTATGGATGTCTAGTTGATAGATAGTGGTGCCTCAAGGCACATCATTGGGTTCAAGGAAGCACTCTCTGACATGGTTGAGAAGGATACTAATCTGGAAATTATCCTTGGAGATAATACCACATATCCCGTGAAAGGGACAGGGACTGTGACCCTCCATTTGTCTCAAGGTCAAGTCCTTCGCTTGCAAGATGTACTCTATGTAGCTAATTTGAAGAAGAACCTTGTGTCTATATCGGCCATGGAAGACAAAGGTTTCAATGTGGCATTCACTCATGGAAAGGTGCGCATGTGGAAGAAGAGCTTCAAGGAAGCTATCATGATTGGGTTTAGAGTTGATACACTCTACCAGGTTGGAGGAAGTCCACTGGGAGCAATGACATGTGATAATATCCGACAGACTGAACTATGGCACCGGAGGTTTGGACACCTTCGCTAAAAAGCCCTTCCTGAAGCTAGGAAGGTGGTGACAAGGATGCCCGAGTTCTCAAATAATCATGAAGGTTTATGTCAGGGCTGTGCCGAAGGAAAGTATACAAGGGGACCTTTCCCCTCAAGTGTCACAAAGACATCTGATGTCTTGCAATTAGTACATTCTAATCTGTCTGGTATGCTGCCTGTGACATCCTTGGGAGGATGTTCTTATTATATGACGTTCATAGATGACTTCTCTCGCAAAACCTAGATATACTTCTTGAAGAAGAAGGATGAGGCTTTCATGTGGTTCCATACCTTCAAAGCCTTGGTGGAAAATCTGACAGGGAAGAAGATCAAGATATTGAGGACCGACAATGGGACTGAATATGAGACGAACGAGTTCAAGAACTTTTGCAGAGAAGCTGGCATCAAGAGGCAGACCACAACTGTCTATACTCCTAAGCAGAATGGCGTTGCTGAACGAAAGAACAGGACCATTGTGGAAGCTACCCGTGCCATGCTATGTGACCAGGATCTATCGAAGTTTCTATGGGGAGAAGCTGTGAACACTACTGTGTACATACAAGACCGATGCCCGCATTCCGCTCTGGACTCCAAAACTCCCAAAGAGGTTTTCACTGGTAAGAAACCTGACGTCTCACATTTTAGAGTTTTTGGATGTCCTATTTATTTTCATGTGCCGAAAGAGAAGAGGAGCAAGTTGGATGCTTATGGGAAGAAGGGAATGTTTGTGGGCTATAGCGAAACTTCAAAGGCCTATAGAGTCTATGTGCCTGGTCAAAGAGAAGTGGAGATATGCCACGATGTCACTTTTGACGAAGATACTTCCCTGAGGAAAGTAATCAATCTTCCGAGATCTAAGGAAGATCATGAAGCAAGGCCTGGAATTCAAGAAGAACCGAAGGATGAGACGATGCCCAATGCTGAAGGACCGATGGACCCGATTGATCCACCTCCTTCACTGGGGAAGAGACCATCATGGCTCAGGGACACTCTCGAGGATGTCAAGGGACATATGGCCGCAAGGGGGACATTCGGTGAAAGCAAGAAGCCGAGTAGATACCAACTTCCAAGGGTATCTAGCAGCCATGAGTACTATTGTACAATCTGAGCCTGGATCTTTTGAGGAAGTCTTAAAGCATCAAGTCTAGAAGGATGCTATGCACGAAGAGTGTGAGTCTATAATGAAGAATGATGTCTAGGATGTGGTTCCAAGACCGGAGGACAAAGCAGTTGTTACCTCGAAATGGCTCTACAAGATCAAGCATGGATCTGATGGAAGTGCTGAAAAATTCAAGGCAAGATTCGTTGCCCCTGGCTTCTCTCAAAACGAAGGCATAGACTATGATGACATATTTGCACCTGTGGCCCGATATACCACCATTCGATCTATCATAGCCCTTACTGCTACGCAAGGATAGAGTCTTCATCAGATGGATGTGAAGACCGCATTTCTGCATGGTGCGATAAAGGAAAAGGTGTATGTAGAGCAACCTCTGGGGTTTGAAGTCCAGTATCGGGACACCCATGTCTGCAGGTTGAAGAAAGCCCTCTATGGGCTGAAGCAACCACCCAGAGCTTGGTACGATAGGATAGATAACTACCTGATGAAGTTGGGCTTCACTCGTAGTAATGTTTATCCGAACCTTTACTTCAAGGTTGATAGACAGAAGCCTCCCATTCTGGTGTTGTATGTGGACGACCTCTTCCTGACGTGTGTTGACCCTCTCATTCATCAGTGCAAGAGGGAGCTCGCTGCTGAGTTCAAGATGAAGGACCTAGGACTGATGCACTACTTCCTAGGCCTGGAGATTTGGCAAAGATCTGGTGAGATTTTCCTTTCTCAAGGGAAATACATTGTGAAGCTTCTGGAAAGATTTGGTATGGTGGACTAGAAGTCCGTGTCGACACCGATGGAGATCAACTTTAAGAAGTTGAGTGGCAGCGTTGTTGGGCCTGTGTTAGCAAATCCTATTGAGTATCGTCAACTCGTAGGGGCCCTGATGTTCTTAGTGAACACCCGTCCAGATATATGTTTTGCAGTGAACACTTTGAGTCAACAGATGGTTGATCCTCATCACACTCACAGGGTTTGTGCCAAGAATATTCTAAGATATCTTCGGGGTACGATAGACCATGGGCTGAGATACACTGCTGGGAGCGTGACACTCCTTAGATATACTGATGCCGATTGGGCTGGCAGTATGGTGGATCGTAAGAGCACATCGGTATGTTGCTTCACACTTGGTTCTGCTTCGATATCATGGATGACCAGGAAGCAAAAGTCAGTGGCTTTGAGCACCGCGCGGCGTGGAGGCCGAATACATTGCAGCGAGTATGGCCTGTTGTGAAGCAGTCTGGTTGCGAAAGCTCTTTAGTGAGTTGTTCAGACATGTGCTAGATACCACCGTGATACTCTGTGATAACCAAAGTGGGATTCGCTTGTCCGAGAATCCCGTGTTCCACGATCAATCCAAGCATATTGATATCAGGTACCACTTTATCCGGGATATGGTACAATGAGGCGTCGTAAGACTCGATCATATAAGAACTAATGAGCAAGTCGCGGATATTCTCACAAAGCCCCTGGGGAAGGTCAAGTTCCTAACCTTCCGTGAGAGTCTTCGTATTGTGGAACGACCCTATGATGAGGGTCTTGTTGGACGATGAGCTCTGGGAGCTCTGGGGGGGCTTTGGGGATAGCTTCTCGAAGCTTTAAGCAACCACAGGGCTAGGCTTGCCGAAACTTGTTGGTGTGCTTCTGCCCCATCGTTGTGATGATTGAGTTGGTTCACCTCTCATTATCTGTGCCCAGTATGCATCCTACCCATTGAGTTCAAGGCTCATGGGAAGTACCTCTCATTTGGCCAGTGAGGTGGGAAAAGCTAGAGACTAGTAGCAAAGACTGATGGACGCATCAGAGATTGTCGTACTCTCTATCTAGGATAGCACGGTCCAACCACTTGATCTGGGATCAAGTCTAGTGAGGTTTCGAACCTCCTACTGACTTCAGGTCAGATAAACCAACTTCGGGTTGGTAGGAAACTCTTTGTGAGTCCTATAGAGGTTTCAGCCCTCTGGGCTAAATTTGTCAGTCGGGAATGATGTCTTTGTGACTAACCCACTTCTGTTCTGAAATAAAGAAGCCAGCAAAGAAAATTACAACGGAATGACACACGATGTTTGGATTGCACAGGTGGATGGAGTTCTCCTTAATTGAGAGGGAGTGTTAATTTGGACAACTAGGTCCAAACTCCATGTTGTGATGCTCAGATGAGGATACCAATATTTTTATTGAGTTCCTCTTTCGGAGAGGTGCAAGATCGATCTAAAGATCATCTTGATCCGATGAGCAAAACATTTATTTTGAATTTATTTTCAATCTATTCAAAATATGTACAGGTCGACCTTAAGGTTTTACACCCCTAGCAAATGTGTCACACACCCTCACTGATGGATATATATTAGTCAACATCGGAGGACATTTTCACTAATCACATCACATATTTCTCTCTCCTCTTCTGATTGGTTCAAGCTACTTGGAGGCAATCTTCTGTTCACACGTGGGAGAAGGACGTTGACTTTTCTGTTGCAGCTAGGGCTTCCACCGCATGTTTGACCAGCGTTGACTTTGGTCAACACATAGTCAAATGAAGCCGAATTTTGGCACAAACTTTGATTTCTACAGTCCATACTATTTGGCACAAGAACCGAGGTCAAAGGTTGACCGTTGACTTTGACTTGTTGTTCTGCGTTGACTTTCTAGACAGCATTGAATTTTGGGTTGTGTTGACTTTGGTTGACTTTGGATTGTCTGATGAGGGTGATGTGACACATACTGGGCTGGCTGACTTATAAGACTTTGCTGGTTGAAGCATCCTGTTGATCGCCGTAACGCACCAACACAAATATATATTTCCGGCTTGTCTTCTGTTGATCTACGGGTATGTTCTATCAGAATTTTACTTTATTGTTTATGTGATTGTTGTTTGAAATTGAAGAGAAAGTAAAGTTGCATCAAGCATAGAACATCTGCATACATTTACACTTAGAAACCCTAGCGCTGCCCCTGAAATGCACTTCATCTGCCTCTGAAGCCCTTGAAAGCCTCTGCGTTAGCCGTGGAAAGCCTCCAAACCCTCAGCGCTGCTCCTGGAAGGGACTTCGTTACCCCAAAATGCGTGACGCAGTCACTACGCTGCCCCTGAAGGGTCTCTGCGTAACCCTTGAAGGGTTTCCTGAAAATTGCGTTGTCCCTGCTGCTGCTGCCTTCCTCTGCGTTGTCCTTGAGTTGATCTCTTCTCTGCCTCTTGTGTATTCTAAAACACTTCGGAGTATTCTTAACAAACCCTGCCCTAGAATCTCAGCTTAGCATCAGTGCTCTACCTCTGTGTATCTTTACAAATGACCCCAAGCCTTTCCTTTATACTTTTCTCGTTGACAAATCAACGGCCATGATCAAATCTTGAATCAATGGCTAAGATTAAAAGAAAGCTTGATTCGTGTGACTTAAGACAATTTCACCACATGTTTAATTAAATTCACTTTAATTATTTTATTTTCCTAAGTTTTAACTTAGAAAATACATTAAAATTATTAATTAATTTATATCTCCTAAACCAGATGAAATTTCCCAAATCCATTTCTAGGTCTTGTAGATCAGGTGAACTCTAGTCCCTCCTCAAAATTTGGGACCTAGAGCACAACTGATGCTACCCCAAATACACAAAATCTCAACACTCCCTCTTAGCATCAAGGGTGTGCTCTAGCAATACATCACATTTATGGATTACATGATTTTGGGCACTGGTTCTGTGTTGCTGAAGCTTGGCCTCCTGCCACTCAACTCTGCACTGTTGCTGCCATTCTGTACTGCTGCCCATGACTCTGCCACTGCCACTGCAACTTCTGTATTGCAGCTCCCTCTCAATATGTTGCATCTGTGCTGCTCATAGCACTGCCACTGCTGATCTGATGCACTGCAACTTCAATTGTTGAGAGAAACAACTGAATCTCCTGCCCAATCTTTGACAAACAAGTCAAATGGGCTGCATCCTCATCACTGAAGCTCCATAGGCTACAAATCTGTGTTGGCATCTAAAGAACGATGCACACCTACAACTCTGCCTGCGTAATCAGACTCCCTATGCACCACTGAAGTCACATCAGCTCCTTATACTGAAATCTATCATGCTACTGTTGCACTGCGCTGTCCCTCTGAAGCTTTTTGCGCTATTGCAGCTCCGCACTGCGTAAGCAGCACTGCTCTGCACTGCTAAAGTCACATCAGCCCCTGCGCTGCTACTGCTTCTACGTTGATGCTGCTATGCTCTGCACTACTCCTCCCAGCCTCCAGATCTTCCTCTGCCTCTGCCTCATCTGTGATCTATGCACCCATTGCTCCACTTGTTTCGCTACTGTCTTAAGGCGGTCGTAGACCGCATGTGATCCAAGAGATGAGCTGCTCAAAGATCCCGCCTCTCTTCCATGTAGCTCCTCAACATGTCCATGTCACCCCACCTATGTGGTTCATCAG
Source organism: Pinus albicaulis (assembly GCA_034641835.2). NCBI lineage: Eukaryota > Viridiplantae > Streptophyta > Pinopsida > Pinales > Pinaceae > Pinus > Pinus albicaulis. The sequence continues at coordinate 1,445,902,639 of CM076570.1, read as the reverse complement.
TACTCATGGCTACATCATCTCCTGACCCATCATCTGCCACAGCTGCTTTGGAAGAAGATGCTACCTTGTCCTTTTTCTTTTCTGGACAATGGCTGGCAAAATGTCCCATTTCGCCACATTGGAAGCACTTGATCTTTGAAATATCCTTCTTCTTCTTCGGCTACTTCTTCGATGCCAAGGTTGCATCTTCCTCATCTTCTTTCTTTACTTTGCTCAACCCAGGGTTGTGTTGCTTCTTAGTGAATCTACATAGTTCTTCTTGCCGCAGGATTGACCACAAGTTGTCCCAATCTGGGAGGTTCGCTCTACCCAAGATACTTTGGACAAAACTTTCCCACTCATCCGTGATTGCATTAAGGGAAGTCTTGACTATCACTGCATCATCTACAGTTGCACCCATTGCAGTAAGTTGATCCCTGATTGACTGCAATCTGAAGAGGAAATGCTCAAAGTCTTCTCCCTTGGTCATCATGAATGACCTCATTTGGGCCTCCAATAGCATCTTTCTATGGACAGACTTTCCCTCATACAGGGAAGTCAAGGCCTTCCACATCTCATTAGTTGTCCTCTTCTCAGTTGTGTGTGGTACAATATTGTCCTTGATACTGTTCATTATCAACCGCTTGGCTTGCCCAGCAGCTTCCTTATGCTTCAGTAGGAGATCTGCATCTGTCAGTGTGGCTAGAGTCTGCTCTGCATGGTCTCTTAGACCGTATGCCTCAAGGACAATTAGGATCTTTGCTTTCCACACCGAAAAGTTTGAGAAGCCCTTTAGCCTATCCTGATCACGCACTCCATGAGGAGCCATCTTTTCAGAATTTGTCAGAGCTCCTCCTCTCTATACTAGAGATCTGGACCTAGGGTCCTTTACGAATTGGGCACCCTCTACTCCCTCTGACAATTGATTTCCCTCCTTGGAAATCTACCAAATCAACTATGATTCAGCTTCTTCTTTGTTCCTCTGATCAAACTCCAAGTTTCCTTTGGCAAGATACTCTTTGAGAAGTTGATCTCCTCCCAATCTTTGTCACTTGTGCAAAGGCTAAAAAATCTGAAAACTTCATAAATTTAACCCCACCAGCTCTTATGAATTTCTGCAACTTTTCTGCAGACTTTTCTAGATCCGACAGATTCAGATCTGAAACACACTGGCTGGCTTCAGACCCAACTAGCGCTATTTCTAAGCTGCCTCTGGGCAGTAATTGCGTGGGCTTGCTAGGACGCAGCGTTGGATAGCGTCACCCTTCCCTCTGCATGAATCTGCTCGTGAAACCTGCGTTGTCCCTTCAAATTTTCTTCTCTACTGCTTTTCCAGCAGATTTCTGCAGCTAGATCCTTCAGATTCTCCTGCTGGTTACCCTTCTAGATCTGCAATTGCTCTAATACCATGTAGAAATTTCTGAATCTGAAATCTTAAGCAGAAATTATTACTGTTAATCCAGTTAAGCTCCTCCTACTTAGATAAGTTATCAACTGAATAAATTCAAGTTAACATCGAAGAAAAGCACATAACAGATCTCTACCAATTCAGATCTAGAATAAGCACATGCACACATTGACAAAGTGACACAGTTATTTTTGGACAAACTGTCCCCGGAAAAACCCAATGTGACAAAACCGGTCTCTGGCTGCTGGAGGGTTCTATTAATAAGAATATTTCTGAATACACAACTCTGAGTTCCAGATCTGGAAAACCCTACAGAGAAAACTTTAGATCTATAGCTCTTGGCTGAGCTTAGGACCAAAAACACTAACTGATCCACACCCTTAAACGGGATTTACAGAACTCGGTCAGATCTAGGCCTAGAAATCCCAGCGCTACCTCTGAAATGCACTGCGCCAGCCTCTGAAGCCCCTGAAAGACTCTGCGTCAACCTTGGATGGCCTCCAAACCCTCAGCACTGCTCCTGGAAGGGACTCCGTTAACCCAGAATGGGTGACGCAGTCACTACGCTGCCCCTGAAGGGTCTCCGCGTAACCCCTGAAGGGTTTCCTGAAAATTGCATTGTCCCTGTTGTTGCTGCTGCCTTCCTCTGCGCTGTCCTTGAGCTGATCTCTTCTCTGCCTCTTGTGTATTCTATACCTTGGGATCAGATCATCCCCTTGGTCTAAATTCTTCTCTCTGCAGCTGAAACACTTCTGAGTATTCTTAGTAAACCCTGCCCTAGAATCTCAGCTTAGCTTCAGTGCTCTGCCTCTGTGTACCTTTACAAATGACCCCAAGCCTTTCCTTTATACTTTTCTCGTTGACAAATCAACAGCAATGATAAAATCTTAAATCAATGGCTAAGATTAAAAGAAAGCTTGATCCGTGTGATTTAAGACAATTTCATCACATGTTTAATTAAATTCACTTTAATTATTTTATTTTCCTAAGTTTTAACATAGGAAATACATTAAAATAATTAATTAATTTTATATCTCCTAAACCAGATGAAATTTCCCAAATCCATTTCTGGGTCTTGTAGATCAGGTGAACTCTAGTCCCTCCTCAAAATTTGGGACCTAGAGCACAAATGATGGTACCCCAAATACACGAAATCTCAACAGCGTAGTGACCAAATTCACCATGCCGAAAACACTTGATCTTTGAGACGTCCTTCTTCCGCCTCTGCTGCTCCTGCTACCCCTTTGATGCAAGGGCTACATTCTCCTCCTCCTTGGGCTTCGTTCCATTGTTGTTGCTGCCATCAAGCTCGCTCTTCACTAAGTCTCTCCTCATCTCTTCTTGTTGAAGAGCTGCCCACATCCCTTCCCAATCTGGCAACTTCTCTCTGCCCAGGATACTCTGGTCAAAGACTTGCTACTCTTCAGAAACGAAATTCAGGGCCAATCTAACCATCTTTGTGGCCTGAGGCGCTGACCCTATGGCTGCGAGTTAATCTCGAACATCTTGAAGCTTTGATACAAATGAATCTATGCGTTCTCCCTTCTGCATCCTCGTAGATCGCATATTCTCCTCCAAGAACATATTTCGTTGCTCGGAAGACCCTTGGTATAGCGTAGCCAATGCATCGCACATCTCCTTGGCAATCCCTTTGCCATAAATATGTGAGATAATGTGATCCCTCACTCCGTCGAGGATCAACCTTTTAGCTTTAGCCATATCTTTCTTGTAGACCTTCAATGGAACCGGATCTGCGGGAACAACTACCACACTATCAATGAAGGTCTTGAGATCATGCTCATCCAGAAAGAAAGAGATCCTTGCCTTCCAGATCATATAATTGGAGGCAACCGCCAACCAATCTTGATCTCTCAACCCGGTTGCTGCCATCTCACCCAAACAAATGTTGAATGCTACCTGTAACTCTCTGCGCCCTCCCTGTAGGAGTGAGAAAAATAAATCTCGGTTACTACTGCTTCTGTGTGGGAAACCGAAATTTCTGGGCAAGAAATTCTCTAAGGTCAGAATTCCCTCAATATGCTTCTTCTTCCTTCTTCTGACTCTTTCTGCACCAGCAACTGTGCAGGAAAAACTGCGTCCCACCTGAAGACCGCTCTGCGTTGCTCCCTCTACTGCTGACAAATCACAAATTATAAATCTTACCTCTCTGTCAACTCACTCAGAGAGAGATTTTCCTTGAGAACCTTTCCCTCCTGGCCTAGACTGCACAATCCCTCTGGGGATTTGATCTGTTGCCTACGCAGCTCTTCGAACTCCCTCTTCTAGTCAGTGTTGGCTCTTCCAGCTCTGCTCTCTTGCTTCACCTGTGCTCTGATACCATGTGAAAATTCCCGAAACTGGAATCCAGCAACTGGAAAATATTCACCTAATTGTTAATTTTTACTTAACAATTTATCTGCAGTTTATTTACGGCAAACACGGAATACATCACACTGCAACCTTCACTACATAAAAATTATATGCAGAAACAAGAACTGAGTCAGAAGAAATAAACACACATATGACATCGTTATTTTTGGACTAATGTCCCAGGAAAAACCCAATGTGGGAAGACCGGTGCAAGAGCTGAGAGTTTGTGATATTAAGTAGTAATTTCTCAATACAATTTGGATGCCCAAACCTGGCTATCCAACAGAGAATATGACTGGCAGAAAATTACTGAGGATTACCTCACACTAACAATGGAGATCTGGTATTAATCTGACCTTGAACTAACAAGCCCCACGTTGCCTCTGCGTTGCTCTACATCACAACTGTTGGGGACCGCGTCGCTCCTTCTGGGTGATCTTTCTGTTGGCTGGATGCTCGATGCTCTGGCCCTCCGGTCTCACACCCCAGCTCCTAGCACTGGATCTGACCTGACCCTCAGCAAAATAGTGGATCTCTTCAAAGGCTCAGTATTGTCTCTACGTGCCTCTGCACTGCCTAGCGTAGCCCTTTTGCTGCCTCTTATGGTTCCTTCACTGCCTTCTTTGCGATGTATTCCTGGCTCAGGAAAAACTCTCCAACCGGAAATTATCTCTACCCCTCACTACAAGAATCTCCTCGATGATATCTCCGGCTGCTCTGCGATGCTTACTTGAGAAATCGATCTCTTGATCCTCACCTGATGTGTTTTCCAAATGCCCATCGAAGTCCTTATAATCTTCTCGTTGAGAAATCAATGGCCCGGATTAAAACATAATCAAGGGCTAAGATTAACTTGACTTGATCTTCGTCTTTTTCTAGAAGATTCACACCCAGTTCTATTAATACATTTTAATTCCATAAGTTTAAACTTAGGCTTCCGTTAAAAATAATTAATTATTTTAATAAAACCTCGTTCGCGTGGAATTTCCTAAAACGATTTCTGGGTATTCTGTAATACATGTGTCCAAGCTTCCCTGCAAATTTTGAGACTTCGAGCACATTTGATGCTACCAAAAATCAACATAAACATTGTATGATAGTATAAGCTTGAACTTTGAACCTACCTTTGAATTGTTGAATGAATCTTACAACTCTTTTGTGAATAATATGATTCTCTGTTTCATTTCATGGTTGATGTTATATGTTTACAATTTGCTGATAACAAATTTTATATGTTGAAACTTAAAGGTTGATGATTAATCACTTGATAGCAATGTTACAAGTTATAACTACTAGATGATTGATGTTATATATGTACTAAATGGTTGATCATCATTAATCTAGTAGTTAAAATCTATGTTTTCATGTTTTCTTTAATTCAATCAACATTCTGCATGTTTTTTTTAATATATATAGATGAAAATCTATGTTACTGGATCCACCACAGGTTGGTCTAGGATCCGCGGATCTGATCCGGATCTGCTTGGATCCATGAAAAATACGGCAACGTGGTGGATCCATACTTGCAGGAAATGGATCGTATGTTGAGGAAACGAATCCCATGATAGGTAGACGGATTCTGCAAATTTCAAGAGGAATTATGTGATCAACTTGGCTCTGAGTTTGAAAACACTGGTTGCACTTGAGGGGGTGGCTAGTTGTGCCTACACTTCTATCCCCCTTTCTGACCACCCAGCCAGCTCGATGGCAAGGTTTGTGTTTCAAGTGTTGGGACTAGCTGAAGTGAACATAATGGGCTGGATAAACGCTAGTTGGTTACCTACTCATAGTATATGGAGCACCTGTTGCCTCCCCAAAAGTCCAATAGCTGCCTCACGTGGGCCATGTCTAATTCACCTTCTTTACTTGAACCAAAATCTGGATATAAGAATCGCACAAATTAATGAACTATCATACCATGTGATGCTTCTAAAAGCCTACCTGTTGTAAAGAATGCATCATTCCTCCTCTTCCACAATTAAAAATTAGAGTTACTTATATCACAGACAAAGAAGATAAATATTTATGATTAATCTGGGAGGGTGTGTTTTTCTTCTTCCCTCCAGCACATCGCCTCGCTCCCCAAACCAAAAAAAATAGTCTCTAGCATACTTGAAATCTATAAACATTAAAGTATTTCATGAGCTTTGCAGAGTATCGGGCATATTGTTCATAGACATGAGCCTTAATTATAATCTGTCTTAGCTTGATTGAAACTTGATCTGGATTGCATCTTGGTCATACCCAACTTCTTCCTTCCTATGTTGGAATCCCCAACACCTTTCCTGGGGAGCCATCCTGGTTTTTCCAGCTGATTATAATTCAGCAATTACCCTTGTCAATAATGGTTTCAGTTCTAAATGTTGTGATTTATAAATGGATCTAAATTTTGAACTCAAAGTGTTTAAAAAATTTTAAAATATTGTTATATTTTTTTTGTACTTGACGTATCCTTGCCGTACCCAGATCCTGGATTTTCAAAAATCTAGTGGATCTGGATGTGTATCCGTATCCGAATCCTGGTAACTTAGATGAAAATATATTAAAATATGTATTAATAAAGAATGCTCCCAAAAACAGTCCTTTCCCATAAGCTTCTTGAAAGTTGTGCTTCCCACTTGCAACAGCCTTGCCCCAAGGTACCAGCAGCAAACCTCTGCCAACCAGATCGCCACCTGCACTATCCCTCTGAAGACCAAATTGTGGGAATGTAACTAAAAGACCCAGAAACAGAAATCTAAAATCTCTGGAAAAAAATTCATGGCCAGAGAACCCACAGAAAGTATCCACAAACCATCGCTGAGAAACAATCAAGATGGACTAAAGAGAAGTCCAACTATATCCCAAGTGTGCTGCTCATGAACAACACTCAAAGGTAACATTAAGATTTATGAAGGATATATTCAGTTTTTAAAACACCCATTAATCTTGTATACACCTTGTGGACATTTACCTCAGCTTGCTAGAATATTGAAATTCGAACTTCTTGTTCCTCTATGTGTGCTCATGAAAAGAACCAAAGGGGAAAAAGATCTGTTGAAACTTTGTCTATTTAATTTTGTGTGTTCTATGCATTGATGCCACCCTGAAACTACATATTTTACTTTGAACTATTTAGATTTCATCTAATATCCACTTAACAGTCATTAGGTCAACGATGGATTAAAATGCTTAAGTGATATTATGGTATTAGGATCTAACCCTATTATACGTATTTTTTGGTTCTGGAAATATCCACTCAGAATTATCAACTATGGACTACAAATGCTCAAGTAAATTGAAAGTCTTAGGTTTTAAGCCTATTATACTTGATTTTTTTTGTGGGAATGTCCGCTCAGAATTATCAACACAATGGCTAACTAAAAAATCTAGTAAGCTGTGGCAAGAGGCTCATGTTTTTGAAACTTGTACAAACCCATAACACATCATATAAGGCTTTAATGGCAGACGGCTGTGTCTTCATCATTTATTCCAGTATATTCTTTTCCTATATTTGGAATTTTAACAGATTGAGGATTAAACATTTCTTAATTTGTATGAAAATAACTTACCCTTTATTCAATATTTTGGGGGATAACTCTAGAGTCTACACTCAAGTGTTGGTTTGATTGATAAAAAATATGTCCATATAAAAACAGGCTTTCAAAGGAATGTGTCCTTGTAGAAAATAAATAAATGTTTGAACAATGAGGAGCAATAGAAAACGATAAGAGTAAAAACAATGCAATCACAATGTGTATGTATGTACCATATGTATAACACAATGTTTGTGAATACTTGGTGAAAGGATCAAACCTCAAGATCTGCAGCTGCAAGATCGAATTCATGCAGGCATGCGTTGGCGTTTAAATCTAGTTGGCTAAGAACCTGTTATAGAAAAACACACACAAGATGTTACATGCAATAGACCTAAGAAAACATTTGAAACAGAAATTATGGTTTTTGGACAACATTTTATGTTCATGAGACCATCCAATTTGTTAACTGTGCAAAATGATAACCTATATAATTGCTAATCAATCCGTATGTCAATCCACATTGACCAACTTGTGTGGAGTCTTAAGTCAGTACAACATAAAATATCTATTCAGGAGAGATTTCTAGAAGTGAAATCATAAATTCATGCAGTTTACCTATTAGTAGACACTGTAATAATCGGGAATATGTGGATTCATTAGCTAAGCATTTGATTCAAGTATAACACATTGCATAACAGATCTCTAGTATAGGAAGGCAAGTCCAACAAACAGTGTACTGCATTTTAAATGATAACTCTTATCTTAGCCAACTTTCTGAGGTCTGAGACATACATGTCCTCAACTCAGACACCAGACATCATACCAGCTTCAGGGTCGTGTATATCTAAGAAATGGCCCTACCTCTATCAACAGTACCCAAGCTTAATTTGTGGATAATAAATATGCAATCATTTACATCAGGTATGCTGCAATTCCTCTCTCATGGGTAAGAGATGCAGAATTCCTTCTCGGAGTTGCAGTCCTTTTTCAAATCTGTGAAAATACTAATGGTTGAATGGATACTTCTTTAGTTAACCTTTATTACATTTTAACAATGTCCGATACACGCAAGGAGAGTCTATGTTCACACATCTATAAGCATTTATCAATTGTTTTGTAATGTGGAGAAACAAGATATAGGACGCATCAAGACCAGAAACCACAGGTCATAGATTGATTACTCTAGAGTCAAGCGTAGATACCTCTTCCAGTTATGGTTAAATTGAATGATACCTTGGCCACCCCTACTAATAATAGCCTCCACATCTTTCAAGAGTCTTGACCATTTTCTTAAAATTCAAAAGAGATGAGAAGCTCTATAATGAGAAACTCATGGGCTTTCCATTTATTGGGCTTTTACCCATATAGAAAAATAGTTTAGTAGAACAAGAGGTGTGTACTCTTTCCAGTAGCATACTGGATCCTCGAATCCTAGAGGGGACATTTCACAAACCAACTCTTTTACTATAACAAAGACTGATAATCAATATAAGAGTCTCAATTGGTTACTGACAATTTATATGAACAAACAAACAAAGACAATTGGATAAGAAAAGTTGCAAATAGAGATAACTCCCAAGGCCCAAGAAGGATCTCTTCTTGAACTATTCTCAATAGAATCACTAGCTCTGCATAAAGCTTCGAAATGGCACCACTACAAAGGATTCCTATCTCCCCTGTGACTTACTGTTAAATGTTTCTAAATGATAAAACCAGTGACTGATAGCAAACTTTGATCAATAAGTTTCTTTACTCAGTTATATAGTATGAGAGTTGAAGTGTCTTATATGGTTGAGTATATTTCATGAACAACATTTCTTCTCTATTCATTTGATGACATACAACCATCTGCTACCACAGATAATGACTGCATAGATACCAAGAATAGAATCATCATTGCACTCATGGATTTGGCAAATAATTCAAAGGTACAAACAACTGAATGTTCTACCCAGTAAGATGCATGTGCATGATTCTGAGCACTTCACTATATGTAGTAGAGATTTACACGTGTTCCACACAGTTGACTGATGTTATCCAGGTGGCAGGGACATTATGGAAGCACACACTTTTCCTGGCATTACCGTTATGATTCTCTCGAACTAATTAATTGCATAATGGTTGGAACTTGGGTCTGTGATGCTTAGAGAGAAGTGGTGGCTAGTGCAAAGTGACTGGTTCATGTCCCTGCATATTGACATTATGTTCAGTTCCTTTGGATTCAGCATTGTGGTGATGGTTTTATTGTTCACTGGTTAGGAGGGTGCATATCACATTGTCCCCTTTCTATTGTATTATGATCAATAATATCTTATATGGTTCTAGGCATTATGGTGGTCCATTCCTATGTTTAATGTGACTTTAAGCCTCGTGAGTTAGCACCCTAGGCTATTTGGGGTTTATGTGCACAATAATCACTTTATTATCACGAAGACTGTGGTTTCTAGAGAAGCACTCCCCATGTGCACACATGTTGAGGTTGATTATAGCAATTTAAAGGCTATTTTAACTTTATTTTATTAGATGGAAGCTTCCAAAATGAGCATCCTTGGTTATAATGTTGGGTTTCACATTGATATCGGTTATTAGAGGAGCACTCCCAATGTGCACAGATGATGAGGTTGAGTATAGCAATTTAATAGCTATTTTAACTTTATTTTATCAGATGGAAGCTTCCAGCATGAGCATCCTTGATTATAATGTTGGGTTTCACATTGATATCAGTTATTATGATGTGGAGATGGTTACTAGGTGGATCACTCACCTGCTTTGCACACACGTTGAGGTGCTCACCATTTCTTGTGATTACTTTATTGCTAGTGGTCAAGACCACCCCCTTTTCTGGCATGTGGTTTGATTGCTAAAAACCCCTTGCACTTGTATTCATGTGGTTTTGACCCCTTCTCTCTTGAATATAGCCATTGGCACAGTTTGAAGAGATTTGTTACCTTGGCAACCATGCACTTGAGTTAGTTATGGAGTTGACCTAGCCTTGGAGGTTATTTTTGGCATGGATCTACACTTGGCATCACACTTTTATCTTATCTTTGTTAGATTTTAAGCACAAGCAGAAGATCTAGTTGTGTAAAAAATATTACACTAGCAATTGCAAGACAAGAAAGAAGAGAGAATGAAATTGAACTCAAAAAGACTAAGTAGCTGAAAAAACCAATTTGGATTACATCATAAATCTGGTGTGTGTTATTGATTGACATGAATATATATTTATAACACTCCTTGAGAGGGAACCAATGCGCACTAGGTAGGGGTTCCATAGTGTATGCACACTAGAAAATAAAAAAACACTTTCTCTTATTCGCTAGTAGCCTAGAAATTGTTGAAATTTGTTTACCGGAGGACAAGTGGTTTCCTAAGGCTTTGATCTTTGGCCTAGGGAAAAGTGTCCAAAAGAATTTAATTTTTCTCCTAAAGTGACTTTATAAAGTTATAAAGTCAAATCTAATTTAGAAGTGTCTTTAAGTGATAAAATTACTAAAGTCTAATTTTAAAGTGACTTTAATAAAGTCAATGTGAAATTAGAAAGTTAAAAGTGACTTTAGAAATAAATGACTAAGTGGGTCTTTATTAAAGTGGGGTGAATTAAAAAAATAGAAAGTGAGATTTAAATGAGCATTTAATCTCAGCCCTAGATCTAAAGCTATCTCAGCCATTGGATTTAGGGATTCCCCAAAAGTCACTTAGGGTTAGGTTAAAGGAGGAAAATGAGGGAAAAGGTCATTCATTCTTTCATGAGCAGATTGAGAGAGGAGGAGAGAAAGCAAAGGAGAAATTTCTGAGCAGTGAGGAGAAGGAGGGCAGCAGCTAGAGACTTCAGCAAATCCATACAGCAGCAAAGAGGAATGGTTCCCAAGGCAAAAATCCGTACAGCAGGAGTGTGGCACATTTTTCGAGGTAGGAAGCACAGTTTTCAAGAAATCCGTACAACAGCTTCAGAACAGTTTTCTGGGCAAATTCTGGACACGAAAATCAAGGAGAGAGACTGTTGTTTGGTGACATAGATTTCGAGGAAATCCGTACAACAACTTCAGCATTGTTTTCGAGGCAAAAGGAGGCACGGAAATCAAGGAGGTGTTGTTGTGTATTTAGTACAGTCCGTACAGCAATACGGTCATACATCTGGGCACAAAAATCGAGAAAGGCAGTCAACATTTAATGTTTTTTTAAATGCTGTAAAATTTCTGTTTTGTTAGTTTATTGTTCGGCACGTTTTCCAAGGCAGTGTATAAGCACGGAAATCGAGATAAGTACATTTGTTAAGTTGCTGGAATTTTTGCTGTAATTTCTGTCTCACTGTAAAAGTTTATCAGAAATAAGAAGAGCTTTCGAACTGGTTTTCTCCAAGAGTTGTAGGGGTTTTTCCAAGGTCAAGTTGACCAAAAATCAGCTGTCAAAATTCTATGTGTGGCTAATTTATTTTCTGAGTTTTTATTTCTGCATTTCAGCATTGTGAAATTTCCATAATTAGTGTTTTCAGAAAATATTTATTTTTTTCAGCTTGTTGAATGTATGGCTATGGGAATGGGCATTTAACTTTAAGGGAGAAATAAGGAGAAACTGAAAATCGGGGTTGGTATTAAAATTTCTACATGGTATCAGAGCTATTTTACTGAAAAGTGCAGTTTGGGACAACAACAAGAAAAATTACAGCAAGCTGATTTTTCACACAGAAAACATTACCTTTACTACAGCAGTGTTATTTTCAATTTATTAGAACAGCAAACATGTCTTTGGGCTTGAGAGAGGAGGATAGGTTGGATGGACATAGTAACTACAGTGTATGGAAGGAGAGAATGCAGACCATCTTTGAGGAGGCAGAAGTCTAGGATATCATGGTGCATACCGCACAGAACCCTATTAATGTGCCTACTGATGTTGTTCAGTTGGCAGTCTTTAATTAAAAGAATAACAAGGGCAAGAGACTGATTCTAGATGGAATCAAAGACCATTGCATTCCTCATGTGAGAGGAAAGAAATATGTTCATGAGATGTGAACAGCATTGACCAATCTCTACCAGAGTACCAATAAGAACAGGAAAATGGTCCTTAGGGAGAAGCTGAAAACCATTAAGATGGGTAAGACTGATAATGCAGCTGGATATCTCACAAAGATTACTGATGTGAGAGATGCATTGGCAACAGTTGGAGAGGTCATTCCACCCACCGAGTTGGTGCAGATTGGAACAAATGGCCTTCCCAGTTCATCGTTGAACTTTGCTGATGGGGTTTGTGCATGTGAGACCCTTCCCTCTTGGGAGAGGTTCTGGGATGATGGCATACAGACAGAAATCAGAAAGAGCCAACTTGGAGCAGCCAAACCAGTTGAGCAGGATGAGGATGTAGCACTGTTGGCAAGAGGCAAGAAAGGCAAGGGAAAGAAGCAAGCTTCCACAAGTAGTGGTGGGGGCAAAGGCAAAGGTAAAGGTAAATAGGGAAACACGCAAAAGGACTATTCCAAGGTGAAGTGTTGAAATTGTCAGAGGATGGGACACTATGAAGTTGTGCGTCTGGAGAAGAAGAAGAAGGGGAAGAACCAGAGCATGGCAGCATCAACAACGATAGAGGACTTTACGGATAGCTTTGACCGGGAGTTTGGGTTCATTGCTTGTGAGTCCACTAGTGCCGGATCACCTGCGACAGAGGCTGAGAGGGAGTGTGCATTTCCCTCCACTAGCGGAGCATCTTCAAGTATCTGGTATGTTGACAATGGGGCTTCACGTCATATGACAAGAGTCCGTGAGTACTTCTCAGAGCTTTCAGAGAGTGGCACTGATATAGAGGTAGTACTCGGAGATGACAGCGTTGTTACAGCAGTCGATGTGGGTACATTGACATTTGATAGGGAACCCAAACCTCCCTTGAAGGTGTCAGATGTTCTATATGTGCCAGGGATGAGGAAGAACCTCATATCCGTCTCAGCATTGGAGGAGAGAGAGTATGAGATATTGTTCAGGAGAGGACAGGTGTTGATATATCCCAGGGGCGCTCCAATTGATTCAGCTAGAGTGATTGGTGTACGCCATGCAAAGGTGTACAATTTTGCATTTCAGCCCCTTTTGGCATTGAGCAGTAGTACCGGCAGAAGAGCTAGCAGTTCAGAGCTGTGTGAGATTTGGCACCGCAGGATGGGGCACATGTATCATGGAGCCTTCAGGACCTTGCGAGAGATCACTACAGGTGTGCCAGATTTTAGTACTGATCACTTTGATACATGCAGAGGATGTGCGATGGGCAAGTTTGCCAAATCCCCTTTTCCCAGCAGTGACAGCAGATCAACTGGGATACTTGATTTGATTCATTCCGATGTGAGCGGTCAGATGTCTCATGTTTCCTTGAGTGGATATGAGTATTATGTATTATTCATTGATGATCACTCCAAGAGGACCTGGATTTATTTCTTGAAGACCAAGAGTGAGGTCTTCAAGCGGTTTCAGGAGTTCAGAGCTCTTGTGGAGACTTAGACAGGTCGAAAGATCAAGTCCCTGAGGTTGGACAATGGAGGAGAGTACACCCTTAGTGAGTTTGTTGATTATTGTGCGGGGGCGGGCATTAGGAAGGAGTTCACTGTTCCTTACAACCCCCAGCAAAACGAAGTTGCGGAGAGGAAGAACAGATGCATCAGAGGGGCTGCCAAAGCCATGCTACATGATCAGGGGTTACCATTGTTTTTGTGGGCAGAGGCCTGCAACACTGTTGTATATTTGTAGAATAGGAGTCTGCATCGTGCCTTGGGGCATGTGACTCCGGAGGAGGCTTTTTCTAGGAAGAAGCCTGATATTGGTCATCTTCATATCTTTGGGTGTATTGCATACTCCTACATACCCAAGGAGAAGAGGACCAAACTAGAGCCCACCGCAGAGAAAGGTATCTTTGTGGGCTACAGTGAGACCTCGAAAGCCTTTCGGATTTATATTCCCGCACAGAGGAGAGTTGTTGTCAGACAGGATGTGAAGTTCGAGGAGGACAGGGCTTTCAGAAGGTCATGGGAGTTAGAGTATCTAGATCAGCCAGACCCTCAGGAGCAGCTGAGTCAGTCGCAGGGATCTAGTGGGCAGGGATCCGGAGGTACATCGATTACGGTGTCAGGTCCATCAGTGAGTAGTGGCTCACAGAGTCAGACGAGTGGTGATTCGGGCAACATGCAGAGCAGTTCACTAGGGAGTCCATTGATGGATAGTTCACACGGTACTTCAGCGTCTACAGGTTCAGGTTCAGGCAGGAGGATAGCAGACAGACAATCAGGAGTTCAGGCTCTTGATGATGAAGAAGAGGAGTTTCATTCTCCGGTGGGAGAAAGTGTGCTCAGGGAAGAGGAAGCCCAAGTGGCTTTAGGATACCTTGAGAGAGGCCACATCTGTTGATGGGCCTAAGAGGTCGGTCAGAGAGAGCAGAGCACCTAATAGGTTTTGTATCTATATGGCAATGGTTGCCAACATCATTGACTCTAAGCCTTCTAGCTATGAGGAGGCAGCTAGCCAGCAGGTCTGGAGAGAGGCCATGCAGGAGGAGTATTCTTCTATCATGAAGAATGATGTTTGGGAGGTGGTGTCGAGGCCTGAGGGAAAATCCGTGGTTACTTCTAAATGGCCTTACAAGGTAAAGCACGCTGCAAATGGCAGCATCGAGAAATTCAAGGCAAGGTCTGTGGCTAGAGGGTTCTCCAGGTAGAGGGAGTAGATTATAAGGAGACCTTCGCTCCCATGGCTCGATATACTTCGATTTGCTCCATCATATCGATAGCAGCAGAGATGGGTTGGAAGATCCACCAGATGGATGTGAAGACCGCATTTCTCAATGGCTTCATATAGGAGGAGGTGTACATTGAGCAGCCATAGGGCTTTGAGGTGCATGGGAAGGAGTCCCATGTGTGCAGACTGAAGAAGGCCCTTTATGGCCTGAAGCAAGCTCCCAGAGCTTGGTACTCTAGGATAGATACATACTTGCAAGAGATGGGTTTCACAAAGAGTGATGCAGATCCGAACCTTTACTTTATTGTGATAGGTGAGGAGCCTCTCATTCTGGTGTTGTATGTGGATGACTTGGTCATTACGGGTGCTGAGAGACTCATAGAGCACTGCGAGAGAGATCTTGCGACGGAGTTTGAGATGAAAGACATTGGCTTGACGCATTACTTTTTGGGTTTGGAGGTGTGGCAGGAGGAGAGGCATTTCTTCCTAGGGCAGGGGAAATATATTGTGGACATCCTTGGCAGATTCCACATGGAGGACTGTAGACCCATGTCGACACTGATGATCACCAACTAGAAGAAGCTTCACGCTTCAGATTCCGAGTTGGTGGATCCCACATTGTATAGACAGCTGATTGGTTCCTTGATGTATTTGGTCAACACTAGACCGTATATATGTTTTCATAAATAACATGATGAGCCAAGCCATGGTGAGCCCAGAGGGTGCATCGGGTTGCCGTAAAACACATTTTACGGTACTTGCAAAGTAAATGGATTATGGTCCGGATTATAGTTAGGGATGGAGTGAGATTGGCAAAGTACACTGTCGATTCTGGACAAGGTGTTGTGCTTCCGAGGAAGAGCACTTCGTGTGTTGTTTTGGGGTTGGCTCCGACAAAGGTGTTTGTTCACCCGAAAGTGTTAGGCTTCTCATAGCATTGAGTTCAGCGGAAGCAAAGTACATGGCAGCCAGTCTAGCTAGTTGTGAGGCCATCTGGCTTCGCAAGATGTTGTTTGGCTTATTTGCTCAGCGATTGAGACCTTCAATGATATACTGTGATAATCAGAGTTGCTTAAAGCTCATGGAGAATCCAGTATTTCATGACAGGTCAAAGCATATTGGCATCAGATATCATTTCACCAGAGACTATGTTCAGAAGGGAGTTGTGAAGCTTGAGTATATTCCCACTGATGAGGAGGTTGCAGATATTCTTACCAAAGCCTTACCACGGGGCAAGCAGGTCTACTTCAGAGACAAGACGGGTGTGGTGAGGAACACCTTCCTCTGTAAGAGGGAGTGTTGAAATTTAGTTACCAGAGGACAGGTGGTTCCCTAAGGCTTTGATCTTTGGCTTAGGGAAAAGTGTCCAAAATAATTTAATTTTTCTCCTAAAGTGACTTTATAAAGTTATAAAGTCAAATCTAATTTAAAAGTGACTTTAAGTGATAAAGTTACTAAAATCTAATTTTAAAGTGACTTTAATAAAGTCAATGTGAAATTAGAAAGTTAAAAGTGGCTTTGGAAATAAATGACTAAGTGGGTCTTTATTAAAGTGGGGTGAGTTAAAAAAATAGAAAGTGAGATTTAAATGAGCATTTAATCTCAGCCCTAGATCTAAAGCTATCTCAGCCATTGGATTTAGGGATTGCCCAAAAGTCACTTAGGGTTAGGTTAAAGGAGGGAAAAGGTCATTCATTCTTTCATGAGCAGATTGAGAGAGGAGGAGAGAAAGCAAAGGAGAAATTTCTGAGCACTGAGGAGAAGGAGGGCAGCAGCTAGAGACTTCAGCAAATCCGTACAGCAACAAAGAGGCATGGTTCCCAAGGCAGAAATCCGTACAACAGGAGTGTGGCACATTTTTCGAGGAAGGAGGTACAGTTTTCAAGAAATCCGTACAGCAACTTCAACACAGTTTTCTAGGCATATTCTGGGCACGAAAATAGAGGAGAGAGACTGTTGTTTGGTGGCATGGATTTCGAGAAAATCCGTACAGCAGCTTCAGCACTGTTTTTGAGGCAAAAGGAGGCACGAAAATCGAGGAGGTGTTGCTGGGTATTCTGTACAGCAGTACGGCCGTACATCTGGGCACAAAAATCGAGAAAGGCAGTCAGCATTTAATGTTGTTTTAAATGCTGTAAAATTTCTGTTTTGTTAGTTCACTGTTCGGCACATTTTCCAAGGCAGTGTATAAGCACGAAAATCGAGATAAGTACATTTGTTAAGTTGCTGGAAATTTTGCTGTAATTTCTGTCTCACTGTAAAAGTTTATCAGAAATAAGAAGAGCTTTCGAATTGGTTTTCCCCAAGAATTGTAGGGGGTTTTTCAAGGGTTAGGTTGACCAAAAATCAGCGTGTCAAAATTCTATGTGGGGCTGATTTATTTTCTGAGTTTTTATTTCTGCATTTCAGCATTGTGAAATTTCCAGAATTAGTGTTTTCAGAAAATATTTATTTTTTCCAACTTGTTGAATGTATGGCTATGGGAATGGGCATTTAACTTTATGGGAGAAATAAGGAGAAACTGAAAACTGGGTTGGTATTAAAATTTCTACAAGAATTAAAGTAGGAGACCCTAAAATAGAGTGAGAGTCTAAAATAGCACTCACTAAATATAAGTGGAGTCAAAAATAAGTTAGAACTGAAGTGTAGACTCACTCATGCAACTCCTAACTCAAAAATAGCAAGAAACCTCCCAAAATAAGACTCAAAGGATAAGGTTCATAGGTGCATGGATAAGGTAGTTTCCCAAAATAAAAAAGGGGATGCACATCACTAATTAGGGACCTTAGGGATAAGGTAATGCACAACAATGGAGAGGAAATCACCATGTCACTGCCACATGTCATCCCAGGTGTCACCCCCTACTAAAAATAAACTCACTAAAAGTAAAAAAATGCTAATTTTAGGTGATGATCCAAATAGTAGGGATGGTCTACTAGTGAAAGAAAAGTGGTCATATGTGCCCTTAATAATGTATGGAAGAGGGTCAAATGATGTCCTAAGTGAGGTCCTAAGAGAACCCCAAGAATCTTGGAGGTCAACTTACTTTATGAGGACCTTTTCCACACTACCGGAGTTCTTGGAAGTCCACATGTGCCATAAGAGGTTGATTTCACACATTATCGTTGGATTGAGTAGCTCGGTAGGACGTCCATAAACTTGCCTCTCTAGATAATAAACTTTGTAAAGTGTTTTATAAGTACCTTTTGTATTTAATGATTAAAAGTGATTTAAGTGATCTCAACAAAAGATTAAGTCACAACCGTTGATCTTGGGATGGCAAGATCTAATCTTAGCCACTGAGATCTAGGGTTATAAAAGAAGATTTTAGGGAGAGGTGAAGACACCATTGAGCGGCACTAGACTTAGGAGGAGTGTGATACTCCAATGTGCAAGATCAAGCAGGGTGCGAGGAAGGTGCAAGGAGCATCAAGGAGATCTAAATCACAGTCGAGGAAAGCTTGATCCGCTGGATCAGATTCAATTGTTGTATATGTAATTCCTTGGTTGGGCCTTTATCCCTAGTACAAGAGCCCAAGTTCATAATAGAACAAGTTTTATGGTTTTTCCCTGCGTTGGTTTTCCAAGGTAAATCGTGTGCCCAATGTGATGATGATTCTTGTGTGCTTCTGCTGTGCAATTTTAGTTAAGAACTTACCCATGCATAAATCAATAATTGTTTTAAGGGTTGGTTTGAGATTTATTGCCAGGTGTTGGGTTCGTATAAACTTAACATGGTATTAGAGATGAAACTTTGAATCGTTCTCGGAATCGCAGGTGTCGAGTTCCTATCGGATCGTAGGAGCCAAGTTGGCTGGGATCATACGAACAAAATTTTTTCATTAAGGAGAAGTATTTTTTATTTTATCCGGGTCAGGGCACGAAATTTGTTTTATGAAAATAAAAATAAAAAAGTACCCCACAAAGGGGTGGTCAACAACCGAATCAATGACAAGCCAGGGTCACCAACCACCAGGTCGACCAACCGGCTAATTGTGGCAGTGGAAGCGCACGACATAGGAAAGTCAAGAACATCATCAATGGATCTTGAAGTCGAGACAGCCGCGCCCAAGTAGACCATGCCTTGTGTATCAAGGATCAACATCACTGTTGATTCGTAATGGCATCAAGCACAGATGGTTGAACAACATCGCAGACAAGAAAGGAGTGTGGCCGGCAGCCACCACTCAACTAGCCAAAGAACGTAAGTGGTCGAATTGTGTGGACGATCGAGGCCAATGCAAGAACCATCATGTGTGGCAGAGGCTACACCGCCCAAACAACAACAAAGACCCGCATCCACGCATCAAGGGTGACAGTTCGACATTTAGTACGTAGAGGGCACAATGCAAGGGCCAAAGAGTCGAGGTTGAAGTTGGCAGCAAGTAGAGGCCGCAACAAAACCATGGCAGAGGTTAATTGTTAGTAACACAGCCGACAGCAGACCAGCACATAACACTGGCAATCTAAGGAGTCAAAGGCAACAGATCAGACGAACAGAGACACGGCGTTTGTGAAGTTAACAATAGTGAGATGGGATAGCCGAGTGTTGTCAAACTCGACGGCTATGCGAGTGGTAGAAAGGTTGAACGTGACAGGGTATCGCGTTGAAAAATCCATGGAGGACAACAACAAGGGCAATGGTGAGCAAACAGCGTCGAGAGCTTTCGAGCACACAAGACAGTCATCAGATAGATACGATGTAGTGTTCTGCTTTGATCCTATATAATCGCGACAAAAGGAATGAGCAAGTGGCAGAGGTGTTTTGTCGGCAAACTGCAAGAGATGTGACCACCAGCGAGAGATCAATCGATCAACAAATTGTGACACCCTATAGTGGAAATGGCAAGAAGCTGCGGCACAAAGTTGGTGGCGGATCAGTGGAGGATACAAGAGACTTTAGTTGCCAGTCGAGTCGCAGATCAGACCACATTCGCCACCGAAACAACACAAAGAAAATAGTTGTCGAGGAAGACCAAGCTGCAACAGATGCTGCATGATTCGTCCGACTACAGAATTAATTAAAAAAAAAAATAGTTGTTATTACACTGCAGAAGTGTTCGGGCAGCACACAAGACTCTCAGGGAGTGAGCAGAGGCTTCGGGTAGTCTCACGAAGTCTGCAGGCAATTTCGGGCAGCAGGCCACAGGCTCGGACAATAGTCCTGGGAAGCATGCAGTAGAGGGTTGAATCAACAGCCTCAAGGAAGACATGGTCAAAATGGCAATGTAGGACACTCAGAAGAGGAAGGCTTCTAGGAGCATGGTTCTCAGCTCAGGTTTCATACCTAATAGCAGGACAGACTTTTGTGTCAAAGGGAGCTGCTACAATGACTGTGAGAAGTTGACGACGAATCCGAGTTATGGAAGTACCTTCCTTGCTAAGAGGGAGTGTTGGATTGAGTAGCTCAGTAGGACTTGTTGAAATTTTGAGTGTTTGGGTAGCATCGGATGTGCTCTAGCTCCCAAACTTTGTGGAGGGCCTAGAGTACATCAAAACTCCAAGACCCAGAAAAGGAATTGGGAAATTCCATCCAGTTTGGGAGATAATTAATTAATTAATAATTTTAATTAAGGACCCTAAGTCTAACTTAGGAAAATTAAATTATTAAAGGTAATTAATTTAAACATGTGATGAAATTGGCTTAAGTCACATGGATCAAGCTTTCTTTTAATCTTAGCCATCGATTCAAGATTAGATCATAGTCGTTGGTTTCCCAACGAGAAAGTAGAAGGGAAAGGCTTGGGGTCGGTTGGAGAACACACACACGGAGGCACAGCATTGAGACTAAGCTAAAATTCTAGGGCGGGTTTGCTAAGAATTTTCAGAAGTGTTTCAGCTGTAGAGAGGGGTAGTATTGGCAAAGGGGATGCTCTGATCCCAGTGCCAAGAACCAACAAGAGGCAGAGAGCAGCAATCAAAGGCAGCGCAGAGAAGCAGAGGTAGCAGCAGCAATTATGCAGCAGTTGCGCAATGCAGAGAACAGCTTCAACTACGCAGTCCCTTCTAGGGCAGCGCTGGGCAGCAGGGGACCCTCCAGGGTTACGCAAAGACCCTTCTAGGGCAGCGTAGGGTCTGCGTCACCCATTATGGGGTTACGCAGCCCTCTCCAGTCCAGTGCAGAGGCTAAAAGGGCTGATGCAAAGGCTTCAGGGGCAGCGCTGAGGTGTCTAGGGCTAGGATTTGGCTGAGTCTTGTAAATCTCGTTTGAGGGTGTGGATCAGTCAAGTTTTTGGTCTAAGAACAGCAAGTTAGCTACAGATCTATATTTTTCTCTGTCGGGTTAACTAGTAAGGTGCCCAGATTTGTTGTATTCGGAAACTACTAAATAATATAAACCCTCCAGCAACCAGAAGACCGGTTTTCCTGCATTGAGTTTTTCCTGGAACAGTTGTCCAGAAAATCTTGGGTGTCACTTTGTATATGTGCAAGTATCTTTGCTTAGACTTGAATCAGTGAAAGTTTGTTATGTGTTTACTTCGACATTAATCTGAATTTCAGCATTAATAACTTGATTAAGTAGGAGAAGTATAACCAGATCTAACAGTAGGGTTTCTACATAAAGTAATATTCAGAAATTTTGACGAGACTTCCACAATTGCTCGGTGTCTTAGCATTTGGAAGGTTGCCTCACTAGATAATAAACTTTGTAAAGTGATTGTATAAGTACCTTTTGTATTTAATGATTAAAAGTGACTTAAGTGATCTCAACGAAAGATTAAATCACAACCGTTGATCTTGGAAGGGCAAGATCTAATCTTAGCCATTGAGAT
Organism: Pinus albicaulis; assembly: GCA_034641835.2. NCBI lineage: Eukaryota > Viridiplantae > Streptophyta > Pinopsida > Pinales > Pinaceae > Pinus > Pinus albicaulis. The sequence continues at coordinate 1,445,880,885 of CM076570.1, read as the reverse complement.
CTAGGGTTAGGGTTTTAGTCATTAAAAGGATATAAAAGGAGATTTGAGGGAGGGGTGAAGACACCATTAAGCGACACTAGCCTCTAGAGGAGTCTGATACTCTAGTGTTCCAGGTCAGGTGGCATCTGAGGAATGTGCAAGGAGCAGTAAGGAGATTCAAATCACAGCCAAGGAGAGCTTGATCAGCTGGATCAAATCCAATTGTTGTATACGTGATCCCTCAGTTGGGCCGTTATCCCTGGTACAGGAGCCCAAGTTCATAATAGAACAAGTTGTTTGGTTTTTCCCTCTGTGGATTTTCCGGGGTAAATTGTGTGCCCAATGTGATGATGTTTTTTGTGTTTCTACAGTGCAATTTTAGTTCAGAACTTAGTCGTGCATAAATCAATAAATATTTAAGGGTTTGTTCGAGATCTCCTACCAGGTGCTGGAAATCTAACAATTATTCAATGAATTGACCTCTTATGGAGGAGACCAAGGAAGATGTTCGAGCTTTTATTGTTTTTGTTTACCTACTTGGAGGATTTGTCTCACTTGTTTTGGCTCATAGAGATTGAGATTTGTACATGTGGCATGGCCACTCATAGTTTATTATTTTTTTGACTTGTTCATCGAGTTAGATAAATATTCATTTTTTCATGCATTCCTATAATAGATCTAGAGTTTTAGGATGGATATTATCATTTTTGTTGGAGCAGGTTTTGAGCTCTTCATCATATAGGATGATCTCCTCCTACTATAATGGTTGTTCAAAGTTTGTGGAGATAGACTAGATGGACATAGCATGTTTAATATCACTAGAAACAACATTGTATTCAAATAAATAAGTTCTTTAGACCTCGCCTTCTTAGGTCATGTTACCCTTCATATCGACATGAGTGGAAATTATGTGACTTTTGTCACATAACATGTTTTCAAGGGTAACTTACAAAGATGTCGATGGTCTACAAATGCTCATCTTTCATTTTTGCTTGAGGATAGTACTCTTGGATGAACATGATGGTGATCCTCCATGATAGGACATGAGACATTGACGTGGTCGAAGGCCTTGGTTGGTGTGCTTTGATCACTTGATGGATAGATAGTTATGATGTTCCTAGTTTTGTTTCATGCCATTTGATAAGCTTGGTATTAGTGTTAAGTTCCTTGCTTCATGATTTTTTTTTTTCATATTTGTACAGGAGCTTAGTCATGGTGTTGGTATATAAATCTTGTGCTAGAGCATTTTAGCATTTCATATGTCTATTGTACTTTTAAGATGATGTTTAGCGAGATAGATAAGCAATCTCATAGAGCGATCACCTCTTTATTGTACTTTGAGGCATCATAGGGAGCTTAATCATGGTTTTCATGACGACATACTACATGACTTTGAAAGAGAAGCACCCGAGCATTTATGATCTTTATGAGATTTCTATGATGATATTTAATAAGATAGACAAATTACCTTGTAGAGCACTAATAAGGAGCATCATTGATATTGAGCCCTCCAGTTTTCAGAAGGCAACAAACTAGCATATGTTAGTTTTTGTACCATCAGACGAGTGTTCTAGTCTCGACTTTGGTCAAAAATACTAAGAAACACAAGATCTCCAAAACCTAGAAAAGGTTTCAGGAGAAAACACCTAGTTAAGTTAATTGATAAATAATTAAATATTTCCCGAGTCTAACTTAGGAAAAGTGATTAATTAACAACAATTAATTGTGAAAGGTGATATTTCTCTAGAAATTCACATGGATCGAGTTAGAGATGATCTTAGTCGTTGATGGAGATCCAACCATGGGCATTGGTTCACCAGTAAGAGATTATAAGAGCAACTCGATAGGTAGATGGAGAACACACCAATAGTGTGACTTTTCTTAGCAGATTGAGCTACCGAGTTGTAGATATTGAGCAAGGGAGAGAAATTCGAGCCAGAAGGAGGGCAGGGTGAGATTGAGGTAGCAGCAGAGTCATTTCCAACAGAGTTTCTCAGCGACAAAGCAACTGTAGTTGGGAGGTTGAATTATTTCTACAGAGGGGCCGAGCAACTAGAGCAAGTAGTCAGAAACCCCAGTTCGAAGTGTCGGAAAATGATCATTTCAGTTCCTAGAGTTTGGGACATCACCAGGAAGGCAGAGCGAGTCACTTCCAGGGCCAGAGGTATTGAGAAATTTAGGGCATCATTAGATAGGAGATTTCTCTTCTTGATAATTACTTGTGATGTACTTTATGCTTCTTGATTAGATCTTTCTTTGATAGTCTATTATTATGTTCTTGTCATCAAGTCAACTATCAAACACATAAGAGACACAGTACGTATGCTTGTAAGCCAAGGCCAAAACCTCTCACTATTTGAGAGGAAAACCCGATCAGAAATTCTTCTTATAGATCTTCAATTGACGAGTACCAAGACCATGGAAAAGACCCTTGACACAAGTATCCTCCCCAGAACCTTGTCACTAGCCTTCACTGCTCTTCTCGACTTCTCTTCGTTCCTTCCCTTTTTTTTCTGCACTATACTGCACTGCACCTTCGACTGCACTAGAGAAACTCGGTCTCTATACTTTAGCATCCCTAGAACCTTGTCACTAGCCTTCCCTACTCTTCTCGGATTCTCTTCGTTCCTTCCCTTTTTTTCTGCATTGTACTACATTGCACCTTCGACTGCACTAGAGAAACTCGGTCTCTATACTTCAGCAACCCTAGACAGAGTGCTTCTTCTCGGCTTCCTTTGATCTTCTCCTCGGATCCCTATATACCTCTTCTTGGCTTACTTTCTTGACTCTTTATGTATCACCTTATACCCAAGACCGAACTGTCTTGATGTTGTAATAGGCCTCGGCCTTTCTGAGTTATGTGAGAGAGAGAGTGATCCAAGACCAAACCACAGTGACCCTTCTCCTTCGCTGATTTGCCTTCTCCTTTCCGCACTTCTTGTAATCCTACACTTCGCACTTATGACTGCAATCTTGACCAAAGTGGATACTCTCAAATGAGGTCGAGTAGGGTTACTTATATAGGTTGTCTTCTAGTCCTTTAGGCTGACATGATCTTTGGAGGAGAGTCGACTTCATCGGTGAGGATATTCATTAGATTTAGGCCGACTTGGAGAGGCTTAGTGACAAGGTCTTGGAGGATTACTTTACATAGACAAGTGTGACCTTTTACAAAGTGTAACATGACTTCATTTACATGACAATGACTTTATGACAAGATGACAAATTTCCTAGAGACTCTTAAATAGAGTCTTGACTCAAAAATAAAATCCCTTTCTCATGAAACCCATGATGCAAGTAATACAATAAATTTATTTTATCTTTCTTCTTTGCATCTACTTACAAAAATCATAATTACATGTCATTGTGAAGACCGAACCTAGTTACACTTTTCAACACTCCCTCTTAACTAGGGAGGTATTCATAATGGTACTTTGTCATTCTCTATCTAAAGAATTTCTCATAACAAGAATCGGATTGGTAACCCATCTGTATAGCATCATATCAACCAGCGTTGTCACATATCAAGGCCTTCACTAACAACTCCATCTTCTCCACGAGATCTTGAGCTCAATGCTAGCGAGACCAATGATTTATAGATACCTTAATCATTGTCTCTCTTGGAACATACCCTACCCAAGTTCTCAGAGTGTGTTCCACCAGGACTATTCTTATCTTGGATTCTCAATCCTCAAAGAATATCGGTCCTCTACGACTACTCTTATCTTGGGTGCCCTATCTCATCCTCAAATAGTATCGGATGCTAGATCATTACCCAATCCTCCATTTTGTCTTCCTAGGTGAAGACAAGAATGAAGTGTCTATCTCTCCCTCTCAATCAGGGAGGACATATTCCAGTAAAGGAATGTACTCATTCCTACACAAGGAATGTAGCTAAGGTCCCTATTGGCTTAGGAATTTCCAAGTTTCTTCCAAGTAAGACTCATTCCTACACAAGGAATGTAGCTAAGTTCCCTATTGGCTTAGGAATTTCCAAGTTTCTTCCAAGTAAGACTCACTCCTACACAAGGAATATAGCTAAGCTCCCTATTGGCTTAGGAATTTCCGAGTTTCTTCCAAGTAAGAGATTGTGGGTGCAGAAGCGTCAGAAGAAAGATCTGGAGATAGTTTGAGGGAAGTTTCTTCCAAGTAAGAGATTGTGGGTGCAAAAGCGTCAGAAGAAAGATCTGGAGACAGTTTGAGGGAATTTTCTTCCTCGAGGGATTCCTTCCTGGGGAATTCTATTTTTTCAAGAGTTGAGCAGCATTTTTGGGTGGTAGATCTACCATCTCTAGCAAGGAGTGCGTAAGCTAGTCCAGCACTGCGCAGAGGAGAAAGAGAGGGAGTTAGATTCGACATTTTCAATCGGTAGAAATGGCAGCTAGTGGGCTTAGAGATGAAGACAGGTTGGAGGGAGCCTCCAACTATGTGATCTGGTAGGCAAGGATCAAATGCCTGCTGAATGAGCATGATCTCAAGATCTTCGTTGAAGGTGTGGTGGTTGTTGCAGTGGATACAGATCCTCTAAAGAAATACAAGAAGAATATGGCTAAGGCAAAGCGCTTGATCCTTGATGAAGTGAGGGATCATGTCGTATGTCACATATCTAGCAAAGCAATAGCTAGAGAAATGTGGCAGGCCTTAGAGAAGCTATATCGAGGATATTCCGAGCAGCGAAAGATGTATCTAGAGGAGAAGATGTGAACTACTAGGATGAAGAAAGGTGAGCGCATTGATCCATTTCTGTCTAGACTTTAGGAAAACCGAGATCAACTGCAAGTTGTGGGATCAGCTCCTTGGGCCACCTAAATGGTCAAATTGGCACTCAACTCAATGTCTGAAGATTATCAGGTATTTTTCTAGAGCATCCTAGGCAGAGAGAATTTGTCGGACTGGGAGTCAATGTGGGTTGCTCTTCAACAAGAAGAGACGAGGAGGGACTTACTCAAGTGTCAGCTTGAGGGTAGCAGCAGTAGTGAGAAGAAGCCAAAGGAGGAGGAGGATAATGTGGCACTTACATCAAAGTGGCAGCAGGAGCAGCGCGGAAGGAAGAAGGATCTTTCCAAGATCAAATGTTTCTGGTGTGGCGAAATGGGTCATTATGCCACACAGTGTCCTCTCAAGAAGAGAGACAAACACGAGAAGCATGATCCGTAAGCAACACCTGCTAGGATCGATGAGGAGGAGTTTGCCATGATAGCTCATATACCTCCGGGAGGGAAGTGCGCTGACTTGGAGCTGTAGACCCAATGATCTAGATTCTACATATTGGGCAGGATCCTTTTGGAGTCCACCTCTCGGATCAATACTTTGCTACAAAATCCCAAATCAGATGTAGCAGGATGAACAAGTGTCAATTGGTGTAGAGGAGTGCAGAAGTGACAGTGCAGTGGTTAGTGTTGATTTTGTAGCATTGGAAAGTGTTCCAAGTCTCATATTTTGGGAAGAGGCTCGGACATCAGTATTCTAGAGAACCCAGAAATCATTTGTGGAAATTCCACTCGGATCATGCTTTAATAATTAATTATTTTAAAGTGATCCCTAAGTCTAAACTTAGGGAAATTAAATAATTAAAAGGTATTAATAAAGCAGAGTGTGAATCTTCTAGAAAATGAAGATCAAGTCATCTTTTAATCTGAGCCATTGACTAAAGATATAATCTGGGCCGTTGATTCATCAACGAGAAGACTATAAGAGAAGGCTTGAGGGTCATTTGGAAAGTAAGTTGGGCACACTCTCAGTACCCGAAGGAAATCGATTCTTAAGTAAGAGAATTTGATTTCAGAGGTTGAGGTTGTAGAGGCTGAGTTGCAAAGACAGAAGGAGGAGGGAGAAGTTAGCAATGAAAGAAGAAGGCAGAAGGACGACGAAGAGGAGGCAGCGATGAGCAGCAGCACTGGCCCTCCACGCAGAATGACGCAATCCAGCGCAGTGATTGCGCAAAGGGGCCATGTAGAGTGACGCAGAGGGATGAGAACTGCTTACCGTGTGTTGGGAATTTTCCGGAGTGCTCGGGAAATTCATCTCAAGTGTATGCAAAATGATATGCTCGTCATATTATCTGTAAAAGAACTTTCGCTACTGAAGAATAACATAAACCCTCATCTGCTACACCGGTTTTCCCACATTGGGTTTTTCCGGAGACAATTGTCCAAAAATAATTGTGTTCATGTTGTTGTTTCTATTGTGTTATATGTGTTCTATTTGTTCTTCTGCTTTTGATTAAAGTGAATACTGCAGTTGTATTTATTTCAATATTTACTGAAGCATCTGTGAATAACTTATCATAAATAAGTAGGCGAAATAAATCAATCACTGCAGTAGTATTTTCAGATTGAAAATTTCACACGGTATCAAAGCAAAAGGCAAAAGACAGAAAAGGAGGTTCTGCAATGAAATCAAGATCCGACATAGATGCAGCAACAGCTCGGAAGGATTCATGCAGTCCTCCAGAACACATGGAGAAACAGAGGGATCATGACATCTCAGTTCTAGCATCCAGACTAGAAGAGGATTTTGTTTGTGTGTTGACAGTGGAGCATCTGCTCACATGACTGGATTTCGAGAATGCTTCTCAAGCTACCAAGAAGAGCAGATGTATTTTCATATCACGATGGGAAACAAGGCCAAGTGTACCCTCGTTGGAAGAGGAACCAAAATATTTCAGATAGAAGTTGGTAATAAGCTTCGGGCCACAAACGTACTGCAGGTACCGGGATTGGGGATGAACTTACTCTCGGTGTTTCAGCTTCAGAATAAGGGTTACAATGTATACTTTATTGGAAATAAAGTTTATGTCAAACATCCTAGCAGGAAAAGGAAGACACAAATTGGAGTAAGGAGCCATAAACTATATAAGCTACAACTCGAGTCCCCAATGGCACTAATTAGCAGTATGGATGAAAGAGACCTAAATGAATTATGGCACAGAAAAATGGGGCATTTACATCATGGAGCCTTGAAGATCCTCAAGAAGATTGTCATGGGAGCTCCAGAACTCAACACAAGGAAACACGATGTCTGCAGGGGGTGAGTACTAGGGAAGTATGCCAAGACAGCATTTCGAAGAAGCAGCAGTAGGGCCGAGAGTGTATTGGAGTTGATACACTCAGACATCAGAGACCAATGTCCATGGCTGCTCTCAATGGTGCAAAGTACTTTGCTACCTTTATTGATGACCATTCCCGGAAAACATGGATCTACTTTCTCAAAACCAAAGATGAAGTCTTTGAGCAATTCAAAGAATTCAAGGCTTTGGTAGAAAATTTAACTGGAAAGAGGATCAAGAAGTTGCGATCAGATAATGGTGGAGAGTATATCGATAAAGACTTCACAAGTTTCTGCGCAAAGGAAGGCATCAATAGAGAATGGACAGCTCCATACAATCTAGAGCAGAATGGAGTTGCAAAAAGGAAGAACAGGACCATTATGGAAGCTGCGAGGGCGAGCTGTATGATCAAGACATGCCCAAATTTCTGTGGGCAGAAGCCTGCAATACAGTTGTGTATGTGTAGAACAGGGTGCCTCAAAGAGCATTGGGGAAAGTGACTCCTGAGAGTGTATTCACTGGCAGCAAGCCTGAGGTAAGCGACTTCAGGATATTGGCAGTATAGTGTATTGCCAAGTACCCGATGAAAAGAGGAAGAAATTGGATCAGACTGCGGAGAAGGGTTATTTTGTGGGATATAGTGAAAATGCGAAGGCATATCACATCTATATTCTAGAAAATAAGAAGATCGTAGTAAGGCAAGACGTGAAATTCATGGAGAGAGCCTTCAGGAGATCCCAGGAAATGGCTACAGATACGTAGGTTGAGCAGGATTCGCTAGTACAACCACAACAGCCTACAGAGGATGGCTCGAGTGCTTCTCCACAGCACGAGGATTCTGAGGAAAGTTCTTCTTAAGAAGAGCAAGCAGGAGAGTAGGTAAATCCACCCACCACCAGTGGAAGAACGAGCAAAGAGCTCCAACGGACTCTGAGGGATGTAGAGGAATTTGTTGGAGCCCCTAAATATGAGAAGAGGGTATGTAGGCAACCTGACAGGTACCAAACACTGGTAGCACAGGTCGGAGAACCCTCTAGTTTTCGGGAGCCAGTTCAACATTAGGTGTGGGTAGATACCACGGTGGATGAGTACAGCTCCATCATGACTAACGATGTGTGGGAAGTAGTCCCTAGACTGCAGAACAGATCAGTTGTAGGATCAAGGTGGATCTACAAGATCAAGAATGCTATAGATGGCAGCATAGAGAAGTTCAAAGCCAGAATTGTGGCTAAGGGTATGCACAGAAGGAAGGGATCGATTATGAAGAAACCTTTGCCCCTGTAGCTCGGTACACTTCAATAAGATTCATCATCTCTCTTGCAGCGCAAATGGGATGGGAGATTCACCAGATGGATGTCAAGATAGCATTCTTGAATGGGGTGATAGAAGAGGAAGTGGACATAGAATAGCCAGAGGGCTTTGAGACACATGAGCAGAAGACTCATGTATGCAGGCTTAAGAAAGCCTTATGCGGACTAAAGCAAGCCCCTAGAGCATGGTATGGGCGAATTGATAGCTACCTGCAGAACATGGGATTTGTCAAGAGTGATGCAGATCCCAACCTCTACTATTTGAGAATAGGGGATGAGCTGTTAATTCTGGTATTATAGGTAGATGATTTGTTCTTGACTGGATCATCTAGGCTCATCAAAGACTCAAGGAGAATCTAGCAAGGATCTGAGGCAGATGCACTATTTTCTTGGTTTGGAGGTCTAGCAGCAGAAGGGAGAAATCTTCCTTGGGCAAGGAAGATATACTACAGAGATCCTGAAGAGGTTTCAGATGGAAGAGTGTAGACCCATGGCTAGGCCAATGATTACAAACTGGAAGAAGATAGACACGTTCGAGGATGATGAGGTTGACTCTACCTTGTATAAGCAGCTCATAGGATCATTAATGGTACCTGGTCAACACTAGACCAAACATCTGTTATGCAGTAATTACCCTCAGCCAGTTCATGGTAGAACCAAGGAGGGCTCACTAAGCAGTAGTCAAACATGTTCTCAGATATTTGAAGGGGACAGTCGAGTATGGGTTGAAGTACACCAAAGGCAATGAAATCCAGTTGAGTGGATTCACTGAGGCAAATTGGGTCGAAAGCCTAGTGGATCGGAAAAGTACCAGTGGGTACTGTTTCAGTCTCGGATCAGGAATGACTTCCTGGTGCAGTAGGAAACAGAAATCCGTGGCACTGAGCTCATCCGAGGCCAAATATCTGGCAGCAAGCACAACTTCGTGCGAGGCCATATGGCTTCGTAAACTGCTCTTGAACTTGCTCAAGAAGAGGATGGAACTGACCAGAATTTTGTGATAATCACAGTTGCATCAAGCTCTCTGAGAATCCTGTGTTTCATGACCGGTCGTAGTACATTGACATTAGGTGCCACTTCATCAGAGACTGTGTCCAACGACGATTTGTATAGTTGAAGTACATTCCTATGGGAGAACAGGTGGCAGATATTCTCACAAAGGCTCTGGGTAAGATTAAGTTTACTTACTTCAGGGAAAAGATGGGGATGGTCGAGAACCCTCTCAAGTAGAGGAATGGGTGGTCTTTAGATTCAGAGGGAGCTGTAGTACAGATGAGGCAGTGGCAGAGGTGGTGACACAGGTAGCAGTACAGAAGGCAGCAGTGCAGAGATGAGGGGCAGTAGCCAAGACATCAGAGCAGCGCAGTGAATGCTTCAAGTCAGAGCAGACACAGTTGGTACCTTGCTAAAACACCTTCCTCGCTAAGAGGGAGTGTTGATTTTGTATCATTGGAAAGTGTTCCAAGTCTCATATTTTGGGAAGAGGCTTGGACATCAATATTCCAAAGAACCCAGAAATCATTTGTGGAAATTCCACTCGGATCATGCTTTATTAAAATAATTAATTATTTTAAAGTGATTCCTAAGTCTAAACTTAGGGAAATTAAATAATTAAAGGGTGTTAAAAAAGCAAAGTGTGAATCTTCTAGAAAAAAAGATCAAGTCATCTTTTAATCTGAGCCATTGATTAATGATATAATCTGAGTCGTTGATTCATCAATGAAAAGACTATAAGAGAAGGCTTGAGGGTCATTTGGAAAACAAATCGGGCACACTCTTAGTACCCGAAGGAAATCGATTCTTAAGTAAGAGAATTTGATTTCAAAGGGTGAGGTTGTAGAGGTTGGGTTGCAGAGACAGAAGGAGGAGGAGAAGTCAGAAGTGAAAGAAGAAGACAGAAGGAAGAGAAAGAGGAGGTAGCGCTGAGCAGCATCACTGGCCCTCCACGCAGTGTGACGCAATCCAGCACAGTGACTGCGTAGAGGGGCCATGCAGAGTGATGCAGAGGGAGGAGGACTGCCTACCGTGTATCGGGAATTTTCAGGAGTGCTCGAGAAATTCATCTCAGGTGTATGCCAAATGATCTGCTCATCATATTATCTGTAAAAGAACTTTCACTACTGAAGAATAATATAAACCCTCATTTGTTGCACCGATTTTCCCATATTGGGTTTTTCCGGGGACAATTGTCCAAAAGTAACTGTGTTCATGTGGTTGTTTCTATTGTGTTATATGTGTTCTATTTGTTCTTCTGCTTTTGATTAAAGTGAATACTGCAGTTGTATTTATTTCAATATTTACTGAAGCATCTATGAATAACTTATCATAAATAAGTAGGCGAAATAAATCAATCACTGCAGTAGTATTTCAGATTGAAAATTTCACAGTTAGCAGCGCCAGAACCTGAGCAGCGCAGAGCAGAGTTGGTAGCAGTGAAAGAAAGCACAACGCAGCAACTTCAGAGGGACAGCGCAAAGGTTAGCAATAGTCAGATCTTCAGTACCGAGATGCATCATGTTGAACACTTGTTCAGTTTTGGATGTTTTTCAATTGCAGTAAGCAACATTACTGCATTGCAGTAGCAGTTGGCAGTGGCAAGGTCAGCAGCAGCACGGATGTAGAATTTGAGAGGAAGTTGCAGTACGGATGCAGTGTTGATAGTGGCAGTATCAGCAGCAGTACAAATGCAGTGTTTGCGCAAAGTTGGTGGGTAGCAGTGTCAGACATCAACAACGTAGAGGGTGATGTTGCAGAATCAGAGCAGTACTCAACTGGAGGTATTACTAGAGCACATTCCTCTCTAAGAGGGAGCGTTGATTTCTGGTAGCATCGGATGTGCTCTAAGTCTCAAAATTTGCAGGGAGGCTTAGACACATGTATTCCAGATAACCGAGAAATCGTTTTGGGAAATTCCACTCGGATTGTATCTTATTGAAAAAAATTAATTATTTTAATGGGACCCTAAGTCTAAACTTAGGAAAACAAAATCATTAAAATGAATTAATAGAATATGGGTGTGAATGTTCTAGAAAAAACGGATCAAGTCAAAAGTTAATCTTAGTCGTTGATTAGAGAATTAATCTCGGTCGTTGAAGTTTCAAATAGAAGACTATAAGAAAGGCTTGAAGGGTCATTTGGAAATTACAACGACACAAGACGGAAGAAGGATCAAGTGATCGATTTCTTTAGTGAGCAGTGCTCAGGGAGAAACTTCAATCTAGAGATTCTAAGCAAAGAGGGGCGGTAATTCCGTTTGTATTCATTCCTGATCCGGAGAGTGCATAACAGAGGAGACAATGAGAACCACAGAGGCAGTGCAGAGCCAATGATGCAGAGGCTATGCAAGCACTATGTAGAGCCTGAGAGGAAGTCGTATTTCTATTGAGGACACAGCGTTGGGTCAGTGCCAGATCCCGGAGAGATTTTCCGGAGGCCAGAAGGCCCCAATTTCCAGCGAGCAGAGAGACTAGCGCGGAGACAGAGGGCAACCACAACTGTGACACAGAGACAAAGGGCAGCCACAACTGTGATGCAGAGACTGCGCGGAGTGACGCAGTCACTGCACAGAGACAGCACAGGGCAGTTCATTTTGGGTGTTGATCAGTGTCTCGTTCCCGTGGAGGAGTGAGGTTTGTCTCACAAGATCTTTCTTGACAGTTTCTCTGCATGATTTGACAGATCTATCAATCATAGACTTGTACTCAGAAAATTTACTGCATAATATATAAAGTTATAAACCCTCAGTTGTTGCACCGGTTTTCCAGCATTGGGTTTTTCCGAGGTCATTAGTCCAAAAATAACTGTGTCAGATGTGTGTATGATCTATTCTTGTTCAATTTTGTTTCCGCACTTGTATTTTTTCCGCAGTTTATTTAGTGAAGGTTGCAGTGTGTTTAATTCGATGTTGTCATAGCAATAAACTGAATAATTAATTTATCAGTTAGAAGAATTAATACCAGTTGCTGCAATAGGATTCCAGATTTGAGGAATTTTCACATTTACCACATGTGATAGTGTTGATTTTTGTAACATCGGATGTGCTCTAGCCTCAAGATTTTGCAGAGAGGATAAGACACACGCATTCCAGAATACCCAGAAACCGTTTGGGGAAATTCCACTCCGAGAAGATTTAATTAAAATAATTAATTATTTTTAATGGATTCCTAAGTTCAAAATTAGGAACAAGAAATAATTAAATGTTATTAATTAGATCAGGTGTGAATCTTCTAGATGAAGACAAGGATCGACTCCCAGTTAATCTTAGCCTTTGATTATGTTTTAATCTTGGTCATTGATATGTCAACGACAGATTATAAGAAGGAGCTCGATGGGCATTTGGAAAACACATCGAGTGAGAGATCAAGAGATCGAATTCTCAAGAGAACAGCGCAGCAGTTGCCAGAGTGAGATCTAGAGATTTCTTGTAGTGAGGGGCAGGAATCGTTTGTCGGAGGAAGTTTTCCTGATCTGGTGAATACATTGCAGAGGAGGCATTAAGAGGTTTAGAGAGGCTATGCAGTGCCACGCTGGGCAACGCAGAGCTACGCTAAGGCAAACGCAGAACCTCTGAGGAGATCCGTAGTCTTGCTGAGGAGCAATCCAAATCTAGTGCCGGGAGCCGGGGTGTGAGACTAGAGGGGCAGAGTCTGACTTTCCAGTCAGCAGATCGATCAGCAAGAGTGGTGACGCAGTCCCTAGAGGCTGTGACACAGAGCCAGCATGGGGCTAGCCATTCAAAGGCTGGATCAGTGTCGGATCGCCAATGACAGTGTGAGATAATTTCTCACTATCTCTTTGCCAGTTTATTCTCTGGATCGGATTGCCAGTTTGGGCATCCAAAGATTTGTATTCAGAAACTACTGCATAATAATTAAAACCCTCAGCTGCTGCACTGGTTTTCCCACATTGGGTTTTTCTGGGGACATTGTCCAAAAACAACGGTGCTCATTGTGTGTGTTTATTCTTTCCTGCTCAGTATTTTGTTTTCACAGTATTTTTTATGTTGTGACAGCCGCAGTAGAATTTATTTTGATATTTACTGTGTAACACCATAAATAACTCGGTTCAGTAATTAACAAGTAGAAGAAATAATATCAGTTGTTGCAGTAGGGATTCCGATTGAGAAATTTTCACGTGGTATCGGAGTGCGGGTGAAGCAGGAAGAGCAAAGCAAGAAGAGCACAGCGCTAAGCAAAAGAGGGATTTCGAAAAGAACGCATAGGAAGCATCAAAACCCTAGAGGGACTATGCTATTTATAGCCAAGAGGGCAAAATTTCGTGGAAAAATCTTTCTCTGAGTGAGTCGAAAGAGAAGAAGATTTTATGGATCGAGATTTGCCAGAGGCACAGGGAGCAGCGTAGCAGCTTCAGCGTAGAGCAGATCTTCAGATAGGACGTAGCTTTCTGCAACAGGTTGCTAGGACAGAAAAGCGTCAAAAGAGGAAAGAAGATCACATATTGAGGGAATTTATTCCTCAAAGAATTCCTAGCCAAGGAATTTGATTAATCATTGCAGAGTAGTAGTAGCTGGGAGCATATCTACTTACTCCAATAGGAAGTGCGTAGAGCCAATCGGCAACTGCGCAGAGGAGAGAGGAGGTAGTTTGACATTTGTTTGGTGAGATGGCATCAATTGGGTTGAGAGATCAGGATCGGTTGGAGGGTGCCTCCAACTATGTGATCTGGAAGGCAAGGATCTTCGTCCTTCTAGATGAGCATGATCTTAAAACTTTCATCGATAGTGTGGTGGATGTCCCCACAGACCCAAATCCCTTGAAGGCTTATAAGAAGGATATGGGGAAGGCCAAGAGGTTGGTCCTCAATGGAGTGAGAGATCACGTTGTATCTAACATAGCAGGCAAGGGCACAGCCAAAGAAATGTGGGATGCATTAGCCATGTTATATCAGGGATCTTCCGAGCAGCGGGAGATGTACTTGGAAGAGAAGATGAGATGCACGAGGATGCAGAAGGAGGAGCGCATAGACCCCTTCCTAACGAGACTTCAGGATACCAGAGATTAGCGCTCTGTTATGGGAGTAGAGCCTCAATGTACTGAGTTTGTACGGCTAGCTCTTAACAGTGTTTCTGAAGAGTGGAAAGTCTTTGTCCAAAGTATCTTCGGCAGAGATAAGTTGCCTAATTGGGAGAGAGTTTGGGCTAATCTACAAGAAGAGGAGATTAGGCGTGATTTGGTGAAGAGCACCATAAGTGGCAGCAGCAGCAGTGTGGTGAAGATCAAGAAGGAAGAGGAGAATGCAACCCTCTCATCAAAGGGGCAGCAGGAGCAACGTAGGCGAAAGAAGGATATTTCGAAGATCAAGTGCTTCTGATGTGGTGAGATGGGCCACTTCAGTTCTCAGTGTCCTCTTTGGAAGAAAGACAAAGAAGAGAAGCAAGATCAGCAGGCTACCTCCACTGAGATAGATAGGTTGTCCTCCAGATTGGAGGAGTTTGCCATGATTGCACATATACCTCCACGGGAGAGGTGGGGTGATTTGGTTTTGTAGCCCCAGAGTGCTACAAATTAGGCAGGATCCTTGAGGAGTCCACCTCGTGGAACAATTCCTTGCTACGGGAGCCCATAGCAATAGTAGTAGGATGGACCAGTGACAGATGGTGCAGCCAAGTGCCAGAGTGACAGATGCAATGGTTAGCAGTGTTAGGAAATAAGAAGTGCAAAGCAAAGTTGCCAGCAGTGCAGTTGGCACAGTGCAATGTCAGCAGCAGCGCAGAGGTTTCAATGACAGCGCAAAGGCTAGCAGCAGTCAGAACTCGGTTGACAGATGCATCAATCTGAACATAGTTGATTCAGTATGATGGACATCTCTCAATTGCAGTAGCAACAAATGAGAGGGAGTTGCGGATGTTGCAGTGACAGCAACAACATAGTTGCAGTGCAGATGCAGTAGTTGACAGTTGTTCAGCAGGGCCAACAGCAGCACGGATGCAGTGCAGTAGTTGGTGGGCAGCAGCAGCCAGACATCAGCAACACAGCTAGGATGATGCAGAAGTCATAGTGATGATTAAGGAGTTTGCAGCACTTGAGCACATTCCTCGCTAAGAGGGAGTGTTGATTTTTGTAGCATCGAATGTGCTCTAGCCTCGAGATTTTGCACAGAGGCTAAGACACATGCATTCCACAATACCCAGAAATCGTTTTGGGAAATTCCACTCGGAGAGGATTTAATTAAAATAATTAATTATTTTTAATGGATTCCTAAGTCTAAACTTAGGAAAAGGGAATAATTAAAAGGTATTAATTAGATCGGGTGTGAATCTTCTAGATGAAGCCGAGGATTGACTCCCAATTAATCTTAGCCTTTGATTATGTTTTAATCTTGGTCGTTGATATGTCGACGAGAGATTAGAAGGAGGAGATCGATGGGCATTTGGAAAAAACATCGAGTGAGAGATCAAGAGATTGAATTCTCAAGAGAGCAACGCAGCAGTTGTCGGAGTGAGATCTAGAGATTTCTTGCAGTGAGGGGCAGGGATAATTTGTCGGAGGAAATTTTCCTGATCCATTGAATACATTGCAGAGGAGGCATCGATAGGTTTAGAGAGGTTGCGCAGTGCCACACTGGGCAACGCAAAGCTAAGGAAGTGCATAGCCTCTGAGGGGATCTGCAGTCTTGCTGAGGAGCAGTCCAGATCTAGTGTCGGGGTGTGAGACCGGAGGGCCAGAGATCCAAGTTTCCAGTTAACAGATCAATCAGCTAGAGGGGGAAGCAGTCCCTAGAGGCTGTGACGCAAAGACTGCGTGGTGCTAGCCATTCAGAGGTTGGATCAGTGTCGGATCACCAATGACAGTGTGAGATAATTTATCATTACCTCTTTGCCAATTTATTCTCTATATCGGATTGCCAGTTTGGGCATCCAGAGATTTGTATTCAGAAACTACTGCATAATAATTAGAACCCTCAGCTGCTGCATCAGTTTTCCCACATTGGGTTTTTTCGGGGACATTGTCCAAAAACAACAGTGTTCACTGTGTGTGTCTATTTCTTTCCGGCTCAGTATTTTGTTTCTGCAGTATTTTTTATATTGTGATGGCTGCAATAGAATTTATTTCGATATTTACTGTATAACACAGTAAATAACTTGGTTCAGTAATTAACAAGTAGAAGAAATAATATCAGTTGCCGCAGTAGGGATTCTGATTGAGGAATTTTCACAGATAGCACCCGCAATGCCAAAGTTTGTAGAAGTGGAGTAGCACCTGCATGCATCTTCCACCACTCAAGAGAAGAAAAATTCTCTCGATCTCTAATTGCATGCATGCTCCCAAATGGACTAGTGCTAAGCGTATAGTTACTCAAATGTTTCCATACCATGGCAGCCTCATCCTCATCAGGGATTAATTTATCCAATGCTTTCGTATAACCAGATAGAACCTCTGGATCTAGGTGTGGGTTTTTCCTACTCCCCCCCAAGTGTTGGTGTTGAAACCCATGATGGATGATAGTATTTAGATGTCTGAACATATGCTAACGTATGAAATGTAACGTTTAGCATATCCCATCGTTTTTCCACCTCTGCACGAATATAATTGTACAAGGTGATATCTTTAGCCTCAACAATGTCTTTAATCTGCCCCAACATGTTATCCATTTGCTCATACACCTCCCCAATTATTGGCCAATCTGAATCTACAAACTTGATCATGTAATAAATTGGTTTGGTGAATTGTAAAACATATTTAATCTATGACCAAAAGTACATGTCAAGAATAGTGTCCTTGGCTACATTAGCACCATCTCTATCAGTGTTAATTTCCTCCCATGATTCAGAGGTCACCATATTAGTTAAAGCTTGTCTCACCTTCACTATCCTCCTAAAGGTGAGATAATAACTTGCAAATCTTGTTTTTGCAAGTTTAAGCAACTGCAACTTGGAGTAAGTTCCATAAACATAGTTTACCCTTGTATGCCCTGTGATAAATTTAATGAGTTTATTCCCTCTCTTGTAAAGCTCATTAATCCATCAACATTCTTTATGCTTCACAATATCATGCATCAAAAGGTTCAATGTGTGCACCAAGCACCCAGACCAAAAGATGTGTGAATGAGTACGCTCAATATTTTTCCCTGTTGCATTTTCAGTGATCACTTGAACCACATTATTAGGACCAACATCTTTGATTGATTGCAATAGGAGATTTGCAATGTTTTGGGAAGTTGCACTAACAAAGAAGTCATGACATGTAATAAATATTGCGCCACTAGCAGAAACACCAAGAACATTTATCAAATGTTGGTTTCTAACATTTGTCCACCCATCTAATACAATGGATACCCCACAATCCACCCACTCATTTGTAAAACGTGTCAAATCTCTTTGAACCTTTACTTTTTCTCTTTCTAATAACATTGTTCTAGCTTTCTCATAGTTGGAGCTCTTGTATCCTTTTGGGGCTTCATTGATCGCCTTAACCATATCATGCCAATAGGGAGAGCGAAGCACATTGAATGGTACACCTCAAGCATAAACAAATCGGACTCTCTTTCCATCCACATCATCCCTCCTAGCAACATTCAAGAAATCCCCTATTGTTCTACTTCCAGAGGTTGCAAAAGTACCATGAGGAGATGAGCTACCAAATCTAGAAGTTGCACATGATTCAGACTGAGTTTTTTGTTTCTTGTTTTTTTGTTGTGCAGCCTCCTCTATTTGGATGTATTTTCTTATTTGTTCAGTTGAAACGTTTAGGCAAATTTGTACCCCCACAGCACCCTTTTTGTCATCAGTGTCCAACACCCCACAAATATGCCTCCTCACACGGGTATATGAACCATTATATGGTTTTCCTCCATGACAACCATGAGGCCACAAAAACTTGTAGCTGCCAACACCTTTTCCCCCTTCAAGTTTGATCACATAGTTCCACAAGGGTGTCAATGCAGCTTTCCCTTCTAGTGTCAAGTTTGGTCAAATAGTTCCACAAGGGTGTTAATGCAGCTTTTCCCTCTAGTGTTTCAATGTTCTATTCAGGTTCATCCCCTTCCTCTTAAAACCCTTCCTCCTCATCATACATTGGGTCACACATATGGGGACCACTATCCTCTTGTTCTTCTTCCCTTCTATTCCTACTCCCCCTTGCCATCATGAAAACTAAAAGTGGAATGATACATAAAAGCCAAAAGAACACCATCTTGTAATATGAATATAGGTGGTGGACAACCTGCAATTAAATGAGCAAGAAGAAAGAATGGTTAAGAGTAGGAGAGTGAAGAGAAGAAATACAAACAACAATGACAGAAAAATGAGGGAGTTTTGGTTTTGCACTTACCTCTTTAGCTCTTGTAGATGGAAGCCCTTTTTTACTCCTCCAAGCTCCTCCTCCTTCATTGCTCCTAGCTTCCTTCTTCACTCCTCCAACCTCTCTTCTCATCTTTCTTCTCCAAGCTCTCTTCTCGTCTCTTTCTCCTCTCTTCTCCAAGTTCTCCAAAAATAAATGAGTGAGGAAATGAGAGGAGAAACGGAGTTTGATTCCCCTCATTCTTTTCCCTAACCCAAGTTAAACCCACCCCCAACCATAGTTAAGCAAAATAAAAAATAAAAATAAAAAACAAACTTGTGGGTCCGGCCTGGAACCTCCCGGCAGGCATCGGAACCGCTCAGGATCCGCCCGGGATCGCCCCCGATCCGCGGCAGATCTGATGTCGGAGCCGCGGTTCAGACATCCGGAACCGCGGATCGGGCCGGCACGGTTCCGATAGTCCAGGAACCATGTTTTCTGGCCCAATGTGTGGTTCCGTATTTCCGAACCGCAGTTTCAGAGCCGGATCACCCACTGATCTGTACAGGCCGCGATTCTGGCTTTTGATCCGGGGGGTGGGTGTTTTGTGCAACACTGGTGGCAACAGGGCCACTGCTGAAGTAGCCCTTAAAACTAGCCAAAGAAGGGTCGGCCCTCACCAATATGCACCATTTTTATTTAATAAACATCACATTCCTTGAATAAATGTCAGCATAATCATATTTGATAGGTTGGCCCAGAACCACATACGCATATATAGACACGCTTTACTTCCTCATTTAGATTTTTTGATTCGCTAGAGAGGATCTGCAATTAGGGTGGCAACAGAAACATCAACTTTCAGCACCTTCTTTTAAAATTTGAAATCTCAAAACAGGTCTGAAATCACTTTCAGTATTATATTATATCCTCAATTCAATCTGTGCTTTGATCTGTTGGGTCTAAAGGCTGCTAGAGGTCCGGTTAATATACAGTATCCTTCATTTAGTTAACTTGTACTGCCCTGTTCCCATTGCTTTTATAGGCACTTGCCTGATCACAATTTCAGTTTGACTTGCTGCTTCAGATCTAATCCTCAGATCTCCCTGGAATCTCATTCGAAGATAACCTTGCTGTCATAACATCATTCTTGGCTCTGAGATGATGTTTTGCAGTGATATTGACTGATTCTTTGTCACAAATTATTCGCTGGTTAAATGTTAGCATCCCTGTGTTCCACAGTCACCAGCTCTTTATATTCATTCACGCCTTTCTGCCATTCAAATGCTAAAGAATCCACACACAATTGGAAGAGAGGAGCAACAGGCCAAATCCCAATCATGGACCATGGGGAGTGAGTGCTCAAGACCTAATTGATAATGTTATTATAGGCGTCATTGAATACATAATACATCACAACAAGCACCAACAGTTCTATCTCTGTGATAAAGCGACCCTGTAAATATAATCAAACTATGAAACACAACAGATCCATGTCCAGTACTGCTATACTCTGTAACACGATGAAGAAGGGTCCTTTCACAGTAATGAGTCTTCTATCTTTGAACATAGGCAGAGTCACTTAGTTCCCAAGCTGTACAAAGGCATGTGAAGGGAGGGGCTGCTTCCAGGGCTGCATTATGTAGTATGCCTGTGTTTATAACCAGTTGTTTTTCAAGTCCACCAAGAATCAAATATGAATACCAGCAAAGGAACACATATTGTAGGCACAGATATCCAAACGTACCCAAAGCTCTTAACACCAATCTGATACAAGGCTGCTTCATGCTCAGATGGCAACATCAGCATACAATTCCTTGTACAAGAGTCCTTCCAATCTATACCTACTCCACCATCATTTCACCCTAGATGTTTCATTTTCCCACAATTTTGTCCTTGACAGAATCATGGGCAACAACCCACTAACTTGCTGGTCAAGCAGCCATTATATATATATATATATATATATATATATATATATATATATATATATATATTGCAGATTTATATGTAAAAACAATATTTGTTAAGACTTGGGACACCCCCCCAAGGTTGGCACCCACCAGCCTGAATGGAGAGGGAGATTTGCTAGTAACACTAAGGGAGAATTTTCCTATATGTTTCACAGAATTTTCTTATCCAAAATTCATCAGATAATTTGAATTTCAAAGGGATAAAACTTTGTGCTAACACTACTAAAGGCTCTTCTTCAGGAAATCAATCTGTAAGTTTCAAGTTTGACCTGGTAAGTGAGTTGTCCAAGTTAAATGTGATAGCCAAACCTGGCTCACTAATAAAGTATCCCAAACACTTGGAATATAAAAATATCCATTATGATCAAATAATTAAAATATAAACATGTATGAGAGAAATTCATATGGTTCGGTTACAAATGAGGGCCCCGTATAAATACTAGGTGGGATGTCCTTTCATGAATAGTCATGTCTTAACTAACAGGCATGTTCTCTCATAATTATTAATTATTATTATTACTATTATTTATTTATTTATATATTTATGTTCATAACATCGCCTTCCCCTCTAGAAATGCTTTCTCTTCAAAGCATACTGATGAAAAGGATTGATACCTTTTTCTATCTCATAATGTCTTTGCATCTTTCTCAATTCTTGAATCTATCATCTTCAATGATACAAGACAATATGAACTTCTGAGAGCTGAGCAAAATTGTCAAACTGAAAAATGATCTAACCATCCCAATTTGATCTTTTGTGAAACTCTACATTTACTAAATACCCAAGATGAATTGTTATTATAAGGCTTAATTGTGTTGGCATCAATATTTTTCAGAATCTAAATCAATTGTTTGTCTTGAGTGACACTGATACACTAACTATTTGAGATATCTACTCTTATGAATTGGATATTGATAAGGAGTTCTTGTAACCTGATTTTCTCTTATCATGTTTGTGGCGAATTCTTGATTTACTTCAGGTACTGATGTTGTTGAATTGATTACGGAATCTTGACTTGGAATTTTTGTCATTTGTATTGTGACATTTGAATATGTTTTGCCTTCAATTAGATTAGAATATTTCTAAGTCGTAGGATTAATGGAATCTATATTTGTCCCCTTCTCCTCAACTTCGATATTTTTACCTCACGACTTTGATGCTTTTGTCTGGATAAGTTCTATTTTATTTTCCAATGACTACTTCATAGCCTTGGACTTCTTGACTTGTGCAAGCAATTTCTGACCATGATCTTTTAAGTGAGAAATATTTTTGTTTTTTTATAAGCTTAGTAGGACTACGTCTTCAACATGTCCAACATATCACCCCAATCGGGGCGGGGAATTGAACCGGTGATTTCACATCAAGGAGTGCCTTAACAGAATACCTGATCACCGTCTATCCAAGACCTCATGGACGAGAAATATTTTTGTTTTTAATTGAAATAATTTCGTCAAATTATTTCCGCATCCTTCATATTAACTTTTGATTTTCTTAAAGTATCGTTTTCGAGACATCTTTAAAATTTTCTGATGAAGGTATTATCGATTTTGACTTCATTGACATGTCCTGGAATGTCATCATTTTTTTCTTATAGGGAAACATAGAAAAAAAAATCCCATGTTTAACATGAAGGTAATTAGTTCTTTAAACCAAGGAAAACCAAGAATTAATTTGATCTCTTCTTTAAACTTAGTTATGACACTAAATTGAGATATACATTCATAATCATCACCTATTACTCGCAAGTTCTTAATTTTGTATTCTGCTTTGAAATAGAAGGCATGTTTATTCTCAAATATATTTGGTTCTGGTATTAATAATTGATTTTCCAAATTAACGTTAATGTAATTTTCCTCGCAGTTCTCATTGATAACAATATTGATCTATTTTCCTTGAATATTTTGTTGATGTTTTGGGTAGCATCGAGAGTATTCTCACGTAGCATCGAGAGTATTCTCACGTGTGGGGCAAGTATGCTAAGTGATGGGACTTTGCACCCATAGACCCATGGTCTTTTGATGACACATGGTATTGCACCCTTCGGAAAATTATAAGTACAAGGGTGAGTGATTCATTCTTGTGGCCAACCAGAGAGCATCTTGTAGAGGAGAAGACCAAGTAGGCATCAAACCCCTTGAAGGTCAAGAGGGCCTGTGGAAGGTGGTTGGAAAGAGAGCATCTTGTGGAGGAGAAGGCAAAGTAGGCCTCAAATCCCTTGAGGGTTGAGAGGGTTGTTGAGAAATCTAGGGCATTAGGATTAGGAGATTTCTTTTTAATGATAACTACATGTGAACGCTTTCTACTTCTTTAGATTAGGATCTTCTCGTTGATATTATTATAACGTTCTTCTTCAACAAATAGCTACCAAAGCATAAACAATAAAGAGACAAGAGACGCAAAATATAGGCGATCAGCCAAGGCCAAAACCTCTCCAACCTGAGAGGAAAACCCAAATGAATTCTTCTTCTTATAGAAACTTCAATTGATGAATACCAAGACCATGACCTAGACCCTTGGCACAATGACCTCTCGAAGACCACGTCACAAGCCTTCTTGATTCAACTTCCATCTTCTTCCTTAAGTCAATGATATTCAAATTTCTTCCTCCTCTCACTACTTTGGCTATCCTTCAAAATTTGGTTCATGGCTCAGACCTGTACCTTTTCGCCCTTCTTTTGAAACCCTAGTTACAGCACTTGACCTACACTTATCCCTTGATCTCCTTCACTTGGCTAGAAGGTCTTCCTCCCACACTTCAGCTTGATGACTATCTTCTTTTCTTCCTTGATTCGACTTCTAGATGGACCGTGTAAACCTCGGCCCCTTTTCTACAATAGATACCCTTGACTTTCTCGCACGTGTGAAGAGTATTTGCCCAAAACATATCTGAATTATCTCGGCTTTCTTTCCTTCATGGATTTCTTAAAGGGGGACTTCTTCAACTAGTCCTTTCGCACTTCTATCTCTCTTCTTCTTGCTTGATCGAATAATATCCTCATGTGTAGACCAAGTTGCCTTATATAGTGTTTCGTTCATCAAAATAAGTTGACTTGTAATATAGATAAGCCGACTTGTCATTCTAGAAGCATCCTTAGGCCGACATGAAGAAGAGCTTGTGACAAGGTCTTGGGGGGCTTATAAATTGTCTTTTACAATGGATTGCATGCCCAAAATGGGTCTGCAAACTTGAAATTAACTTTATGAATTTTATGACTTGATGACCAAACCTAATAGCTCACAATGGGAGATTTAACTAAAAATAAAATTCCTCGATCATGAAACCCATAATTCAAGCATTACAAAAAATAATTTTATTTTCTTCTTTACATCAATTACATAAAATCACAATTACGCATGTCATTATGAAGACCGAACCTAGTTACACTTTTCAACACTCCCTCTTAACTAGGGAGGTATTCATAATCCATACAAGGTACTTGGTCATTCTCAATCTGAAGAATTCTCATAAGAAGAGTCGGATTGGTAACCCATCCATTTAGCATGATATCAACCAACATTGTCACATAGCAAGGCCTTGACTAACAGCTCTATCTCTCCACAAGATTAGAGCTCAATGTTGGCAAGACCAATGATGTATAAACACCCTCATCATTGTCTCTCTCGGAACATATCCTACCCGAGTTCTCAGAGTGTGTTCCACCAGGACTAGGGCACAAACCATCCATCACTTTCATCCATGAGTCGTGTCATCACTTCTTTCATCGGAAAGTGATCCATCAGTGCATATTTGGCCCTCCTTCATGCCACGTTGCCTTCGTCATGCCACGTTTTCTTAAGGATTTTTTATCCTGCGACATGGTCATCAGTGGTGGAAGACATCCACAGCTTCTTCCCTTGGCAACCATGCATAAGCCCATCCATATATTATTCAAAATGAAGAAATGAATATTAATTCAAAATTACCTTTGTGATGGTCTTTCATCATGACATATTCTGGTTTGCATCAGCATCCTGCATACATATTGACACATCTCCAAAAGATATATATTTTCAAGGGTCTCTTTTCTTTTTCAGACTTCATCATAGTCTTCATATCTTTCACGGAGCTATAATAGGCAAATCTTTCAGTCCTTGGATGTTGATTACCTTCTTCATTGTTGCATATTCCACGATCTCTTCCCTTATTTCTTCACACATTTCCTTCAAGGAACTTCCAATCATAGTTCATCCAATTATTGTCAACCACCTCATATTTCATATGAGGACATATTACATTTATCCATGATGTTACCTGCAACCATATGACATGACTCTAATTTATCAAATAAAAGCATACATATCTCATTTTCTTTAAGGTCATCTAGACTTTCTTCAGCAGCTTCCTTGATTGAAAGAACTTCAATTCCTTGACCTGCTTTACTTCTTTTGACATCATATCATCCTTTCATGAATTCCTCCAAGTTGGAATTTTTGATGAAACACTTGCTTCCTTTTGGTTGGTGAACCTTCCGATGAAGATTCCAAATGAGGATTTGTGAAAATTTCTGAATCTAAACCAATAGAAATCCTACTGCAGTTAACCGACTTGCATTTCCTACTTGTGTTCTTCATTTAACAAGTTATTTACAGAATTATTCAATAAATGTTAATGCAAATACACTGCAGCCTACACCATTTTACAAATCAAGAACTGAAAAATAAGATGAGACAATCACACAAAGGACACACTTATTTTTGGACTAAACGTACCTGGAAAAACCCAAAGCGAGAAAAACAGTGCAGCAGATATGAGGGTTTTTATTATTAAGCAGCAGTTTTCTGAGTAAAATCTCTGGATGCCTCGCTGCAAGTCCCAGCTGATCCAAATCCGAACTGGCGAAATCCCTGTGCAGTAGATGCGTAAACCTGCGTGGGGACGGCCGAGGACTGCATCACCTCTTCTTTGAATCGATATGCCTCTCGAAAAATTGAGTTTCAGCCCTCCCGGCTCAGAAACCCCGATCTCCAGCAAAACTCAGATTGTCCCTTGGAAACACTGTGCAGTCCTTGCGTGAGCCCTGCGTGGGCTTGCGTCGCCTCTCCCGATGGCTGCAATGCTTCCTCTGTTGTCTCTATTGCCTCTCTGTTGTGTACTCTTGGTCCTCTAACCAATAATTGCTTCTACCCCTCACTGCACTGAATAACTTAGATCTTATCTTCTTCCGAGCACTGCTCCGTCAAAAGTATTCAATCTCCAGATTCACTCTCTGTTTGTGTTCTCCAACTGACCCTCAAGCCTTCCTTTATACTTTTCCTGTTGAGGAATCAACGACCATGATCAAATCTTTAATCAGCGGCTAAGATTAAAACAGACTTGATCCTCGTCACTTAAAAGGCTCTCACCCACATTTATATTAATTCACTTTAATTATTTTAATTTCCTAAGTTTTAACTTAGGCTCCATTAAAAATAATTAATTATTTGAATAACATTCACTCCGAGTGGAATTTCTCGAAACGATTTATGGGTCTTGGAGATCTCATGTGTTCTAGCCCCTCCACAAAATTTCAAAGCTAGAGCACATCCGATGCTACCAAAAAATCAACACTCCCTCTTAGCGAGGAATGTGCTCTAACAATACTTCCCACCAGAAGCATCACCCTGATCCATAACATCGGTCCTCTGCGCTGCTGATGCTCGGCCTACTGCCCCTCATCCACTGCACTGTTGCAATTTGTACTGCTGCCCATGACTCTGCCACTATCACTGCTGCATCTTTACCGCAACTCCCTCTCAAAATGTTGCATTATGTTGCTCATAGCACTGCCACTGCTAGTTGTTGCACTACAACTTAGTTGTTGAGAGTTAAGCAACTGAAAGACATCCCAAATCCTGACATACTAGTCAGTCTGGATGCACCTCGATGCTGAAGCTTCCTTTGTTGCTAATCTGCGCTGACTCTCTGATGCACTGCGTTGTTGCTGCTCTGCACTGCGTTGCACCACTGTACACTATGTTGCTGCTACTACGCTATTGTTGCCTCTGCTCTGCGCTGCTTAAGACTTTGGCGCTCTAGCTCTGCCACTGTCGCTCCATCATCCCTCGCACCAACTGACTCGTGTCATTCTACTATTGTCATTAAGGCCTCCCGTAGTCGTATGTGATCCAAGAGTTTCGGCACCTCAAGGATCTTGCCCTCTTTTCACTCTGTAGCTCTAGTCTACAACTCCATATCGCCCCACCTCTTCTCTAGAGGTGCATGAGCACTCATGGCACATCCATCGTCGTCATCCTCATCAGCCTGAGCTGAAGCACGAATCAGACTTCTTTTCTTTGCCCTTCTTCTTCAAAGGGCAATGCATGGCGAAATGTCCCATTTCTCCACATCTGAAGCATCTGACTTTCGAGAGGTCATTTTTCTTCCGTCTCTGCTGCCCTTGTTGTCCCTTCGATGCAAGAGCCACATCTTCCTCTTCCTCCTTGACTTTGATCCCTTTACAATTGCTTCCCGCCTTGGTCCACCATCTTATCTCTTCTTTTCGAAGAGCTGCCCACATCTCCTCCCAACTAGGAAGAGTAGCCCTGCCCAAAATGCTTTGGACAAAGGTTTCCCAATCTTCAATGACTGCATTCAAGGCAGTCCTGACCATAAATCCAACATCTGGTGTAGCCCATACGAATGCTAGCTAAGCTCAGTTCCCTTACAATCTGATAGGGAAGGGATCGATCTCTTCTCCCTTCTACATCTAAAACAATCTCAGCTGGTTCTCAAGCAACATCTTCCGCTGGACAGAAGATACCTAGTACAATGTGATCAAGGCCACCCACATTTCCCTTGTTGTGTTCTTCTCAGCAATGTGTGCGATCACATGATCCTTGACTCTATCCATGATCATGCACTTCGCTTTCGCTTGAGCCTCCTTGTACTTCTTGAGAGGATCAACATCTATCGGAACAACAATCGTGTTCAAGGCATGATCCTTGATGTGATGTTCATCTAAAACTGCCAGGATCCTAGCCTTCCAGATGACAAAGTTGGATGCTCCATCCAACCTGTCCTGATCCCTCAGTCCACTTGTGGCCATCTCTGCTCAACTGAGTGTTGAACAAGTTTCTTTCTCCCTCTTCCGCTGCTGCCCCAGCAAAACTCGGATCTGGATTTCTTTGTCGCTAGAAATCCTCTAAGGAACAAGCTCCCTCTGAATCTTGATTCCTTCACGGAAATCCTTCTGTCAACAAATGTTGAAGCACCCCTCTTTGATCTCTCTTTGTTGCTGCTCAGCACTGGATCTAGATTTCTTGGCAAGAAATCTTCTGAGGAACTAATTCCCTCTACTTTGCTTCTGCCCCACTAGACACTGTTATGCACCAACAGAATCAGCGTCCCACCAGCAACTCCAGATAAAAATCTGCACTGCACCTCCAGCCACGGCAATAGCCTCAGCGCTAGCTCAGCAAACACTGTGTTGTCTTCTGCAGCTACAGCGTCACCCTATCAGGCTGACACAAGCTCTGCGTGAGCCTCCCTTGGTGATTGCGACAGCCTTCCTTTGCTACTCTGGCCCAAAACTTCACTGTCACTCGGGATAGCTGCTTTTATGCAGCAAATTTTCCTTTGTCCTTTCGTTGATGGCTCCAGTCCTCCTTGATCTGCAATCGCTTTGATGCCATGTGAAAATTTATGAATCTAAACCAATAGAAATCCTACTGCAGTTAACTAATTTGCATTTCCTACTTGTGTTCTTCAATTAACAAGTTATTTACAAAATTATTCAGTAAATATTGATGCAAATACACTGCAGCCTACACCATTTTACAGATCAAGAACTGAGAAATAAGATGAGATAATCACACAAAGGACACACTTATTTTTGGACTAAACGTCCCCGGAAAAACCCAATGCGGGAAAACCGGTGCAACAAATCTGAAGGTTTTTATTATTAAGCAACAGTTTTCTGAGTACAATCTTTGGATTCCTAGCTGGCTATCCAATACAGATAATTCAAGACAGACAAAAAATAGTGAGTTTTACCTCACATTGCAAGTCTGGCTGATCCGGATCCGAACTGGCGAAACCCCAGCTCCCTCTACATTGCATTTGCGCAATAAATGCGTAGGCCTACGTGGGGATGGCTGAGGACTGCATCAACTCTACTCTAAATCGATTTGCCTCTCAGAAAATTGAGTTTCAGCCCTCCCGACTCAGAAACCCCGATCTCCAGCAAAACTTGGACTGTCCCTTAGAAACACTGCGCAGTCCCTGCGTGAGCGTTGTGTGGGCCTGCGTCACCCCTTCTAGGGACTGCGTCACCTCTCCTGGTGACTGCGCTGCTTTCTCTATTGTCTCTACTACCTCTCTGTTGTGTACTCTTGGTCCTCCGACCAATAACCGCTTCTACCCCTCACTGCACTGAATCACTTAGATCTTTATCTTCGTCCGAGCACTGCTTTGTCAAAAGAATTTGATCTCCAGATTCACTCTCTGTGTGTGTTTTCCAACTAACCCTCAAGCCTTCGTTTATACTTTTTCTGTTGAGGAACAAACGGTTGTGACCAAATCTTTAATCAACGGCTAAGATTAAAACATACTTGATCCTCGTCACTTAGAAGTTTCTCACCCACATTTATATTAATTCACTTTAATTATTTTAATTTCCTAAGCTTTAACTTAGGCTCCATTAAAAATAATTAATTATTTGAATTACATTCATTCAGGGTGGAATTTCTATAAACGATTTTTGAGACTTGGAGATCTCATGTGTTCTAGCACCTCCACAAAATTTCGGTGCTAAGAGCACATCCAATGCTACCCAAAAATCAACAAGATTTACAGTATCCTTATCCAGCAGATGTTTCCCTTTGACTGATGTATGATGAGCTTTGTACTAAATGACTTTTTCTTTTTCTTTTTTTCATGAGTACCACTTATGCTTCTAATGAGGTTACCAAGAGCTATATCATTCCATCGGTGACTGGCATAAACCTATTTCGGTTATCATTCATGTTTCCCTATGATGATGTCACGAGCTCTTGCTTTCAATCGTATGCTTCTATGATGCCATCTCCTAACATGATGCATCATATCATGCTTCTAATGATCCCTAACATGATAGTTATACTCTATAATCAGAAAATAGAAACTTGAGAAAACTTGGTGAAGAAAACATATCTCTAAAATAGTAGAGATCTTTTACTTCCTCCTTTTTGCATTTCTTGTTTTTAGCTTCTTCCTCTTCTTTAGTGATATGGGCTTCTTCCCTTCTTCGTTTGTTGTTGTCCTTCTTAAGCTTAGGACAGTCTTTCTTGTAGTGTCCATATCCTTTGTTGAGATTTTGTGTATTTGGGGTAGCATCAGTTGTGCTCTAGCTCCCAAATTTTGTGGAGGGACTAGAGTACACTTTATCTACAAGACCCAGAAAGGGATTTGGGAAATTTCATCTGGTTTGGGAGATATTTAATTAATTAATTATTTTAATGTATTTCCTAAGTCTAAACTTAGGAAAATGAAATAATTAAATTAAACATGTGATGAAATTGTCTTAAGTCACATTGATCAAGCTTCCTTTTAATCTTAGCCATTGATTCAAGATCTGATCATGGTCGTCGGTTTCTGAACGAAAAAAAATATAAAGGAAAGGCTTGGGGTCATTTGTAAAGAGACACAGAGGCAGAGCACTAAAGCTAAGCTGAGATTCTAGGGCAAGTTTGCTAAGAATTCTCAGAAGTGTTTCAGCTGCAGAGAGGGGAGTTTAGACAAAGGGGATGATCTGATCCCAGTGTCTAGAATCAGCAAGAGGCAGAGATCAGCTCAAAGAGGCAGCGCAGAGAAGCAGAAGAAGCAGCGACAGAGAGGGCAGCAGCTCCGCAACGCAGAGGCAGCTTTAGCTATGCAAGTGCTACGTAGTCCCTCCCAGGTAGTGTAATTCAATCGGAAATCCTCAGGGGTTACGCAGAGACCCTTAGGGGCAGCGTAGGTGTTGGGCAAAATACTGAGAGGGGGGGGTGAATCAGTATTTACTGCATAATCAAATCTTTTTACTTTTTCATTCCTTAAAACCCATACGCTACTTTCCTTCAGTAAACTAGCGTATATACGCGGATCCCCTTTATGAAACTAGCGTATACACAGAGATCTAGATGTGTCATTAAATCTTCACTTATATTATTCCATCATTCATTCATCAGATGTTCAATAAACAGTAAACATGTGCAGTAAGAACAGAATAAACCATCACACAAAGCATCACACATGAACACCGGGATTTTTAGGTGGAAACCCAAATCGGGAGAAAACCACCGCTGCAGTTGCTCAGCCTTCAATATTTTATTATAGAGAAAACATATTACAACATATGTGCTGGCGCAGAATTGACCAGCACGCAGGCACCCACCTGCGCTTGTTTACCAGCCTCTCCTGGAAGGGAGCTACGACCCCCCGATCTCGTTTACCAGCCTCACCTGGAAGGGAGCTACGACCCCCTGATCTCGTTTACCAGCCTCACCTGGAAGGGAGCTACCACCCCCTGACTGAAGGCTACAACCCTCAACACCACCTTGGACCACGTTTCATCAATTTTCACACTGGATCCAACAACTTCAATAGAACACCACTTGTGGACAAACCCTAGTTTGCATACGCGCTTTCCCTTCACTGATGTCGCGTATATACGCGCTTCCGTCCACACAAACCAGCGTATACCTCAGTGTATATTTTATTGCGCATGCGCGCTTTCTCTTCGCTGAAGCTGCGTATATACGCGCTTCCTCCGCGGCGAAGTAGCGTATAGATCTTCAATCATTACAGAGCAGCATACTTCATCAGATCAGATATTCAGTTCAGATCTACCCTTTTGCTTCAGACAGATGTTCGCCTGGATGCTCGCCTCATCACGGATCTAAGCCTTCCATAATCAGATCTAGCAAATACAAGGGCAATTCAGATCTAGATCCCCTTCTTCATCATTGGTGCATCATACATTCAGATTTATCATTCAAGTGTAACCCTTTCCATTCAGATATACTTCAGAGAGAAGTATTCATTCAAGCTCAGACATCTTGCCCTCACTCATGTCATTTGCACAATGAATTTCTTCTCCTTATATAGGTTTTCCTTTTTCAATACCATGAGCCCCTTTTTCAATACCATGGGCCAAACCAATACCATGAGCCCAAAACTACCTGGACGGGGTCAATTAGGCGGATCATTACCCAATACCATGGGTCAATACCATGGTGGTTACCCTTGGTTTTGCACTTTTTGAGCGCTTTAGCCCATACGCGACTTGGCACGATCTTTTCCGCGTGCATACGCGACTTCCCCTAGGCCAATCCGCGTATACCAAAAGACATACTCTTTTTCATCATAGATTTAGCACTTGCTGACTTCTTTTCTTCACTGCCTTCTGTACATACTGCAGATACATCAAATTTACTTCATCAAGAACATATTCTATCAAGCACAACTTCATCAAGTAAGTTTCCATCTTCTTCATCAAGTGAGTTGCCTTTCAAGGACAACACTTAGCATCATATTGCTAACTAACATCATATCACATCATATTTACATCGTTTACCAAGTCCATCAAGTCAAGCATAACTTCATCAGGTGTATTGCCATCAAGGACAACACATGTCAACTGTCACATGTCTTCATCTTCATTCAGTGGGTTGCCATCAAGGACAACACTCTGCATCATATTTCCAACAGTAGGGACTGCGTCACCCAGTCTAGGGTAACGCGGCCCTTTCCAGGCCAGTGCTAAGGGATGCAGGGGCTTCAGAGGCTGATGCACGGGCTTCCGGGGCAGCGCTGGGGTTTCTAGGGCCTAATTTTGGCTAAGTTCTATAAATCTCGTTTAGGGTGTGGATCAGTCATTATTTTGGCTTCAAAACAGCCAATGAGTTGTAGATCTATTTTATCTCTATCGAGTTTTCCAGATCTGGAACCCAGATTTGCTGTATTCAAAAAAAATCTTAATAATAAAACCCTCCAGCAACCGAAGATCAGTTTTCCTGCATTGGGTTTTTTCGGGGACTATTTGTCCTGAAAATCACTATGTCACTTTGTCTGTGTGTGCATGTGCCATGTAATTTTTCTAGATCTGAATTGGTGAAAGTCTGTTATGTGTTTTGCTTCGATATTAATCTGAAATTTTCAGTTAATAACTTAGTTAAGTAGGAGGAGCATAACCAAATCTCACAGTAGATTTCTGCATAATTGTAACATTCAGAAATTTTCGCATAGTATCAAAGAAATTGCAAATCTAGGAGGGTCACCAGCAGAACACTGAAGGTTCTTGCTGCATAAAGCAGCAGAGCAGAAGGGAAAATCTGAAGGGACAGCGCAATTTAAAGAGAAGCAGAGTTACGCAGAGGGCAAGGTGACACAGTCTAACGTTGTCTCCCAGCAGGCCAACGCACTTACTGCCTAGAGGCAGCGCTGGGATTGTCTGAAGCCAGCCAGTGTGATGCAGATCTAAAGTTGTCAGATCCAAAAGAGCCTAAAGCAGCGCTGCAGAAATTACAAAGGTGCTGGTGGGGTTAAATTTCTGAAGTTTTCAGATTTTTAGCCTAAGCACTAGTGACAAAGAGAGGGAGGAGATCAACTTCTCAGAGGGTTTCTAGCCAAAGAAACTTGCAGATTGATCAGGGATTAAAGAGAACTGAATCATTGTTGATTTGGCAGATTTCCAAGAAGGGAAATCAGTTGTAAGAGGGAGCAAAAGGTGCATGTTTAGCCAAGGGCCTTAGATCCAGTTCTCTAGCAAAGAGAAAGGGAAGCTCCGACACATTTCTGAGCAGATGGCTCCTCATGGATTGTGTGATCAAGACAGATTGGATGGCCTTTCCAACTTCTCAGTTTGGAAGGCTAGGATCCTGATAGTCCTAGAGGCATATCATCTAAGAAACCATGCAGAACAAACTCTGGCCACACTGACTGATGCAAATCTCCTAAGGAAGCATAATGAAGTTGTTGGGCATGCCAAGCAGCTGATCATGGATGGAATTAAGGACCATATTGTCCCACACATAGCTGAAAAGAAGAGAGCTAATGAGATGTGCAAGGCCTTAACTTCCCTATATGAGGGAAAGTCTGTCCAAAGGAAGATGTTGTTAGAGACTCGGATGCGGTCATTCATGATGACCAAGGGTGAAGACATGGAACCTTTCCTCTTCAGATTGCAGTCGATCAGATATCAATTGACTGCAACGGGTGCTAAGGTGGAAGATGAGCTGATGGTCAGGACTGCTCTCAATGCATTCACAGATGAGTGGGAAACCTTTGTCCAAAGTATCCTGGGCAGAGCAGACCTCCCAGATTGGGACAGCTTGTGGGCAATTCTACGTCAAGAAGAACTCCGCAGAATCACCAAGAAGCAGTACAGCTCTGGATTGGGCAAAGTGAAGAAGGAAGATGAAGAAGATGCAGTCTTGGCATCAAAGAGGCAGCAAGGAAAGAAGAAGAAGGATCTGTCAAAGATCAAGTGCTTCCAATATGGTGAATTAGGACACTTTGCCAACAATTGTTCTCAGAAGAAAAAGGACAAGGAAGCTTCTCCTTCCAAGCCTGTTGTGGCAGATGATGGGTCGGAACATGATGCAGCCATGAGCGCTCATGAACCACAAAAGTGGGGTGACATGGATCTGTAGAGGAACTATAGAATGAGGGCGGGATCCTTGAGCAGCTCATTTCTTGGATCACATCCGAACTATGGGAGCCTTAAGACAGTAGCGGGACAAGTGGAACAGTGGATGCACAGATCACAGATGAAGCAGAGGCAGATTTGAAGGCTGGAAGGTGCAGCGCAGTGCAGATGCAGCAGCAACATAGGGGCTGATGTGACTTCAGCAACGCAGAGCATAGCTGCAACAGCGTGGAGGCTTCAGGAGGACAGCGTAGCATAGCAGCAGCATGAGGGATTTCAGCCCAAGGGGCTGATGTGATTTCAGCAGTGCAAAGGGAGTCTGCTTATGCAGTGCAGAGCTGTTGTTGTGCATCATCCTTCAGATGCCAGCATAGATCAGCAGCCTATGGAGCTTCAGTGATGAGGATACAGCCCAACTGACTTGTTTTTCAAAGATTGGGTAGGAGATTCAGTTGTTTCTCTCAACAACTGAAGTTGCAGTGCAGCAGATCAGCAGTGGCAGTGCTATGAGCAGCACAGATGCAGCAAATTGAGAGGGAGTTGCAGTACAAATGTTGCAATGTCATGGGCAGCAGTACAGAATGGCAGCAGCAGTGCAGAGTTGAGTGGCAGCAGGCCAAGCATCAATAGCACAGAACCAGTGCCCAAAATCTTGTAATGGATACTGTGATGTATTGCTAGAGCACACTCCTGTTGCTAAAAGGGAGTGTTGAGATTTTGTGTATTTGGGATAGCATCAGTTGTGCTCTAGCTCCCAAATTTTGTGGAGGGACTAGAGTACACTTGATCTATAGGACCCAGAAAGGGATTTGGGAAATTTCATCTGGTTTGGGAGATATTTAATTAATTAATTATTTAATGTATTTCCTAAGTCTACACTTAGGAAATGAAATAATTAAAGTTGATTAAATTAAACATGTGATGAAAATGTCTTAAGTCACACGGATCAAGCTTTCTTTTAATCTTAGCCATTGATTCAAGATCTGATCATGGTCGTTGGTTTCCCAACGAGAAAAGTATAAAGGAAAGGCTTGGGGTCATTTGTAAAGACACACAGAGGCAGAGCGCTAAAGCTAAAAGCTGAGATTCTAGGGCGGGTTTGCTAAGAATTCTCAGAAGTGTTTCAGCTACAGAGAGGGGAGTTTAGACAAAGGGGATGATCTTATCCCAGTGTCTAAAATCAGCAAGAGACAGAGATCAACTCAGAGAGGCAGCGCAGAGAAGCAGAAGAAGTAGCGACACAGAGGGCAGCAGTTGCACAGCACAGAGGCAGCTTCAGCTACGAAGGTGCTGCGCAGTCCCTCCCAGGGCAGGCAGCATAATTTAGCCGAAAACCTTCAGGGGTTACGCAGAGACCCTAAGGGGCAGCGTAGGGACTGCATCACCCAGTCTGGGGTAACGCAGCCCTTTCCAAGCCAGCGTTGAGGGATGCAGGGGCTTCAGAGGCTAACATAGGGGGTTTAGGGGCAGCGCTAGGGTTTCTAGGGCCTAATTTTGGCTGAGTTCTATAAACCCATTTAAGAGTGTGGATCAACCATTATTTTGGCTTCAAAACAACCAGTGAGTTGCAGATCTATTTTATCTCTGTCGAGTTTTCCGGATCTGGAACCCAGATTTGTTGTATTCAAAAAAACTCTTAATAATAAAACCCTCTAGCAGCCAGAGATCGGTTTTCCCGCATTGGGTTTTTCCGGGGACTATTTGTCCAGAAAATCACTGTGTCACTTTGTCTATGTGTGCATGTACTTTTTCTAGATCTGAATTGGTGAAAGTCTGTTATGTGTTTTGCTTCGATATTAATCTAAAATTTTCAGTTAATAACTTAATTAAGTAGGAGGAGCATAACCTGATCTAACAGTAGATTTCTGCATAATTGTAACATTCAGAAATTTTCACATCGTTGACATCCATAGCATTGAATTTGAGACATATTGATCTTCTTATTTTTCTGAAGACCAAGCTTGCCAAATATTTCTTTGCTTCTTGACATGGCAGCAAATGTTTGACCCTGCTCATTTGATCTTGTATCACTTTTTGTCTTCAACTTGTTTTCTTCACTCTTGCATAGTGACCACAAATTATTGAATGGGATTGCTTTCTTCTTTTCATAGGCCTTTGATACAAGGTTTCCTTGTTCATCAGTTAGAGCATTTAGAACAATGATAATCATTTCTTTATGAGATATCATCTCTCCTAGATCTTGAAGTTGATTCCTTATTAGAGATGCTTTTGTGAGACATGGAGATATCAATTCATCCTTTGATGTTTTCAATTTGCATAGATCAGATTTTAGTAATATGATTTTTCCTGTCGTGTTTTCAGAGAATAATTCTGCTAGCCTATCATATATCCCTTTTGCTGTCTCCAAGTCTGCTACATATGGAATGAGGGAATCCTTGATGGATTCTATAAGGATCCTTTGAGCCCTTAGATCCTTTTTCATATATTTAGATAGTGCTTTCCCTTTAGATGGTTTGGAGACTTTGCCATTGACATGATCAATAACTTCATTTTCCTTGAGGATTAAGTCTATCCTTCTTTTCCATGCAAGGAAGTTAGATGACCCAACCAACTTGTTGATCTCCTTGCAAAATGAAGTCATTTTACTAAATTTAATTTATAGGAATAAAGATACTTGTCAAGTGAAGATGAACTCTTCAACTTGATCCCTTTGTTGATGATGATTGATGACTTCTTGATGATGTCTTGATGCTTCTTGGATGATCTTCTTCAAGGATGAGGATTTTTCTCTTGAGATGAGATACTCTTGACTTTCTCGCCCGTGTGAAGATTATTTGCCCAAAATAGATCTGAATCATTTCGGCTTTCTTTCCCCTGTGGATTTCTTAAAGGGAGACTTCTTCTACTAGTCTTTTCGCACTTCTATCTCTCTCTTTCTCGCTTGATCGAATGGTCTCTTCAAGTGTAGACCGAGCTGCCCTATATATAGTGTTTTGTTCATCAAAATAAGTCGACTTGTGATATCGATAAGCCAACTTATCATTCCGGAAGCATCCTTAGGCCAACATGAAGAAGACCTTGTGACAAGGTCTTGGAAGGCTAATAAATTTTCTTTTACAATGGATTACATGCCCATAATGGCTCTTCAAACTTGGACATCGACTCTATGAATTTTATGACTTGATGACCAAACCTAATAGCTCACAATGGGAGCATTAACTAAAAATAAATTTTCTTGATCATGAAACCCATGATTCAAGCATTACAAAAATAATTTTATTTTCTTCTTTACATCAATTACATAAAATCACAATTACATGTGTCATTATGAAGACCGAACCTAGTAACACTTTTCAACAAGGGCCTGTGGAAGGTGGTTGGAAGAGAGCATCTTGTGGAGGACAAGTAGGCCTCAAAGCTGTGGAGGGTCGAGATGGCCTGTTGACAACAAAGAGAGTTGAGAAAGGCCTATTGTTGGCAACAGGGCAGAGAGTCATGCAAGGGCACGAGACATTGAAAAAACGATTCTCTCAACAAGACATTGAGAGAGGGATTCTATCAAGTAAGCAAGAAATCTACATGAGGAATATTGCAGGTTTATTGTGAGTGAGGTACTCAGTTGTGTCAGGTTCAAGGAAAGAGCACAGAGCAGCAAAGGAGATCCAGATCAGCCAGATTGAGAAGGACCCTTTATTTTAATAATCTTTCCTCTTTTTTCTTATGAATTCTTTTACATAATATTTCAAGGCCCCTTCTATATATATATATATATATAGTCGCTTCAATTTATAAGGGGTGTTCACTTAATTTTGTTCTTTTATAATATATAACCTTACCAATGAAAATTCTTGATTTAATAATTACTTTGATTCACTAGGCTATAATAATATAGCACACTTTGAATGTGACCCCTTTCCCTTTTATACTTTATATGAGCTTGGTGATATAATGATATAATTCCCTTTTTTCTTTATTATTAATTTTTAACGACTATAAAGAATTCAAAAATCTTTTTCACGGATCTATTTCTAATTATTAATTTTCCACGAAACCATATGCTTCTTTATTAGTATCAGTTATGAAGAATCATGTTGATTACTAAAGGCTGTCAATGGGTGTTCAGTTAGCTGTAGCATTAAGGGCACCGATACCTGTGATGCAATTTCAACAGTGATTTTGAATTATTTTAGTGGCTGAAAAAATTAAAAGTGCTCACGAGCTCCCCAACAGAAATGTAATCTTCCAGTGATCCGGTGATCCGGTCTGTGACCAAGTGATTTTTTTTCCTCTGTGCTTCCGAATGGGGGTGCAATGTTTTATGTTATTCTCCTGAATTCGATGTATGCGATTTCCTCAAACAACAGATTGATGTGTCGAATGCCACCATCAATCATCTGTGACTGAAGCAAATCGTACGGATCACAATCAAAATTGTACAGATGCACATATGCAGAAAATCAGGACTGGGGGATTGGCATTAATTTCTCTTTGTTATTATTATTTTTAAAATTTTCACTATGTTGCAGATTCGGTGGTTTTACGGTGCAATTGTCCACTCATGAATATGGCAGACGATTGTAGGTAGATCAGTGGCTGCCAATATAGTTGTCTAGCAGCGGAATGATTATTCTCCACTTTTTTAAATTATTTTATTGTACTTCTTCAGTCTTACACTGTAACCTCTATTGTGTTATTTTTGAACCCACAGTGCTGGTGTGCTCTCTTTTTGGATGATTCACAACAATAATGGCAATGGATTCACTTACAAATGAAGGCCTATATAAATACTAGGTGGGATGTCCTCTCATGAATAGTCATGTCCCAACTAACACACGTCTTTTAATATTTATTAATTATACTTATTAATTATTATTATGTCCTGTCATGAATAGTCATGTCCCAACTAACAGACATGTCTTTTAATATTTATTAATTATACTTATTAATTATTATTATTCTTACTGATATATTTATGTTCATAACATCAAAGGTTCCAGCTCCTCTTCTCAGGTTCGTAAAAATCCCTTCTTAGAAAGAAAAGTTGAAGAGATTCTTCAATGAAGATTATGTGAATGAATAATGTCCTATGGTTTTCCAGGGAATGAATGGGATGGAAGAAATGGTAGTCAACCCCTTTCTACATCACTTTGGTTATAAATGATCTTTTATTTCACAATTGTATGTTGGATTCAGGGGCATCAATGAATGTGACTCTGAAAGTAATGAATCAATTGGGCCTAGGAATCACCCATCCATACGAAAATGTGTGTACTATGGACTCTAAAGAAATCAAGGTATGTGACTTGATCAAAGATCTTCATTTTAAGTTGGCCACATATCCTCATATTCCACTGTTTGTGGACATGGTTGTCATAGATGTCCCTAACCCATGTGGTATGCTCCTTTCCTGAAAAATGTGTTGCAAACATTGGTGATAGTATTCAAAGGATCTCTCTAATGCCATTATATCCTTATGTGATTAAAGAACCTATGTTAACTTTATATAGGGAACTGCCTGTGAAGTATCATGTTGAAGATCCCAAGGAATGAGTTTGTATGTGAAGAGGACGAAATGGGGAGCTATGTTATTCTTGCTGATACGCTAGCCCCTCTTTTTGAAAAAACATTCGAGGATAAAGGCGAAACAGCACAGAAGATGCATTTAGACAGAGCTTAGTGAAGTATTAGAGCAGGAGCCGGGATTGTGTTCAATCTCCTCGTAGTGATATACAGTTTTTCATATAGATTGGAGTTTGAATGCACAAACATCACTGAGTATGAGGCATTGTGTTTAGGTTTGGAACTTGCCAAAGAAATGGGAATTAAAATATTAAAGGCCACTGCAGATCAAGAAATAGTTTACTACAAAGAATATTAGATTGAAGAGTTACGGGCAATCAGTATGGGATTACATCAAATTGTTTACTTGGCCGTTGCAGCTCCCACCATGTTTCCTTGTGACGACTTGATGTCTGGTAACAATAGAATAGAGTTCATCTTTAGACCCTCTGTTCCTAAAACTATAAGCATTGGCAAATTTCTATGAAGGTACTCATGTTATCAAATTTCTAAATAACATGCAAGAATTTGGACAGCGTAAAGCAGCAGCCAAGGGAGCTTTAGTGATGGGATGCAGCCTGACTTGTCTGTCAACGATTGGGCAGGAGTCTTTCAGTTGCTTACTTCTCAGCCACTGAGTTGCAGTGCAGCAGTTAGCAGTGGCAGTGCTATGGGCAGCATGATGCAGCAAGTAGAGAGGGAGCTGCAGTACGGATGTGGCAATATCAGTGGCAGTGACATGGCAGCAGTATAGAGAGTAGAAGTGCAGTGGATGGAGGGCAGCAGGCCAAGCATCAGTAGCACAGAGACTAATGCCAAGATCTTGCGATACATGTTGAGGATGTATTGCTAGAGCACACTCCGTGCTAAGAGGGAGTGTTGAGATTTTGTGTATTTGGGGTAGCATCGGATGTGCTCTAGCCCTGATACTTGGTGGAGGGGCTAAGAAACACATCTCCTCCAAAACCCAGAAAGCATTTGGAGAAATTTCATCTGGTGTTGAGGTTATTCAAATAATTAATTTTTTTAATGAGAACTCTAAGTCTAAACTTAGGAAATTAGAAAAATTAAAGTGAATTAATTAAACACATGTGTCGAAATGTTCTAAGTGACACGGATCAAGCAGGTATTTTAATCTCAGCCGTTGATAAGAGATTTAATCACGACCATTGATGTGTTCAACGAAAAAGTATAAGAGAAAGGCTTGAGGGTCAGTTGGAGACACACACACGG
This sequence comes from Pinus albicaulis, assembly GCA_034641835.2. Lineage (NCBI taxonomy): Eukaryota > Viridiplantae > Streptophyta > Pinopsida > Pinales > Pinaceae > Pinus > Pinus albicaulis. The sequence continues at coordinate 1,445,839,997 of CM076570.1, read as the reverse complement.
AGGCAGAGCTGAGAAACTGAGCTGAAATTCTAGGGCAGGGTTTGCTAAGAATTTCTGGAAGAGTTTTCTGCAGCGAGGGGTAGTATTGGTTGAGGGATGATCTGATCCCAAATCCAAGAGTCAGCAAGAGGCAGAGGAGCAGCAATCAAGGTCAGTGCAGAGGAGCATGGGCAACAGTTACGCAGCATAGCTTCAGGTGCTACGCAGGCCCAGGAGGGGCAGCGTTGAAGCTTCAAAGGCCCTTCAGGGTTACACAGAGGCCTCCAGAGGCAACGTAAGGACTGCGTCACCCAGTCTGGGGTTACGCAGTCCCCTTCTGAGCAGTGCAGGGGCATGCAGAGCCTAGCAGGGTTGACGCTGGGGCTTCAGGGGCAGCGCTGGGGTTTCTAGGGCCAGGAATTAGCTGAGTCTTGTAAATCTTATTTGAAGGTGTGGATCGGTTAAGTTTTTGGTCTCATAACAACAGATATTGTTGCAAATCTTTTATTTTCTCTGTTAGGTTAACCAGTTGGGTGCCCAGATTTGTTGTACTCAGATTCTACATAATAATAATAAACCCTCATATCTACTGCACCGGTTTTCCGGCATTGGGTTCTTTCGGGGACTATTATCCGAAAAATTTGTGTGTCACTTTGTTTGAATGAGCGTATTATTCAGTAAATGATCTGTATATGTGTAGGTTGTTAGTTGTGTTTACTTCGGTATTTTCTGAATATTTTCTGGAAATAACTTGTATAATTTAATCACAAGTAGGAGAAGTAAACCAAGATACTACAGTAGGATTTATGCATTAATGTATTCAGAAATTTTCACAACAATAGGCCTGGAGCCAACCTAATTGTAGATTGAAACCCATGTGTGCACTCTTTTAAAGAAGACGCCAGGTTCTTATTTGTAGGATTGGTGGGTATGGCCACTTGGCGAATGGTGTTTTAAAGGCCATCCTTATTTAGGAATTGTTATTCATTATATGGTCTTGATCGCACTTTTGTTGGAAGAGCTGGCCATAGTTGGAAATATTGATTTCCCAGGCCCTTTGCAAAGGGGTCCACTTCGCATAATTCAAGGAAGAAGGCACTCCTTTGAAGAACCTTGGAAGGCTAAGCATGCACACTTGGAAGCCCTCATGTCCACATATTAAGGAGACATGGATTTTGCTTGCTTAACGAGTTGATGTGGACAGCCTATGGAAGTGCCTTTGAAAGTAGAAGAGACCCGCTATTTGTTGACTTTGGAGGATGATTATGCACCTCGGAAACTGCTTGCCCACACTGGAGGAGAATTCTTGGTTTGTGTGCCCATTTTAAAGGGCCTTGGGTAATAGATTGTAAGACTTACGAAAGAAATCATGCTGTTTACCCACCAAGAGTGAGTGACCCATAGGAGAAAATTTTTCTTAAAGACATGATATAGCATGCAAAACTTCAAATTTCATGAAGTTTACTTTTCATTAAGTAGATAAGATAATTTTATTTGTGTCCAACAAATGACCACAATAGTAGGTCGATGGGGCCAAAAAACAACATCCAATGCAAGTATAAAGTGGTAGTGTTAAAGCAACTCCATGAACAATGCTAAAAGCAGAAAAAGAGAGATAAAGATCTTAGAATCTAGTTAAAAGCTAAATGTCTAGCAAAGATACCACATATGGTCTTAGATGAACTGATTTGGGACAATGTTCCTGGATTTTATTGTATATGAACAAAAGAATAATGATCTCTAAGGGTCATTAGTTTGCATTTAAGTAGTAAAGAGATGCTTGAATCAAGGTTTACTATTTACTGGCAGTGTCAAATTGAGGTTAACATACACATTTCACATTTGTTTTCAAGCTAACCACCACTCATAAGATCTGCTTCTCCCCCACACAATTGATATCCTTTCACATGTGTCCCATGGAGTATTATTATAGAGCTGTCTTAATAAAAACTTCCAATTGTATTCTGAATAAAGAGGTTTCTACTCTACCAATTACATAAAATGAATAGCCTATGATTCTTCTCTTCAAATTCCTTACCTGGCTCCCAGACGCATCCAATCTTTTCACAGTTAGATCAGCTAGTTGAGCATATTCCAGTTGTGTTTGCAGTCCAATGTTTTGTATATTTCGAGAACTTTCATCTACAATCTCTATCATCCGAACTTTGGAGATTTCCAGATTAACCATCTCAACAAGAATATCCTGAGTATTTGGATCTCCTCCAGGCCCAGGCTCACCTGAAAACCTTCCACCATATGAACTACTAATGGAGTTCCATCTGACTTTTCCCTGTTTAACCTTTCCAACTCCAAACTTCATAGGAGAATTTCTTATGTTCAAAAGATCCCCCCATAGTTCTGATTTCAATGGACCTGCCACAGCCGGTTGTGCAGTTTGAGACGTCCTGTACCATGATGCACTGAACCTTAAATTTGGAATTTTCACCACAAAATTTCTGTTGAATGTGAAGTAGGATGTGAATGTGTCCACAGGTGAAAAAGTTGGTAGTTGGGAAGCAGATTTTACATCCAGGTGCCCAAAACAAGTCACATGTCCTCCATATTTCACTGCCACATCCATAGATGACAAAGCTTGACAAAGATTTGCCATTCAAAAGTTGCCTGTGGGAAAGATAGCTACATCAAAGCATCATACCATTAGATGCAAATATAAACTTATTAAGATACAAGAACATACATGAACAGAGACAGCAGCATAGACAGAAAACAACAAAACTAAGACACTTCAGTTGCTCTCTTCATTTTTGTCCAACAGAAGGTGTGATCAAGCATTACTATGTCAATAAGGTGTCTTCCATTCATTCATTTCCTTTTACTAGCTTGTCCACATAACATAGTTTGAAGCCTTGTACAAATTTTCCAATCATACTGTGTTTAAATTTGACTTGAAAAGGTTATGAGTTTTGAATTATGATAATGAAACAGAATTAGCAGAAAATATGTTGCAAGCATGACTTGGAGAGCAGAATAGAAATTGCCAATACTTACAAGAACAAAAGATTGGTATTATGATCTTATTCATAACAGCTGTCTATTTACATATTGTTAGACATCTAATCATTAGGAATTGGGCAAGAAAATTGTAAATATGTAAATTAAGTAAAATTGAAGAGTTGGAATAGGAAGTGACCTTGGAATATGAATCCCAAAGGTCACACCTCCTAATGTTATATAATCATGTTTACATTAATGCAAATCAACATTCAAGAGTTATTCCTTGGCCTGACATGGTATCAAAGCCACAGGTTCCAAGTTAAGGCTTTTAAGTTTTTTCCCACTGTCTGTCACTCTGCCGCTTCTCTGTCACTTATTTGCAGGTTCCTTGATGTTAATTTTGGACAAATAGGTCCAAACTCCATGTTGTGATGCTCAGATGAAGATGCCAATATTTTTATTGGACTCCTCTTTCGGAGAGGTGCAAGATCGAACTAAAGATCATCTTAATCCGATGAGCAGAACATTTATTTTGAATTTATTCAAAATATGTGCAGGTTGGCCTTAAGGTTTTGTGCCCCAGCAGTTGTGTCACACACCCTCACTGATGGATATAAATTGGTCAACGTTGGAGGACATTTTCACTCATCTCATCCTCACACATTTCTCTCTCCTCATCTGATTGGTTCGATGACCTTGGAGGCTCTGCTCTCCACACGTGGGAAAATTCCAGCAGCAACACATTTCTGATTTCGGTCTAGGGTTTCTGCAGCAAACTTTGACTAGCGTTGACTTTGGTCAACACAAGGTCAAAAAGACCCGAAACTCTCCCAAAAATTCGATTTTCCAAATCCACATTTTTGGCACTATTCCCCAGGCTAGACGTTGACTTTGACTTTTCTGCGTTGACCTAGCTGTTGCTATTGTTTGCGTTGACCATTGACTAACATCGTTGACTTTTGGGTTGACTTTTGAGTTGACTATTTGGTTGTCCTAGAGGGTTGTGTGACATTGCTGGTTGGCTGACCATATTGAGACTTTGCTGGTTAAAGCATTCTGTTGACCGCCGTAACGCACCAACACACATATATTTCTGGCTTGTCTTCTGTCGATCTACTGGTATGTTCTATCAACATTTTACTTTATTATTTATGTGATTGTTGTCTGATATTGGGAGAAAAAGTAAAGTTGCATCAAGCATAGAACATCTACATAAATTTACATGGTATCAAAGCTGAGGTGAAGACAAAGCCCTAGTTTGTAGCAATCACCGAAGAAGAGGATGGGTTCCTCAAACTACAATGGCTTTAAGGCTGATGACAAATTGACTGGGAAAGATGACTTCCATGCTTGGAAGATGACATTGGATCTTAATTTGGAAGACCAAGATGTCATGGACTATGTGCAGGGTAAAATCCAAGAGCCTCCATCCACTACAACTGTTGCTGCCAAAACAAAGTATAAGAAGGGGGAGATCAAAGAAAAGCTGATGATCAGGGACTCAATTCATAAGAGTCTGGTTGCCTACATCTCTGAGCTGGGCACATCCAAGGAGATGTATGATAAGTTGGTCCACATGTTCAAGGCCAACAATGCGAATCAAGTCCTATTCTTCAAGAATCAATTGAAGAATCTGAAGAAAGGCAGGGATGAGTCTGTTCAATCATATTTTCTGAAGCTGACCGAGATCAGGAACAATCTGCTGGCTATTGGGGAGACAATAGCTGATCGAGAGATGGTACTCACCGCACTTGGAGGGCTCTCATCCGAATGGCATGTGTTCAACACTACCATTCTCAATAACAATGTGATACCTGACTTTGACGAAGTACTATCGAGATGCGTACAAGAAGAGACAAGAATGAAAGAATATGAAAATGAAGGAAATGCTGCCTTCGTTGCTCATTCTAGAAAGAAGAACTTTGGTGGTCCAAGGAACAAAGGAAGAGCAAGGGCCCAAGGAAAGAAGGGCAAGTGTTACACTTGTCACAAGCCAGGTCACTATGCTAGAGAATGCCCTTTCAAGAAGGATTCTCCCGATGATGATGACAACAACAATAACCGGAGGAATGGCAATCAAAGGAACAACAAGTTCAAGAGAAAGAGGAAGGCTCCCTCCGGTGGAAATGGTCAACCTTTCAGAAGGTCGAGAAATTCCAGGTATGAGGAATCAAATGTTGTTATGATAAAAGAAATGAATATATTCTTGTATCTACCCTCTCTGTTGCATCTCCACCCAACACTATGGATGTCTGGTTGATAGATAGTGGTGCCTCAAGGCACATCACTGGGTTCAAGGAAGCACTTTCTGATATGGTTGAGAAGGATACTAATCTGGAAATTATCCTTGGAGATAATGCCACATATCCCGTGAAAGGGACAGGGACTATGACCCTCGACTTGTCTCAAGGTCAAGTCCTCTGCTTGCAAGAGGTACTCTATGTACTTGATTTGAAGAAGAACCTTGTGTCTATATCAGCCATGGAAGGCAAAGGTTTCAATGTGGCATTCATTGATGGCAAGGTGCGTATCTGGAAGAAGAGTTTCAAGTAAGCTATCACGATTGGGTTTAGAATTGATACACTCTACCAGGTTGGAGGAAGTCCACTGGGAGTGATAACGTGTGATACTATCCGACAAACTGAACTATGGCACCGAAGGTTTGGACAGCTTCACTACAAAGCCCTTCCCGAAGCAAGGAAGGTGGTGACGGGGATGCCTGAGTTCACAAATGATCATGAAGGTGTATGTCAGGGTTGTGCCGAAGGAAAGCATACAAGGGGACCTTTCCCCTCAAGTGTCACAAAGACATCTGATGTCTTGCAATTGATATATTCTAATCTGTCTGGTATGTTGCCTGTGACATCCTTGGGAGGATGTTCTTATTATATGACATTCATAGATGACTTCTGTCGCAAAACCTGGATAAACTTCTTAAAGAAGAAGGATGAGGCTTTCATGTGGTTCTGTACCTTCAAAGCCTTGGTGGAAAATCTGACAAGGAAGAAGATCAAGATATTGAGGACCGATAATGGCACTGAATATGAGACGAATGAGTTCAAGAACTTTTGCAGAGAAGTTGGCATCAAGAAGGAGACCACAACTGTTTATACTCTTGAGCAGAATGGCGTTGCTGAACGAAAGAACGGGACAATTGTGGAAGCTGCCCATGCCATGCTATGTGACCAAGGTCTTCCAAAGTTTATGTGGGAAGAAGCCGCGAACATTGTTGTGTACATACAAAACTGATGACTGCATTCTGCTTTGGACTCCAAAACTCCCGAAGAGGTTTTCTCTGGTAAGAAACCTGACGTCTCACATTTTAGAGTTTTCGGATGCCCTGTTTATTTTCATGTGCCGAAGGAGAAGAGGAGCAAGTTGGATGCTTCTGGAAAGAAGGGAATGTTTGTGGGCTACAGCGAAACTTAGAAGGCCTATAGAGTCTATGTGCCTGATCAAAGGGAAGTGGAGATATGCCACGATGTCACCTTTGACGAAGATGCTTCCCTGAGGGAAGTAGTCAATCTTCCGAGATCTGAGGAAGATCATGAGGCGAGGCCTGGAAATCAAGAAGAACCGAAGGATGAGACAATGCCCGATGTTGAAGGACCGAGGGACCCGATGATCCACCTCCTTCGATGAGGAAGAGACCATCATGGCTTAGGGACACTCTCGAGGATGCCGAGGGACATATGGCCCCAAGGGGGACATTCCGTGAAAGCAAGAAGCCAAATAGATACCAAGGGTATCTAGAAGCTATGAGTACTATTGTACAATCTGGGCCTGGATCTTTTGAGGAAGTTGTAAAGCATCAAGTCTAGAAGGATGCTATGCACGAAGAGTATGAGTCCATAATGAAGAATTACGTCTGGGATGTGGTTCCAAAACCGGAGGACAAAGCAGTTGTCACCTCGAAATGGCTCTACAATATCAAGCATGGATCTAATGGAAGTGCTGAAAAGTTCAAGGCAAGATTCGTTGCCTGTGGCTTCTCACAAAAGGAAGGCGTAGACTATGATGATATATTTGCACTTGTGGCCCGATATACCACCATTTGATCTATCATAGCCCTTGCTGCTACGCAAGGATGAAGTCTTCATCAGATGGATGTGAAGACCGCATTTCTGCATAGTGCAATAAAGGAAGAGGTGTATGTGGAGCAACCTCTGGGGTTCGAAGTCAATGATCGGGACACCCATGTCTACAGGTTGAAGAAAGCCCTCTATGGGTTGAAGCAAGCACCTAGAGCTTGGTACGATAGGATAGATAGCTACCTGATGAAGTTGGGCTTCACTCGTGGTAATGCTGATTTGAACCTTTACTTCAAGGTTGATAGAGAAAAGCCTCTCATTCTGGTGTTATATGTGGACGACCTCTTCCTGACAGGTGCTAACCCTCTCATTCATCAGTACAAGAGGGAGCTCGATGTTGAGTTCGAGATGAAGGACCTAGGACTGATGCATAACTTCCTAGGCCTGGAGGTCTGGCAGAGACCAGACGAGATTTTCCTTTCTCAAGGAAAATACATTGTGAAGCTTCTAGAAAGATTTGGTATGGTGGACTCTAAGTCCGTGTCGACACCGATGGAGCTCAACTTCAAGAAGTTGAGTGGCAGCGCTGCTGGGCCCGTGCTAGCAAATCCTACTAAGTATCGTCAACTCGTAGGGGGCCTGATGTTCTTAGTGAACACCCGTCCGAACGTATGTTTTGTAGTGAACACTTTAAGTCAACATATGGTTGAGCCTCATCACATTCACTGGGTTGGTGCCAAGAATCTGTGGAGATATCTTCGGGGAAGGATAAACCATGGGCTGAGAAACACTGCCGGGAGCATGACACTCCATGGATATATTGATGTCGATTGGGCTGGCAGTGTGGTGGATCGTAAGAGCACATCGAGATGCTGCTTCACACTTGGTTCTGCTTCAATATCATGGATGAGCAGGAAGCAGAAGTCAGTGGCTTTGAGCACCACTGAGGTCGAATACATTGCAGCGAGTATGGCCTGCTGTGAAGCAGTTTGGTTGCGAAAGCTCTTCAGTGAGCTGTTCGGGCATGTGCTAGATACCACTGTGATACTCTGTGATAACCAAAGTGGGATCCGATTGTCCGAGAATCTCGTGTTCCACGATCGATCCAAGCATATTGATATTAGGTACCACTTTATCCAGGATATGGTACAGCGAGGCACCGTAAGGCCCAATCATATAGGAATTGATGAGGAGGTCGCGGATATTCTCACAAAGCCCCTGGGGAAGGCCAAGTTCCTAACCTTCCGTGAGAATCTTGGTATCGTGGAACGACCCTATTCTGAGGGTCTTGTTGGACGATGAGCTCTTGGAGCTCTGGGGGGCTTTGGGGATAGCTTCTCAGAGCTATAAGCAACCACGGGGCTAGGCTTGCCGAACCTTGTTGGTGTGCTTCTACCCCACTGTTATGATGATTGAGTTGGTTCACCTCTCATGATCTGTGCCCCGTATGCATCCTACCCATTGAGTCCCAGGCTCATGGGAAGTACCTCTCATTTGGCCAGTGAGGCGGGAAAAGCTAGAGACTAGTAGCAAAGACTAATAGACGCATCAGAGATTGTCGTAGTCTCTATCTAGGATGGCACGTGTCCAACTACTTGATCCGGGATCAAGTCTAGTGAGGTTTCGGACCTCCTACTGACTTTGAGTTGGTATGAGACTCTCTAAGTCATATAGAGGTTTCGGACCTCTGGGCTGAATCTGTCAGCCGGGAATGATGTCTTTGTGACTGACCCACTACTGTTCTAAAATAAAGAAGCCAGCAAAGCAAGTTACAGCGGGATGACGCACGATGTTTGGATTGCACAGGTGGATGGAGTTCTCCTTAGTTGAGAGGGAGTGTTAATTTTGGACAACTAGGTCCAAACTCCATGTTGTGATGCTCAGATGAAGATGCCAATATTTTTATTGGACTCCTCTTTCGGAGAGGTGCAAGATCGATCTAAAGATCATCTTAATCCGATGAGCAGAACATTTATTTTGAATTTATTCAAAATATGTGCAGGTCGGCCTTAAGATTTTGTGCCCCAGCAGTTGTGTCACACACCCTCACTGATGGATATAAATTGATCAACGTTGGAGGACATTTTCACTCATCTCATCCTCACACATTTCTCTCTCCTCATCTGATTGGTTCGATGACCTTGGAGGCTCTTCTCTCTACACGTGGGAAATTTCAGTAGCAGCGCTTTTCTGTTTTCGGCCTAGGGTTTCTGCAACAGCTTTGGCCAGCGTTGACTTTGGTCAACGCAAGGTCAAACGGACCTGAAACTCTCCCTAAATTTCGATCTTTCACATCCACATTTTTTGGCACTATTCCCGAGGCTAGACATTGACTTTGACTTTGTTGCATTGACCTAGATGTTGCTGCTGTTTGCGTTAACCGTTGACTGACAGCGTTGGCTATCCTAGAGGGTTGTGTGACATTGTTGGTTGGCTGACCATATTAAGACTTTGTTGGTTGAAGCATCCTGCTGATCGCCGTAACGCACCAACACACATATATTTTTGGCTTGTCTTCTGTCGATCCACTGGTATGTTCTATCAGCGTTTTACTTTGTTGTTTATGTGATTGCTCACTGATATTGGGATAAAAAGTAAAGTTGCATCAAGCATAGAACATCTACAAAAATTTATACCTGACTTGTCTCCTCTTCCAGCATGCGTTACCCATGCTCAGACCTATATTCCTACGTGTGTTACCCTACCATGCTCGACGCTTGTCCATGCTCGACGTTTGGTCTCCTTTCTGCTCGCAGTTATCTTGGTTGTTAGTGACTAGACCTATCTTGCAGGCCTGCCATTCCTCTGCCACAAATAGTCTTGATTCCTAACAACAGGCTCTAGTTATTGAAAACCCCCAGTGCCCATATGTGCTATTGTCCTCATCCCATTTTATTTTCGTCTTAGTTAACTTGTGCATGTTATCGGTTTTTCTTATCTATGATTTAGAAACATGCCCATTCTCCTTCCTAGTATCACTTGTGGTAGACGTTGAGCTTGCATCTCACACACATCTTCCTGAAATTAAAAGAGCGCTTCCAAACAATGTCGTGAGAGCGTAAATCCATTTGGGCATACCTCGGGGCCTTTTGTTTTAAACCTTCTTCCTCTTTCGAGGCATACCTATTGTTTTCACTTAGAGGAAGAGATCGATTCTATATGGTTTTCATAGCACAACTTTGCACACATCTTTGCAAAGACGAATGTAATTGCAGGAGGAGAGACTGTTTGTTTGTGCATATCCCTGGTAAATTGTGCCTCGCTCTTGGAGCGTCACAGGCTATGTCATGCTACCCCCAATTTTGTTAAAAAAAATAGTTTTCAGATAAGCAATGCCTTTAGCGGATCCTATGACAAATCCCCTTTGTGTAATGTGGTCTCTGCAACAGCGTCACTTGACAGGGTTTTTAGCTACGATGATTTTGACAGGAATGCTTCACCATGCCCGCACTTGAATTATCTCTATAAGGCAAAGGCAAAGTTAAGGCATCACAGATTTGTTGAGGGTTTGTATCACAGTGAACCAAACTATTGTGAGACCTAGCAAAAATCAGTAATCATTGATTTGCTGCACCTACATATTGCATTCACACATCATCACGCTTCAAAATTTCTATTGATACATATAACGATCTGAATAGTATACATATGATTTAAAGTTTGATATTCAAGGTGTTTCTTTTTTTTTAAACGAGATTGATACATAGAGTGGTGCTTGGTGTAACAAACAAAGACATTGCAGCAGTTCTTTTTTGAACAAAGAAATATTTTAACTTTTTTTCAATAGAGATTATTATTGCACTCACTTGACCTTCATTCGAAGATGCATTTTCTCATCTCTATAGATGGTGTTGTGCTGACTAGAAAAGAGAACTATCAAGAATGGTCCAGAAAGATTAGGCACGCGCTTATCTTTAATGACTTATGGAAAGGCATCTGTGAAAGAGAAGGTGACAATGTACCTGTCAAGCCTACATCAGATAAGGAACTAGCCATTTGAGAGAACAAGGACAACAAGGCATATGCCTTAATTTCTGCTTCTGTAAGTGAAGAGGTGAGTCATCATATTATTCCAATTACAAATGCTTAGTATGTATTGAAGAAGTTAAAAGATTTATATGACTCGCACTCAGAATTGGAAGTAGTTCAGTTGATGATTAAGCTCTTCAACCTGGAGTTGAAGGACGATGACCCCTTCACCCTAGCCTCTGAGATTAGAGCCATCATGAAAGATGTATAAGCTACTGGAGTTAAAATGGACATTCCTCTCATAGCCTTTGTCAAGGCCCTTTATCCTACATACTGTCACTATCTTGAATCCTTACAAGCTAGTGCCCAACTCAAGGATATTACTTTTGACATTCTTGTGGAGAAGTTTGCAAGGCGAGAGAAGGTTTTTGGGAAGAGGAAGAAAACTCCTCAGTCCCCTGAAGAAGCAGTGTGCCTTGCAAAAAAAAAGAAGAATCAGTCACGAGATTCTCCTAAAGGAAGACACAGTAGAAGAGGATGTGGAAGAAGGAACCAAACAGGCAGGGGGGTAAACACCATCAAAGAGAAAGGTTTGATCTCCACTGCCTCCATTGTAATAGAAACGGACATGATGCATCCACATGCAGAATCCCATGGGAAAGAATCAAGCAAAAATGCAAAGAAGACAAAAGTAAAACACCAGATCCAACGAAAGGTAAAGTACATGAATCTGCTCATTACATTGTTTCTCATTGCAATATTTGAGTAACTAAAGATTTGCTTCATACTGTTGAAATGTGTAACTAGGTTCGTTCTTCATAAATAAAAGAGAAAATAAATTTATTATAGTCGTTCTGGATGCACGGGTTTCATGCTCAAGATAAATTTATTAGTAAGTCGAGCACCCATTAAGTGCTCCTAGGTTTGTCATAGAATTATGAAGTGAAAAGAGTCATTGTCATACATGTAAGACCCCTTTGGGCATGTTGTATCTTGTAAAGAATTTTTTTGTCAAGTCAAAAGTTTCATAAAGACCCTCCAAGACCTTGTCAAACAAATCAGCCTACAAGAAGGATCAAGTCAGCCTCATGGACAACAATTCGACCTTCAGAGAAGCCTCTATATACTTGAAGATCACTCACTCAATTCAAACAAGAAATTCAATCAAGGAAGAGAAAGAGACCTAAAAGAGCAAAGAAGAGGAGGGATAAAGAAACGAAGACCTTGACTATTGTTTTTTGGGCTATCTTCTCCTCACACGCGTGAAGATTAGGGCAACTTTACTACAGCAAAGTCGAAGCTGCAGAAGAAACTGTTGGGAAGTCGAAGTTGCAGAATAAATTGTTGGGGAAGTCAAAGTTGCTGGAAGTTGCTAGGTCAAAGTTGCTAGAAGTTGTTGGAAGGTCAAAGTTGCTAGAAGTTGTTGGAAGGTCAAAGTTGATGGAAGTTGCTGGAAGGTCGAAGTTGTTGAAAGTTGTTGATATCTGGTAGCATCAGATGTGCTCTAAGTCTCAAATTTTGCAGGGAGGCTTGGACATATGTATTCCAAAATACCCATAAAGTGTTTTGGGAAATTCCACCAAGATGAGGTTTTCTTAAAATAATTAATTATTTTTAATGGGAGCCTAAGTCTAAACTTAGGGAATTAAAATAATTAAAGTGTATTAATAGAACTGGGTGTGAATCTTCTAGAAAAAGACGAAGAACAAGTCAAATTAATCTTAGCCCTTGATTATGTTTTAATCCGGGTCGTTGATTTCTCAACAAGAAGATTATAAGAAAGACTTCGATGGGCATTTGGAAAGTACATCAAGAGAGGATATAGAGATCAATTTCTCAAGTGAGCAGCACAAAGCAACCTGAGAGATCATTGAGTAGATTCTTGCAGTGAGGGGCAGAGATAGTTTTCCGGTTGGAAATTTTCCTGATCCGAAGAGTGCAACGCAGGGGAGGCAGATAGAGGTGCAGAAGAGGCAGCGCAGAGCCACGCTGGGCAGCGCAGAGCCATGATGGGCAACGCAGAGGCAACGCAGTGCTTCAGAGAGATCTAAGTTTTGCTGAGGAGCAACTAAGATCCAGTATCGGAAGCCAGGGTGTGAGACCAGGAGGTCAATTGATCGAGTTTCCAGCCAGCAGAAGGTCAGATTGGAGGTGTGACACGGTCCCAGCAGCAATGACGCAGTAACTGCGTAAGTGTGACGCAGAAACAGTGCAGAGGTCTCATCTTCAATCAGTTTGATTAGTACCAAATCTTCCCGTACTAATGTGAGATCATCTCACTTACTTTCTCGCCAATTATTTTCTCTGTTGGATAGCCAGATTTGGGCATCCTAGATTGTATTCAGAACTGTTGCTTAATAATACAAACCCTCAATTATTGCACCAGTTTTTTCGCATTGGGTTTTTTCGGGGACATTAGTCCAAAAATAACGGTGTCACTTGTGTGTGTTGTATTTCTTCTTGCTCAGTACTTGTCTTCTGCATTTTATTTATTTAGTGACGGATGTAGTTGTATTTGCTTCAATATTTTCTTGTAGAACATAGTAAATAACTTGTAGAATTTAACAAGTAGGAGAAGTAATAACAGTTTGTTGTAGTAGGAATTCGGGTCATCGATTTTTCACATGGTATCAGAGTGCAAGTGAAGCAAGAGAGTAGACCCGAAGAGTTCAGCGTTGAAGAGAAGGATGGAGATCGAAGAGTTGTGTAGGCAGCAGATCGAATCCCCAAGGGACTGTGCAGTCCATTGCTAGGAGGGAAAGATTTGCGAGGAAATTAGGATTTTCCAGTTGACTTCTAGATTGGAAGAAGAAGTCGCTTGCTTGTCAAGCTCTGCTTCCTCCGAGGTTTGGTATATTGATAGTGAGGCTTCTGCACATGACGAGAATACGAGTGTTTCTCGAGCTACCAAGAAGAAAAGATGAACTTCCAAATCACCATGTGAAATAAGGCAAAATGTACCCTTGTTGGAAGAGGTACTATAGTTTTTCAAACAGAAGCAGGAGATTGACTTCGGGCTACCAATGTGTTGCATGTGCTTGGATTTGGAATGAAATTGCTCTCTGTCTCTCAGTTACAAAACAATGGCTATGATGTATACTTCATTGGAAACAAAGTATATGTCAAACACCCGAGTTGGAAGAAGAAGGCCCAAATTGGAGTCAGAAGCAACAGACTATATAAGTTGCAGCTAGAATCTCCAATGGCACTGATAGGCAGCAATGATGAAAAATATTTGAATCAACTATGGCACAGAAGGATGGGGCACTTACACCATGGGGCTCAAAGAATTCTCAGAGAAACCGTCACAGGAGTTCCAAAGTTAAGCACCAAACAATATGATGTTTGCAGAGGGTGTGTACTAGGCAAGTACGCCAAAGCAGTCAGAGGACGATCCATTGGTCTAGCCACTTCGACCAGCTGAAACTAGCACCAACACTTCTCCAAGACTTAAGAATCCAGAAGTATCACCGCAGAAAGATTCGCAGGAGGAGCAAGAAGATCCACCCACTACCAGTGTAAGAACGAGCAGGGAATTACGACAGATACTAAGGGAGGCAGAGGAGTTCATTGGAGCTCCTAGGACCAAGAAAAGGCAGCGTAAACAACAAGACAATTACCAAGCTTTGGTGGCTCAGGTTGGAGAACCCTCTAGTTTTCAGGAGGCAGTTCAGCATCAAGTGTGGGTAGATGCTATGGTGGAGGAATACAGTTGCATAATGAGCAATGATGTCTGGGAAGTGGTATCTAGACCTCGAGACAAATCAGTTGTAGGTTCGAGATGGATCTACAAGATCAAGTATGTTGTAGATGGCAGCGTGGAAAAGTACAAAGCCAGGTTCATGGCTAAGGGGTATGCTCAAAAGGAAGGGATAGACTATGAAGAAACCTTCGCCAAAGTAGCCAGGTATACTTCTAGCATATTCGTGATATCCCTTGCAGCGCAGATGTGGTGGGAAATTCACCAAATGGACGTCAAGACTGCTTTCTTGAATGGGGTGATAGAAGAAGAAGTATACATTGAACAACCAGAGGGCTTTGAGACACATGAGAAGAAATCTCATGTATGCAGGCTAAATAAAGCCTTGTATGGGCTTAAACAAGCACCTAGAGCATGGTACGGTCGAATTGATGGTTACCTGCAAAAAATGGGATTTGTCAAGAGTGACGCAGATCCTAACCTCTACTATCTGACAGTAGAGAATGAGCCTCTAATTCTGGTATTATATGTAGATGACCTATTCCTAACAGGTTCATCTAGGCTCATCAAGGATTGCAAGGAAAACCTAGCTACAGAATTCGACATGAAGGATTTGGGACTGATGCATTATTTTCTGGGGTTGGAAGTTTGGTAGCAAAAGGGTGAAATCTTCCTTGGACAAGGAAGATATGCTACAGAAATCCTAAAGAGTTTCAGGATGCAGGACTGTAGGCCCATGGCTACCCCAATGATTACCAACTGGAAGAAGATTGATGCGTTTGAAGATAAAGAAGTAGATCCCACCTTGTACAGACAACTCATAGGGTCCCTGATGTATATGGTTAACACCAGGCTAGACATATGTTACGCAGTCAACACCCTCATTCAGTTCATGGTTGAACCCAAGAGGGCGCACTGGGCAGCAGCCAAGCATGTTCTCAGATATATACGAGGAACAGTCAAGCATGGATTAAAATACACCCGAGGCAATGACATCAGGCTGAGTGGGTTCACTAATGCAGATTGGGTTGGAAGTTCGGTAGATCAGAAAAGTACCACTAGGTATTGTTTTAACATTGGATCAGGAATGACCTCCTGGTGCAGTAGAAAACAGAAGTTCGTAGCACTAAGCTCAGCTGAAGCAAGATATATGGCAGCCAACACAGCATCATGTGAAGCCATATGGCTTAAAAAGTTGCTTATGAATCTATTCAAGAGAAGGATGGAAGCGACCAGCATTTTATGTGATAATCAAAGTTGCATCAAACTCTCTGAGAATCCGTTTTTTCATGATTAGTCGAAGCACATTGACATCAGGTGTCATTTTATCAGACACTGTGTCCAACAGGGTGCGGTACAGTTACAGTATACTCCGACAGGAGTACAGGTGGCAAACATCCTCACTAAGGCTCTAGGAAGAACAAAGTTTGTTTATTTCAGGGAGAGGATTGGGATGATTGAGAATTTGTTTCAGTAGCAGAGACGGATAGTGCAGTACTTAAGAGAGAGTTGCAATACAGATGCAGCAGTGATAGTAATGGTGTCATTGGCAGCAATATAGTAGGAGCAACAGCGCAGTAGATGAAGGGCAGCAAACCGAGCATCAACAGCGCAGAGGACCGATGTCGTGGATCAGGGTATTGCTAGAGCACATTCCTTGCTAAGAGGGAGTGTTGAGTTTTGGGTAGCATCAGATGTGCTCTAGCTCAGAAATTTTGTGGAGGGGCTAAAATACATAAGATCTCCAAGACATAGAAATCGTTCGGAGAAATTCCACCCGAAGTGCATTATATGAAAATAATTAATTATTTTTAATTATTCCTAAGTTAGAACTTAGGAAATTAAAATAATTAAAGGGAATTAATATAAATATCGTTGAGAAGCTTCTTAGAGACGAGGATCAAGTTTGTTTTAATCTTAGCCATTAATTAGAGATTTGATCACGCTAATTGATATCTCAACAGGAAAAGTATAAATGAAGACTTGATGGACAATTGGAGACATACCGGGCAAATACTTAGTAACCCGAGGGAAGTCAATACTCCAGGAGCAAGAGTTTGATTTCAGAGGGAGAGTTGCAGGGTGAAGGAAGAGGAGGGGTATCAACAGCAGTCAGAGACAAAGGAGGAGGGACACAGAGCAGCAGAGAGACAGTGCAGAGGGACAGCGCAGAGAGGCATCGCAGCATAGGACTAGTCCTCGCGCAGAAGAGGACGTAGAAGTGACACAGTGGAGGCTGGAGGTTCTCTAGGGTGTCAGAATTTCTCCAGTGATTGGAGGAAAACTATCTCAGGTGTTTTCACAAAAGTTTCTCCATGATTCTGAAAATCATTCCTTGTAAAGAGATTGTTGTTGAAGAATACTAAATAAACCTTCATCTACTGCACCGGTTTTCCCGCATTGGGTTTTCTGGAGACTATTGTCCAAAAATAACTGTGTTGATGTGATTGATTCTTGTGCTTGCATTTCATTGTTCTTTTCTCTATGCAATTCTGTGATAATTGCAATAGAATTTATTTTGTTGTTTACTGAAGGGTTTTGTAAATAACTTATTGTAGAAATAAGTAGGAGAAATAAATCAGTTACTGCAGTAGAATTTCAAGTTAGAAATTTTCACACCTCAGCTCATGCACAAAATTTTGCATTAGCTCTCACTATGATGAAGGTACATTCCCATCAAGTCTTTTATGGCATGCTAGATTTGGACACTTGAACTATGACAACTTTCGATTGTTGAAGAAAAATGGTGTTACTGGTTTGCCTACAATTCCTAGGAAACTTAAGCAATGTGATGCTTGTATTCTAGGAAAACATAGCAAACAGTGTTTTCATGATTCACATTCCAGAGCACATAGAAAACTTGAGCTTATTCATTCATATTTATGTGGCCCCATGCCTATTCCTTCTGCAAATGGAAATAAATATATGATGATATTTATTGATGACTACACCAGAATGTGTTGGGTTTACTTATTGAAGAACAAATCTGATGATTTTCAAACATTCAAGAACTTTCATGCATGGATTGAAAATGATGCACAAACTCATATTGGCTCTTTACGCACTGATAATGGAAAAGAATACACTTCAAATGAATTTGAAAACTGTCTTCTCCAACATGGAATCAAACATCAAACAATTGTGCCTTACAATCCCTAACAAAATGGTGTAGCTGAATATAAATATGGTACGTTCCATGATGTTTTTCAAGAATATAAAATTGATGTATTGGGTTGATGCAGTTCTATGTGTTGTCTACATAAAGAATAGGTGTCCTTCTAATGCAATTAGAAATAAGACTCCTTATGAAATGTGCCATGGCCACATTCCTTCAATAAAGCATCTCGGGGTCTTTGGTTCCACCTGTTATGCTTTGATACCTAAGGAACAAGGGAATAAACTTGGTGCAAGGAGTCGAAAATGTATCTTCTTGGGGTATTCCAATACCTCCAAAGCATATCGTCTCTATGATGAAGTTAATAAGAAGTTTGTTGTATATAGTGATGTCATATTTCTTGAATATTCCAAGACTGACAATGTTGTTGAGAGGCAGCTTGATCGCTTGGATAGATTCGCACATGCAAATTCATTTCAAGAATTTGAAAATCAGATTCCACATCTTGAAGGGGGGATTCCTATACTAAATCAATTTGTGGAATCGTCTTTTGAAGCACTCTCTCCCCCACATGAAGATCCAGCCACGGATGACACTTTTATTGATGTGATTGACAAAATTGGGAGACTGAATCTTGATTCAACCCCAACTCAGTTAAATGAGCAGCCTGGGCCATCTCAGAAAGGTCCTCCAAAATGGTTAAGAAAGACACTTGAAAATGTTTGTCCTTATGAGGTTGGAAAGACAAGAACAAGAAGTTCCACTAGGCAAAATAGAGGTGATGTAGATGATTCTGATTCACCTGTTGATATGGATGTATCTTATAATTGTGAATTGAATTTGTCTATAGATCTTGAACCAAATTCCTTAAAAGAAGTCGCTTCTCATGATGAATGGAATGAAGCGATGCAAAAGGAATATGATGCCTTGATAAAGAATGGCACTTGGGAGCATTGTGAAAAATCGAAGGAGGATGAACCTGTGACCTAAGGGTAAGCGGACCGGCGTATTGAGGAGCTCCCCTGGTTCTCTGCGTCCCTGACGGTTACCCCCTCCTGCCCCGCGCAACCCTGACGGTTACCCCCTCCTGCCCCGCGCAACAGTGTTCTGACCCCTGAGCTATTGCTGGACTGTCGTGACTGCCTCACTACCCCCTATCGGCGGTCTCCTAGTCATGGTTGTCGGTTGCGCTTTGACCATGGCCTCAAAAATGTATGAATAACTTCTCGACTACTCCGAGAATCCTTTCACATCTGCTGACATCTGGTCTCATCCTCCTCATTTCACAAAAGGTATAAATTATAATATGCACTTTACCGGTTGTTTCTACCCATTTTCCAGACGTTTTTCTAGGGTTTCACTTTCTCACCCTACTTCCTCCTACCCTATCTCGGATTTTGACTCATTCCTGGTTCCCGACCTCAATGTTGTTACTTCCTTTGTCATTCTTACCGCGGCTAAATTCAATCACATCCACTCACCAGACCTTCGCCCTCCATCTTCGTCTTCCCTTGCTTTCCTGGCACAAACTTTCCCTTTGTCGCTCCCGAAACCCTCGAGTCCAAACACTTCTCATATCGAATCTTTGAGGCTTCCCCCACCCACTACTTCTGGCCCTAGTTCCACAAGTATGCTGCACACGGCCATTCCTCTTACGGTGTCCACATCCCCTCTCCCATCTCGTACTGCTCCTGCTTCATCCCACCCACCATCTGGTCGTTTCAACGTCAACCTCCCTGAACTAAACATCCCCCGTCCACGGACGCAGCCCTACTCCACCATCCTCGATTGCCTCAGAACCACGCTCCACCCGTGCACACCCTCGTGCAGCCCGGAAGACTAAGTGCGTCAAGGTTTGCAACAAAGGTAGTCAGCTCACCCTTAATGAGGGCATCCAAATGGCGGACGTTATGGGAACTGTGGATAGGGTTCTAGTGGGTTGGGTTCGAGGCCGGAATTACAACGCAAAGAGGCTCCGGCAATGGGTAACTGAAATTTGGGGTAACACCCTACAGGAGCTCCCCACTGTATTCACATTGACGAAGGGATGGTTTGCCATCCAATTCACTTCCAAGGATCTCACAGACTGGGTTCTCTCACAGTTCTGGCACATTGAACTTGCATTTGTCCACCTCAAGAGATGGAGCCCTTTATTCGATCCAGAGAGGGAACATCTTGGGGCTAGCCCCATATGGGTTCGTCTCCCTGGTCTGCCTCTGCATTTATGGAAGGAGGAGATTTTTGTCAGCATTGGGAACATACTGGGGACCTATTTAGATCACGATCGGACCTACATTAAGTCGGGCAAGATGGCCTTTGCTCGCATACTGGTTCACCTGGATACAAGGGAGGGATTGGAGGAGTCCCTCAAGATCCATTGGAGGAACATGACTCGCATCCAAATCTTGGACTATGAAGGTGTCCCATTCAGATGCAGACGTCGTCACAAGGTTGGGCATGTGTACAAGGACTGCCCGTTGCTCACTGTGGCTCCTACTGCACCTACTTCAGCTGCTCCCCGGGCTCCATGGGATCCGATCACCATCTCTCTGAACAGGCAGACTCTATTATCGAGTATCCTCACATCGTCACAAGACATGCCACCCTCGGGCACTGTCAATGTTGCCGCTACGCGCACTTCGACTCGGATCACCAGATCCATGACAGCGGCTGTAGCATCAGGACACCCTCCGGGTTCTGGTATCTCTCCTCTCCCTCCTTTTAATTTTTCATCTATCTTGTCTTCTCCTGCATTGCATTTTTGTACTGAATCTACTCCACCTGGTATTCTTGTATCTTCCATTGTCTGCTCCACTATATCCACCCCTGAGGATCACTCTTCCCCCCCCCCCCCCCCCAAATCCATCCCCCCTCCCCCATCCTACTCATTACCTTTGATGGAGAATACAACAGATTCTGCATCCTCACACTCCTATAATCTTCGACCTCGTCCCTCTTCTTCCCATGTTGGCTTGGGTCCTGTACCCACTCCTCCCCACGTCCCTATTAAACCCTCTTGGGGTCAACACTCTAATATATCCAAGGCCATATTACAAGTAGGTCTGGACATTGTTGGTAAGCAATTATCCATTGAAGTGGTCCTTAGAGCAAGAAATGCCCCCCCTATGGTTACCCAATGAAATGCCTCTCTTTCAACTGTCGAGGGCTAGCTAGCCCTGCTAAGCGCCTTGCCCTTAAGCGCCTCTATGACTCTGTTAATGTGAATATTGTGCTCTTACAAGAAACCCTTGGGCCATATGAGGCTACTATTGTTGTCCTCTCATCCCTCTTTCCCTCCTGGATCTTTCATGCACTGGATGCCCGGGGCGATCGGGCGGTCTGGCTCTAGGCTATAACCCACGGGTTATCAGACTCATCAACTGTTGGGGTAGGGAGGGTGTACTTGTAGCTGACATCTTCTCTGAGCAGCTTGGGGAAGTATTAAGGATTGTCAATGTATATGGACCCTGTCAACATCGTCAGGACTTTTGGCTCTCCCTACTACAAACAACCTTCATGCAAGCAGATAACATCATCTTGGTCGTGGACCTCAATTTCTCTATGGGCCCTGTAGAATCTTGGGGTCCCAATGCACACATGGACCCACTCACAGACTTCTTCAGACATCTATCTGCTCTCCATCACCTGGTTGATCCCACCATCGCATCACCCTGCCCTACTTGGCGCAACCAACGTATTGGTGAAGCTATGATTGCCTGCATACTTGATAGATCCCTTATCAAGGAGGAATTGCTACAGCGCTTGGTATCTTACAGACAATGGGTTGGATCAGGGGGCATTTCAAATCACTCTCCCATTTACCTTGAGATATCTGGAGAAACCCACAAGCCTGCCTCTCCCTTCAAGTTCTGCTCAGTTTGGCTTTAGGATGAAGATTATATTAGGATGATTAATCAGGCTTGGAGGTGTGCTCTGAATCATCCCAAAAACACCTGCTCTGCCTCCTTTGCCCATAAATTATACCTTATGAAGAGAATGTCTATCGAATGGGCAAAAGACAAGAGAAGACAGATTGACCATGAGCTTGCAAAGATTGAGAGGGAGATTGCACAACTTGAGGATCCCAGGAGTACAGGTCGCCTATACGATGCATTTAACTCTACCTTCATTTCCCTCATCCCCAAGTCTGACCACCCCTCCTCTTTCAAGGACTTTCATTGCCAAAATTATTTCCAACAGACTCAAGCCCATTCTATCTGAACATATCTCCCCTGAACAATTTTCTTTCCTGGAAAACAAACAGATTCATGAAGCTATTGGGGTTTCACAGGAGGGACTTCACTCTATGCACACTAAGAATATTAAAGGCATGATCCTTAATATTGACCTTGCAAAACCTTTCGATCAAACTAGCTGGCTCTATATCAGAATGCTCCTCACTCAACTTGGCTTCCCAATAGCAGTTATCAACTAGATCATGTGTTGCATCACCTCTGTCTCCTATAGTGTTCTCATCAATGGTGCATCAACAAACTTCTTCCATGCAGAGAGGGGCCTTAGACAGGGATGCCCACTCTCCCCTCTACTTTTCCTACTTGTCATGGAAGGTCTAAGCAGGTGCCTGATTGATGAAATGGAAAGGGGCGGGCTGAAAGGTATCAAAATCTCTGAAAACTGCATACTGACACATCTGCTATTTGTGGACGATGTCATTATATTTCTGAATGGCTCCCTAGGTGACATAACTGTTGTCAACTCTATATTTCAATTGTTCTACAAAGCAACACGTATGTCATGTAATAACTCCAAATCTACTATTACCATTCATGAATGCTCTCCACATGAGACTCACTATGCCCTGCAGCAGTTTCCCTTCAGTCCGGTTAGATTTGTGGATGGTTTAAAATACCTAGGGTTTCACCTCAAACCAGTCAATTAAAGAGTTGCTGATTGGACCTGGCTGATTGCAAAGATAGATAAGAGGCTAAATGCTTGGCACCATAGATGGCTCTCTCGGGCAGGTCAACTTGTACTTATTAAATCTGTCCTAGAGGCCATTCCAGTTTACTGGATGTCTTTAGCTTGGATACCTACGGGTATTCTCAACAAGATTCAGAGAATCTGTCATCGTTTCCTGTGGAATGGCTCAAAGGAGGGACACATCTTTGCTTGGGCAAGATGGGATCTCATAGCCCTCCCAAAAAAGTGGTGGGGGTTGGGGCATCAAAGACCTGAACACATTCTCCATGGCGTTGGCTGCAAAATTGGGGTGGCAGATCCTAATTGACCATAGTCTTTGGACCAAGGTTGTCATACATAAATATATCCATCCACTACAAACGATTGAATGGATTAGAGGGGGGTTTTGGCTCACAACTAATATCTCAACAATATGGAGAGCCATTTTGAACTCCATTGAACATAATAGAACTGGACTTGCATGGCAAGTTGGCTCTGGCAGGCTGGTTCGTATTGGTTGTGACCCATGGTCTGGTTGTGGAAACGCTCATATCCTCCCTCCAAATTTCATCCTCGCATTGAACAATGTTGGTTTTAATACTCTTGATCAGGTGGCAGACCCAGTCAACACAACCATTTTCTCACAAGGCTGGTTGAACTACCGTGATCTTCATATTCATCATCAATGGGAAAATGATTGGGCACTCTACTTATCTGCATTGTCTGAATCACATGTTCGAATCATAGATAGAGATGATAAGATCATCTGGGCTATCTCCAAACATGGAAAATATACACCTAAGGAGGGCTATCTGCATATATAAGAACCTTATCGACCCTTGGAACTGTGCTGGTGGTGGAGTCCACTATGGAAACTGAAATTTCCATCTAAGGCAAAGTTGCTAATGTGGTGTATCCACTCCAACAAGATCCCCACCGGGGCATACCTACAAAAGCGTTCTTTCATCAGTCCATCATGGTTTACACTCTGTAAAATGGCGGTGGAGGACTCTAAACACCTTTTTCTCCATTGCCTTGTCACTCAATCTCTTTGGACCCATATTTTGACAGCCCACAACCTCAACAAGAACTGGTTAGGTCCCTCAGTCAAACTATCCTGGGAATCACAGTGGCAATCCTTTCAACCACATAAGCTTCGTAACCTTCCTATCTTAATTTGTTGGGGTATTCGGATTGCTTGCAATCGATCAATCTTCCATGACCTCCTCCCATCTTGGCTGACCATATTTGCCCACATATCCACCATTTACCTATTGATCAAATGACCCTCCTCTCCCCCCTCCTCGGTCCATCATCCCTGAAACTATTGATAAATCTTTTCCTTGGGCCTATTTTGATGGCTCTACTCAACACCTTGGTTGTGGGGGGGGGAGTGCACCTTTTCCTTACAAAGCATGATTTCTTCAAAGTCAAGATTGATTGGGGAAGGGTACAAACAATTATGCTAAACTATCCTGTCTTGGAGCTCTTCTATAGTTCGCCCTCACAAAACATTGCAATAGATTACAGATCTTCGGAGACTCAAAGATCGTCATTGATTGGTTCAATCAGATTATTGCTTGTCACATGCACACACTACAAAATATATTGAAAGAGGTATATCAACTCAAAGCACAATTTGACCAAATCTCTTGTCATCATATATATAAGGAGAGAATCAAATTTCTGATTCATTATCCAAGGAGGCAGCGCACCTATTAAGGGACCAATGGGAGTGTAAATTTTCGTAGATGTTCTATGCTTGATGCAACTTTACTTTTATCCCCAATATCAAACAGCAATCACATAAACAAGAAAGTAAAATGTTGATAGAACATACCAATGCATCAACAGAAGACAAGCCAAAAATACACTTAACTTGATCAGCAAAATATATGTGTTGTGGTGCGTTACGGCGGTCAACAGGATGCTTCAACCAGCAAAGTCTCGATACGGTCAGCCAACCAAAATGTGTCACACAACCCTCTCGGAAAACTCTATATCAGTCAACAAAAGTCAACGTTGTCCCAGTCAACAGTCAACACTAGAACAACAGCATCAAAAGTCAACGCAGCCCAGTCAACGTCAACATCCAGCCTCGATTCTTGTGCCAATAAATGCGGACTACAGAAATCGGAATTTTGGGAGAGATTAGGCTCAGTTTGACCATGCGTTGACCAAAGTCAACGCTGGTCAAATCTGCACTGAAACCCTAGGTCAAAAACAGAAATTTCCTTTGTTGCGTTTTCCCACGTGTGAGAGAAGAAGAGCCTCCAAGGTGATCGAACCAATCAAAAGACGAGAGAGGATGTGTGATGAGTGATGGATGAAATGACCTCCAACGTTGACCTATATATATCCACCAATGAGTGTGTGTGACACATCTGTTGGGGCTTCAAGCCTACATTTCAATTCTGGCCGACCTTGCACATAAGTGGATTTAATTCAAAATAAATGTTCTGCTCATCAGATCAAGATGATCTTTAGATCGATCTTGCACCTCTCCGAAAGAGGAATCCAATAAAAATATTAGCATCTTCATCTGAGCATCACAACATGGAGTTTGGACCTAGTTGTCCAAAATTAACACTCCCTCTCAACTAGGGAGAACTCCATCCACCTGTGCCATTCAAACATCGTGCGTCATCCCACCGTAACTTGCTTTGTTGGCTTCTTTATTTCAGAACAAAAGGTGAGTCACAAAGACATCACTCCCCGCTAACAAATTCAGGTCAGAGGTCTGAAACCTCTATAGGACTCAAAGGAGTCACATACCAACCCGAAGTTGGTTTACCTGACCCGAAGTCAGTTGGAGGTCCGAAACCTCACTAGACTTGATCCCAAATCAAGTGGTTGGACACATGCCATCCTAGACATGGAGAGTACGGTAATCTCTGATGCATCCATCGGTCTTTGCTAATGGTCTCTAGTTTTTCCCACCTTACTGGCCAAATGAGAGGTACTTCCCATAAGTCCGAGACTCAATGGGTAGGATGCATATGGGGCACAGATCATGAGAGGTGAACCAACTCAATATCATAACGATGGGACAGAAGCACACCAACAAGGTTCCACAAGCCTAGCCCTGTGGTTGCTTATAGCTCCAAGAAGCTATCCCCAAAGCCCCCCAGAGCTCATCGTCCAACAGGACCCTCAACATAGGGTCGTTCCATGATTCCATGATTCTCACGGAAGGTTAGGAACTTGACTGTCCCCAAGGGCTTTATGAGAATATCCGCGACCTTCTCATCAGTTCCTATATGATCGAGCCTTACGGCGCCTCGTTGTACCATATCCTGAATAAAGTGGTACCTGATATCAATATACTTGGATCGATTGTGGAGCACGGGATTCTCGGACAACCGAATCCCACTCTGGTTATCACAGAGGATAACGGTGGTATCTAGCACATGCCCGAACAGCTCACTGAAGAGCTTTCGCAACCAAACTGCTTCACAACAGGCCATACTCGCTGCAATGTATTCGGCCTCAGTGGTGCTCAAAACCACCGACTTCTACTGCCTGCTCATCCATGATATCGAAGCACACCCAAGTGTGAAGCAGCATTCAGATGTGCTCTTGTGATCCACCACACTGCCAGCCCAATCGGCATCAGTATATCCATGGAGTATCATGCTCCCGGCAGTGTATCGCAGCCTATGGTTTGTCGAGCCCCAAAGATATCTCAAAAGATTCTTGGCACCAACCCAGTGAATGTGATGAGGATCAACCATGTGTTGACTCAAAGTGTTCACTGCAAAACATACGTCCGAACAGGTGTTCACTAAGAACATCAGGGCCGCTATGAGTTGACGATACTCAGTAGGATTTGCTAGCATGGGCCCAGCAGCTTCACAATATATTTTCCTTGAGAAAGGAAAATCTCGCCAAGTCTCTGCCAGACCTCCAGGCCTAGGAAGTAATGCATCAGTCCTAGGTCCTTCATCTCGAACTCAAAAGTGAGCTCCCTCTTACACTGATGAATGAGAGGGTCAGCACCTGTCAGGAAGAGGTCATCCACATACAGCACCAGAATGAGAGGCTTTTCTCTATCAACCTTGAAGTAAAGATTCGGATCAGCATTACTACGAGTGAAGCCCAACTTCATCAAGTAGCTATCTATCCTCTCGTACCAAGCTCTGGGTGTTTGCTTCAACCCATAGAGGGCTTTCTTCAACCTGCATTCATGGGTGTCTCGATCCTGGACTTTGAACCCCAGAGGTTGCTCCACATACACCTCTTCCTTTATCGCACCATGCAAAAATGTGGTCTTCGCATCCATCTGATGAAGATTCCATCCTTGCGTAGCATCAAGGGCTATGATAGATCGGATGGTGGTATATCGAGCCACAGGTGAAAATATATCATCATAGTCTACGGCTTCCTTTTGAGAGAAGCCCCGGGCAACGAATCTTGCCTTGAACTTTTCAGCACTACCATCAGATCCATGCTTGATCTTATAGAGCCATTTCAAGGTGACAACTGCTTTGTCCTCCAGTCTCGGAACCACGTGCTAGACATCATTCTTCATAATGGACTCATATTCTTCGTGCATAGCATCCTTCCAGACTTGATGCCTTACGGCTTCTTCAAAAGATCCAGGCTCAGATTGTACGATTGTACTCATGGCTGCTAGATACCCCTAGTATCTATTCGGCTTCTTGCTTTCACAGAATGTCCCCCTTAGGGCCATATGATTCTCGGTATCCTCGAGAGTGTCCTTGAGCCATGAGGGTCTTCTCTTCATTGAAGGAGATGGATCAATAGGGTCCATCGGTCCTTCAACATCGGGCATTGTCTCATCCTTCGGTTCTTCCTGATTTCCAGCCCTTACTTCATGATCTTCCTCAGAGTTCGGAAGATTGATTACTTTCCATAGGGAAGCATCTTCGTCAAAGGTAACATCGTAGCATATCTCCACTTCCCTTTGACCAGGCACATAGACTCTATAGGCCTTCGAAGTTTCATTGTAGCCCACAAACATTCCCTTCTTCCCAGAAGCATCCTGCTTGCTCCTCTTCTCTTTCGGCACATGAAAATAAACGGGACAACCAAAAACTCTAAAATGTTAGACGTCGGGTTTCTTACCAGAGAAAACCTCTTCGAGAGTTTTGGAGTCTAGAGCGAAATCCGGGCATCGGTTTTGTATGTACACAGCAGCGTTCGCAGCTTCTCCCCACAGAAACTTCAGAAGACTTTGGTCACATAGCATGGCACGGGCAGCTTACACAATGGTCCTGTTCTTTCTTTCAACAACGCCATTTTGCTCAGGAGTATATACAGTTGTGGTCTTCCTCTTGATGCCAGCTTCTCTGCAAAAGTTCTTGAACTCGTTCGTCTCATATTCAGTGCCATTATCGGTCCTCAAAATCTTGATTTTCTTCCCTATTAGATTTTCCACCAAGGCTTTGAAGGTACGGAACCACATGAAAGCCTCATCTTTCTTCTTCAAGAAGTATATCCAGGTTTTGCGAGAGAATTCATCTATGAACGTCATATAATAAGAACATCCTCCCAAGGATGTCACGGGCAGCATACCAGACAAATCATAATGTATCAATTGCAAGACATCAGATGTCTTTGTGACACTTGAGGGGAAAGGTCCCCTTGTATGCTTTCCTTCGGCACAGCCTTGACATACACCTTCATGATCATTCTTGAATTCAGGCATCCCTGTCACCACCTTCCTTGCTTCGCGAAGGGCTTTGTAATGAAGGTGTCCAAACCTCCGGTGTCATAGTTCAGTCTGTCGGATAGTATCACATGTCATCGCTCCCAGGGGACTTCCTTCAACCTAGTAGAGTGCATCAACTCTAAACCCAATCGTGATAGCTTCCTTGAAACTTTTCTTCCAGATGCGCACCTTCCCATCAACGAATGCCACATTGAAACCTTTGTCTTCCATGGCCGAAATAGACACAAGGTGGTTCTTCAAATCAAGTACATATAGTACATCTTGCAAGCAGAGGACTTGACCTTGAGACAAGTGGAGGGTCATAGTCCCTGTCCCTTTCACGGGATATGTGGCATTATCTCCAAGGATAATTTTTAGATTAACATCCTTCTCAACCATATCAGAAAGTGCTTCCTTAAACCCAGTGATGTGCCTTGAGCCACCACTATCGATTAACCAGACATCCATAGTGTCGGGTGGAGATGCAGCAGAAAGGGTAGATACAAGAATGAATTCATTTCTTTTATCATCAACAACATTAGATTCCTCGTACCTGGAGTTTCTCGACCTTTTGAAAGGTTGCCCATTTCCACCAGAGGGAGCCTTCCTCTTCCCTTTGAACCTGTTGTTCCTTTGATTTCCATTCCTCCGATTGTTGTTGTTGTCATCATCATCAGGAGAATCCTTCTTGAAAGGGCATTCTCTAGCATAGTAGCCGGTCTTGTGACATGTGTAACATATTCCTTTCTTTCCTTGGGCCCCTGCTCTTCCTTTGTTCCTCGGACCACCATTGTTCTTTTTCTTAGCACGAGCAGTGAAGGCAGCATTTCCTTCATTTTCATATTCCTTCATCCTTGTTTCCTCTTGTACGCATCTCGATAATACTTCGTCAAAATCAGGTATCACATTGTTATTAAGAATGGTAGTTTTGAATACATGCCATTCGGACGAGTGACCTCCAAGTGCGGTGAGAACCATTTCTCAATCAGTTATTGTCTCCCCAATGGCCAAAAGATTATTTCTGATTTCGATCAACTTCAAAAAATATGATTGGACGGATTCATCCCTGCCTTTCTTCAAATTCTTCAATTGGTTCTTGAAGAAAAGGACTTGATTTGCATTGTTGGCCTTGAACATGTTGACCAAGTTATCATACATCTCCTTGGATGTGCCCAGCTTAGATATGTAGGCTACCAAACTCTTATGAATTGAATCCCGAATCATCAGCTTTGCTTTGATTTCCCCCTTCTTATATTTTGACTTGGTGGCAGCAGGTGCAGAGAATGGAGGCTCTTGGATTTTACCCTGCACATAGTCCATGACACCTTGGTCTTCCGACATAAGATCCAAAGTCATCTTCCAGGCATGGAAGTCTTCCTTCCCAGTCAACTTGTCATCAGCTTTGAAGCCATTATAGTTTGAGGTACCCATGCTCTTCTTCGGTGATTGCTACAAACTTGGGCTTTGTCTTCACCTCAGCTCTGATCCCATGTAAATTTTCGTAGATGTTCTATGCTTAATGCAACTTTACTTTTATCCACAATATCAAACAGCGATCACATAAACAAGAAAGTAAAATGCTGATAGAACATACCAATAGATCGACATAAGACAAGCCAAAAATACACTTAACTTAATCAGCAAAATATATGTGTTGTGGTGCGTTACGGCGGTCAACGGGATGCTTCAACCAACAAAGTCTCAATACGGTCAGCCAACCAGAATGTGTCACACAACCTCTCGGACAACTCTATATCAGTCAACCCAAAGTCAACAAAAGTCAATGTTGTCCCGGTCAACGCAAGAACAGCAGCAGCAAAAGTCAATGCAACCCGATCAAAGTCAATGTCCAGCCTCGATTTTTGTGCCAATAAATGCAGACTGCAAAAATCGAAATTTTGGGAGAGATTAGGGTCAGTTTGACCATGCGTTGACCAAAGTCAACGCTGGTCAAATCTGCGCTTAAAGCCTAGATCAAAAACAGAAATTTCCTTTGCAGGGTTTTCCCACGTGTGTGAGAAGAAGAGCCTCCAAGGTGATCGAACCAATCAAATGATGAGAGAGAATGTGTGATGAGTGATGGATGAAATGACCTTCAACGTTGACCTATATATATCCATCAGTGAGGGTGTGTGACACATCGGTTGGGGCTTCAAGCCTACATTTCAATTCTGGTCGACCTTGCACATAAGTGGATTTAATTCAAAATAAATGTTCTGCTCATCGAATCAAGATGATCTTTAGATTGATCTTGCACCTCTCCGAAAGAGGAATCCAATAAAAATATTGGCATCTTCATCTGAGCATCATAACATGGAGTTTGGACCTAGTTGTCCAAAATTAACAGGGAGATACAAGAACATAATGATCATCAATATTATCACTTCTTCCATAAACCATATGAATACATACCAGAACAGAGGGCAAGCACGCTCTAATTGCTGAAGATACTCAACACTTTTTTGGATGTCATATGTGACAGTTTATATTTATATATTTTTCTTGTAAATGTACAGCACTTATATATGCATACATACACAACACTATTACATTTTTGGAACTTATCTTATAACTATTTTTTTTTCAATGCGGGTACAAGCTGACTTATCAAAGTATGCACAACAGTATATACAGCATGTAATTTTCATATCTATCAATGAAAGTTATGATTTTTCCTGTGGAAGGGAAGAAAATAATAATAATGGCACTTGAAAGCTGGTTGATCCTCCATTGGGAACCAAACCAATTGGCTACAAGTGGGTCTACAAGAACAAGTACAAAGTTGATGGCTCACTTGACAAGCACAAAGCCAGGCTTGTGAAAACAAGTTTTGCATAGAAAGAAGCGGTTGATTATGAGGAGACATTTGCACCCACAGAAAAATGGGCTACCATCCGGACACTCTTTGCCTTGACAGCTCAGAACGGTTGGACAATCCATCATATGGATGTAAAAAGTGCTTTCTTGAATGGAGAACTAAAGGAGAATGCTTTTATGTTGCAGCCAGAAGGATTTGTTGTGAAGGGCCAAGAACACAAAGTATGCAAGCTTGTAAAATCCTTGTATGGCCTCAAGCAAGCACCGCAAGCCTAGTATGAGAAGTTAATTGAGCATCTTCTGAAACTTAACTTCAAACATTATGATCTTGATGATGCAACTTTGTTTGTCAAGAAAGTTGGCAAACAGTTGTATATCTTGTGGTGTTTGTAGATGATATTTTGATGACATGGAACAATGAGAGCTATATTGCATCCATAAAGAAGGAATTGAGGAAAGGTTTTGAAATGACTGATTTGGGCTATGTTCACTACTATCTTGGTATTGAAGTGACTCAACATCCTAAGTTTATATTCCTCTCTCAGAGGAAGTACATTGGAGATCTATTGAACAGGTTTGGCATGGCTGAGTGCAATCCTTTAACCACTCCAATGGAACAAAACTCGAAGCTCACATCCATTGAAGGGAAAGAATTTGAGGATGCAATGAACTATAAACAGCTTGTAGGAAGTCTCATCTACCTTACTACTACCAGACCAAACATCTCATTTGTTGTTGGAATCCTCTCCAGGTTTATGCAAAAGCCTTGTGGGGGACATTGGTCTGTTGCAAAAAGTGTTCTAAAGTACTTGAAAGGGACTCAAGACTTTGGACTCAAGTATACACAGGTGGGTGACTTCAGCTTGATTGGATACTTTAATTCAGACTTTGATGGAGACAAAGAAACTAGGATATCTACTTCAGGTTATACTATGAGTCTTGGATCAAGATTTGTCTCCTGGAGATCACGCAAACAATCAGTTCCAGCAGATTCCACAACTGAGGCAGAATATGTGGCAGCAGCTGAAGCGACAAAGGAAAGTGTGTGGCTCAGGAAAATCCTGGAAGATTTGCAGATGAAACAAATGCATTCAAATCCACTCATGATTGACAACACTTCTGCAATAAAGTTGGTCAAGAACCCAAAGTTTAATGATCGAACGAAGCACATCAATAAAAAATACCATCTGATTCGACATCATGTTGAGGCCAAGACAATCCATCTACGCCATTGTTCCACAAATGAGCAGATTGCAGACATCTTCACCAAAGCGCTTGGTAGATAGAAGTTTGAAAGATTCAGAACGATGCTTGGACTCACCAACATCCCTTCATATTAAGGCGGGAATGTTGACACCTAATCCTAGGGATTGAGCGAAATTGTAAAATAATGTAAATACAAAACAAGGAAATTGAAGACACACTAGGAGATGAATCCCAAGAGTCTCACCTCCATGTATATGTTCGTATGCATCCTTAATGAAAATCAAGTCAGTTTTTTGGTGGAGTTACCTCCTGCCCTGACACCAATGCATATTTTTTCCATTTTTGAGCATTTTTGTTTCCAAATTTAGCTCTTATTGTTTCATTTTTCGACCTTGAGGACAAATCTTTTTTAAGAGGGAGGGCATGTTCTGTACCTAACCACAACTCTTATGTACATGAACTATTTTGTGTATAAGCTCATGATTTTTTATGATATATTTGTAAAAAGGTCATTTTGTATAATAGAGGTCTCATGACTCTTATTAGTGGCTTAGGCATTAAGTTATCGGTTTTGCCACTCTGTTGTTATAAATAGTGATTTTCCCCTCTATGTATCTCAGATCATTTTATCAATACAAAGAACCAACATTTGATGTTTACTAGAGATGCATCCCTCCATTCTTCTGGATTCATAGGTGAAATTCACCTTTGGGTTGGAGGTGCCTCCACTGTTTCTTGCTTACTTTTATGTTATCATTGTTCTATTTCAGTTTTGTTGTGGTTGTAGTTCCATTTTGGTTACAAGACCATTGCACATTACTTTTTGTACTTAACTCCCAACACTAGGGGATGAGAGAACAAAACTTAGCAATCACTCTACACTCTCCATTTCTCTTTGGGACTAGCATTGATGAGTCATGTTTACAACGTACATGATCATATCGTAAGATTTTAGTATTCTTGTGTTTAAGCTGAGAAGGCCAATCTGAAGGCGATTGGCGGATCTTATCCACTTGGGTTCCCTGACAGGGCAATGCTCCATCTTGCTTAGTTTCATCAAATTTGTCCTTAAGTTTTGCTTTGTCCTCTTACTTGCCAACTTCCTCCCAAACAAATTCCCCTTCTGACTTTACAAATTGAGGAAAATATTTCCTGTGTTCTGTTCATTTTTCATGAATTCTTTCAAGGTATAATCCATGAACTCTTTTGATTTAGGAATTTCAAACTTGTAACTCCTTCACTCTATCCCTCACTAGAACACAAAACTTCTTTCTCAATGGCATATACATCTTTGTATCCAAATATTTTATATGCCCTTCAGTTGTGCAGGATATCCTCTACATAATCACTTCACTCATTTCCTAAGAGTACATCCTTGTCAGTTGCACTCCCTGCAATTGCTTCCGCAGCTGCAATTGGAATTAGCATTTAGTTAAGAGAACAAAGCCCTCTATGTACCTCGATGTTGGTAGCATTGATTGTTGAACTCCTTTGTCATGACCCTAGTAAAAATGTACCCATCACTCAAACAGAATCTCGATTTGACATGTTAAACTTTTTCTATCTTATTTTAATGCTTAAAAGGTGATATTAATGATGAGTATCCCAATATAGGCAATGATTTTGATGATATGTAGTACTAGTTATTTGTTGTAGCATGAATTTTTTTGGACTCTACAAGCCATTTAGGGCCTCTTTGTTAATTTATTTTTGGTTCAGAGATGGATTGCTCTCAGTGCTATTTTGGTTATATGTATTAGTTGTATGATTGAATTTGTATCATCATCGTGTAAATGTTTTATACATTTCATATTTTATGTGTAATTCACTAATTTGTTATATTTTTTAATATATATTATATTTTTAATATATAATATATAATGTGTCCTCTGTGTCATGTTCCAGGGGGGGTCATCATGTCACGTGTCGGATACTCATATTTTCCTGTCCTCTGTGCCTTGTGTCCTTGTGTCATGTGACAGCTTTTTGTATGCCTCCCCAAGCTGTCCTCAATGGGTATGGAATGTCCTTATCTCATGAAATATCTCCTTTTCAACCTTCAGCTTCTATGGACACCTGCAAATATGATAAAGACCACCTTGCCCAAATAGTCCTCCATCTGCTGATACATAAATCCACCATCTGAATTCACGTCATCCAGATTCCAAACAGGCACTCCACATACTAGTTTTGGATGCCCATGTAAGGAGTATGTTCCAAACTATTCCATTTTCTCCTGTCTTCTCAAATATTAGAAATGGGAAGGAAAAAATGGCAGGAAACAGTTTGCAAAAACAGGAACAACGAGGATCTAGTAAGGGCAGTAAACTTAGGAATCAGGGTAGACTTTTCAAAGAACTGCAGGAAATAGGGAAATGCCAAAAAATAATTATTGGAAACAGGAAGAAAAATTTCAAGTAAAGTTATCATCTATATATCAACTTTATTTTCAGCCATATAACAATAAATCACAATTAATTACTTGAATCTCAATGCATATAGGAAAATATTTTTCATTGTTGGATCACTGATTTTACCCTATACCTGTAAATTATAATAAAGTGTGTATTTTTTGGTGCTTTAGAACCGTTGTTTTAGGGTTACTGAGGTTAGGGATGGTTTTAGAGAGTTTTAGTTCCTTTTGCTATTATCCAAAACATAATTTATAATGCAGAATTGAGTGGAAACTATTGGCAGTTTTCAGAAGTGACAAAAAATGGCCTTGGCAGTTTCCAGAAATAGTTGAAACCCCGTCAGCATTTCTGGCACTTCGAGCACTTTGTGGATATCCTGGGGAGCATTTCTAACATCCACAGGCATTCCTGAAATAAGAAGCCTGTTTCTAACCATCTAGAAATAATTCTGGGATACAAGTATTTTCTCTGTCATCTTGAAATATGAATAAGGCATCTGCCATTAAATCCTTTATGGAATAGTTTGGCTATTCGGTATGTATGAGATCGAAAAACATGAACCTTGTGCCTTTGCTTCTGAGTTCCTTATTATCTAGTGCATTGATCATTTTGAGTGGATATTTAAGGAAGCAACAATTTTACATGAAAAATTCAAATAAGCCTTGGAAATAAAGTGCAAGTATATTTAAAAGCAAACATCCCTTCTAGGGAAAACCAAACGGTGGCACAATCAAAGATGGCATTTCACAAGCTTTAGTGCAAAGTTAGAAAGTATAAAGGACCAAGGGAAGAATTTTATGACAAAATATAACAAGTTTGCAATTCAGGAAAGGTGGAAATAGGAGATAGTTTCTAGACATATGCTATATATACCGACGCTAAAGTGTTAGAGCACTGTAGTAACTATTTAAGGGAATAGATTTAGCCTATGCAAGGGAATTTCTGTGGGAAGAAAGCAAACAATGATAAAAGCAAAGCTTTAGAATGTCACCCAAGCCAGCAACTAAAATCGAACCCACAAGAATAGGGTGCAAGCATATATAAAAGTGAATATCCCTTGAAGGGAAATTTAGGTGATGGTACAGCTAAGGTTAGGCTTTTGTGGCCAGCTGAGCTGTGGTCCAGCAGTAAACATGTGGAATTTTTCCATCGCTGACCCGGGTTTGATTCCGATCTAAAGGGGAAATCCTCAAAGTGACATCCACAGAGGTGCAGTTCTGTTAACTCCTACCGGATCCCAGTAGATAAAATCGATTCTGGTAGTGGGCTGGGGGGTTTAAGACCCCAACTCTGATAAAAAATTATAGTGTGTTCCATTTAAAAACAAAAGAATAGGCTTTTATGAACTTTAGTGCAAAGTTGGAATGTAGAAAAGACTGGGGAAGAGTTAGAGGGCAGAAAATACAAATTTTGTTATTAGAGAAAGGTGGAAAGAGGAGAACAATTTCAAGACACGTGTGGCATATACCAACACCTAAGAGTGAGGTACAATTTGGCATCAGGTAAAAGTTGTAACAACTTTTTGGGAGAGGAAATTTAGCCTATTCAAGAAAATTTCTATGGGAAACAAGCAAACCGTGGTAAAAACCCATGAGAATAAGGTACAAGCCTTTCTAAAAGAAAACATCCTATAGAAGGAAAACCAAGTGATGGTGTAGCTAAAAATAGTATTTCACGGACTTTAGTGCAAAGGTGGAAAGCAGAAAACGGAGGGAAGAGTTTGAGGACAAAATATGTCAAGTTTGCAATTCAGAGGAAGCAGAAATATGAGAGCAGTTCTGAGACATGCAATATAAAACAAAACATGAGAGTGAAGTACAAACTGGCATCATGTGAAGGGTTTAAACAACTTTTTGAAGGATGAAATTTAGCTTGTGCATGGAAACTTCTGTGGAAAGAAAGCAAACCAGGTAAAAACAAGGTCTTAGAATGTTATCCAAGCCAGCAGTAAAATACACCAGTATTGTATATCACACCTATGAGCATAATGTACTAGCAATTTTTAAAGCAAACATCCCTTAGAGGGAAAACCAAGGGATGGTGCAGCCAAGGATAGGCTCTCACGTACTTCGGTGCAAAAGTGAAAGTAGAAAACACTGAGAGGAGAGTTGGAGGAACAAATATCCCAAATTTGGGATTCAGGAAAGGTGGAAGTATTCTCCCCCTCCTTGTCTAAGAGGATGTTTCAAACCCATGACTGGCTTAAATTACTCTGCATGGAAAATCGACCGCATATGTTTTCAATTTGTTTGGCAGATTCAACGGTCGTGCGATGGTACAAAATGGATTTTAGTTTTTCCTT
Source organism: Pinus albicaulis (assembly GCA_034641835.2). Lineage (NCBI taxonomy): Eukaryota > Viridiplantae > Streptophyta > Pinopsida > Pinales > Pinaceae > Pinus > Pinus albicaulis. The sequence goes on along the minus strand of CM076570.1, from coordinate 1,445,802,915 downwards.
TTCTTAAAAGTGATACTTCATCAAGCAAGTTGGAAGAAATAACCGCAGCCCATTTGCGTGTACAGAACCTAACTACAAGGGACAAACCAGCCAACGAAGGGCAATTCTTAAAAACATGCCCTCGGGGAGATTTGAACACTGGGGAGATGATACCAGATACCACCACAACCCCATCAGCTGAATTTTAGTATTTCAAAGTAGTAGAAGAATATATCAGCAGCATATTTTGTCAAGCTTGAGATACACAACGGATGTGTCGATAAATATCCCTAATATTTTAAATACAATCATAACACGAAAAGGCATCATTCTGTGCATTGAAAAAACGGAAGACCAGTGTACAATAACTGAGAGAGAAAATGACCAGAAGCTGTCCAGTATCAGAAAATAACATGCCAGCATGCGATATTCAAAGATAGCTTCAAAATCCCCGCTTAATTATCACTTGCAAAGCGAAAACATAATTCAAATGGGCATCTCAACTATTTGTATTTTTTTTAAATACTTGCATGTTTGTAACATGGATACAAAGCATCAGTCGTAAAGTAAACAGTATTTCTATAAACTCATTGTCATCGTCAGTGGACTCTTACCTGTAATGTGAAGAATTGCTGTTTAAAAACGCTAACAGTCTTCAATTATTGGGACGAATTGCTGTTTAAAAGCGCTTAACGGCCTTCAAGTATTGGGGTTTCTGCAATTATTTCTGGAAAGATGGGGCATCTCGAATCCGGAATGATTGCAAATGTGGAAGTGTTTGAAAGGAAAATATATCAAATGGTGCTGGTGGGGCGAGTGGGACTTTAACGTGTGCATATTCTTGCCCTCCGATGACACGGAAACAAATTCTGTCCCCATCGCAGCAGGTGGTGGAGATTCAATGAATCTCTTACACTCCATTGATTCCGTTGATGGACTTTTGTAAGATATTTTGTCCATGGTTTCAAACTTTCAAGCATACTTTTAACTGCTCTTTTGTAAGATATTTTGTCCATGGTTTCAAACTTTCAAGCATACTTTTAACTGTTCTATGACTAGGGCGCTTTGATGACACTGCGTGGATGTGTCATCGGGTTTTCAATTACCATGGTTCGTATTATTTTCATAGTAGCTGATATGTGGTTTAATGGCAAATTTTGCTGGGTGCAATTAATAAGAGCACAGTTCAAATTTCATTGAATATATGGTTTGTTATCATTTCGCATTGAATATATGGCTTGCTATCATTTCAGCTCAAGGAGTACACTCTCATTTTCAGTGAGTTTGGGCTCTTGATATGGTATATCTGGCTCATAATCATAAGATACGGTATATCTGGGTTGCAAGTTGTTGGATATACTCTTGGTGTTATAAATCATAATCATAAGATATGGTATATCTGGCTTGCAAGTCTGGCTTGCAAGTTGTTCTTGCTCTTGCTAAATCATAATCATAAGATATGGTATATCTGACTTGCAAGTTGTTGGATATACTCTTGGTGTTATAAGGCAGCGATCATAAGATATGGTATATGTGGCTTGTAGGTTGTGCGATATACTCTTGGTGTTATAAGGCAGAAGATTGATCTTGGAACCTCCCTTAGATTACTCTAAAGAGTTACCCATTCATGGTAAAATTCTTTGTAACTTAATGATTTTAAAAAGAAAAAGAGAAATCTCAATTTAAAAATATTGTTTTAATGATTTTTAAAAATATTGTTTTTAAATTTTATTTAGTTAAAATTTACCTACTTCATAGAATATGGGTGGGATTATTTGCAAATGAATTCCAAACACCAAAACTCAAAAAACTAGACAACTTTGAAAAGTAGTAGCTACACCTATTCTATGAGAATTTTAAGAGAATTTAAGAAATAGTAGTTATATCTAATAGATGAGAAATTTAAAGTAATGTTTTCATTTAATTAACAAAATTTTTAAACAAAAAATTTTGACTTTAAATATTAAGAAGAAAATGAACAAATTAAAGTAAAGTCTTTATTTATATAAACTAGACAATTTTAAGAAAAGTATAGCTACACCTATTCTATGAGAATTTTAAGAGAATTTAAGAAATAGTAGTTATATCTAATAGATGAGAAATCTAAAGTAATATTTTTATTAATTAACAAAATAATTTAATATAAAACTTTGACTTTAAATGTCAAGAAGAAAATGAACAAATTAAAGTAAAGTCTTTATTTTTTTTTTAAAAACATTTCATTGAAGGTTAAACTTTTTTTTTCCTCGTATAAATCATAACTTTCATTAATAAATAAGAAAGTTACATGTTGTATATGTGTTTAGCATATTCAAATTAGCTAAGTAGTTGTTTTTAGTTCATTACGTCTCTGATATATTCAACAAAAATATGTTGTTTCAGTATAAGATCTGATAGATATTATTGTTTTATATATACATATGGAAAATAAAAAGTGGTAAATAAATAGTCAAAAATATTTTTTTTGCATGAAATAGCCCAAAAATATTATAGTGTTGTGTATCATCTGCAGGTAAAATTATGTTCCCACTGCCCTTTGTCTCTAAAAGTCTTCGACAGGTCTATGGAAGTAGTGGCAGTATAAATGATCATTGTGCTCCTGGATCTCCCATTGATCCCTCAATAAGTGTGTTGCCTCCATGGATAGCTGATCGGAAATCTTGTTCCTCTCCCTGTAAATATGTTGACATGAGATGTAATCAAAATGTGCTTTGAGTTGATATACCTCATCCAAGATGTTCTGTAGTGTGTGCACGTGACATGTTGTACGCTGGTTGAACCAATCAATGATGATTTTAGAGTCCCCAAAGATCTGAAGTTGGTTGCAGTGTTTCGTAATTGCAAATTGTATAAGTGCAAAGAGACAGGATAATTCAGCATAGTTGTTTGTGCCCCTACCTAGGCCAATTTTGACTTTGAAGTAGTGAAGTTCATATAGGTGTAGAAGAAACCCCCCCCCCCCTCCCCATAGCCATATTGTTGTGCGGAACCATCAAAGTAAGCCCACATAAAAGTAGAGTCAATGACCTCAGGAATGATGTTTCGAGGGATGGGTGGAGGAGGGTCATCCAGAATCAGGTGATATATAGAGCATATGTGTGCAGCAATGGTGTTCCAAGAAGGTTGTATGTTTTGAAAGATAGCATGATTGCAAGCAATCCAAATTCCCCAGCAGATCAATGTGGGAAGATTGTGGAGTTTATGGGGGTATGAAGATTGCCACCAAGAATCTCATGCCAAGAGAACAGTGTGACCATCCCATATTAAGTTGAGATTGTGTGCAGAAAGGATAAGAGTCATGAGAGCTTGGATGACGAGGTAGGTAAGAAATAAATGATCGGTGTCTTCCTCTACCATCATACATAATGTACATTTGGTAGGTCCAATGTAGAGTGCAGTTGAAGGTGTGCCCCTGTGGGTATTTTTTTTTAGAGTATACACCACATTAGAAGTTTATCTTTTGCAGGGCACTTGAGTTTCCAAAGTGGACTCCACCATGAACATTGTACCAATGGACGATGAACATCAACAATGTGTATATAGCCTTCCTTAGGTGTATATTTTCCATGTTTGGAGTACATCCATATGATTTCATCCTCTCTGTCGATGATTCTAACATGTGATTCCGATAGAGCATTCAGGCAATGAGTCCAAGCCTCCTCCCATTGTGGATGAATGTGTAAGGCTCGGAGGGTCAGCCAGCCTTGAGTGAAAATAGTTGTATTATCCTTATCTCCCACTTGGTGAAGAGTATGAATACCAAAATGGTTTAGAGCTCTGATAAGTTCAGGAGGGAGGATATGAGCATTCCCGTAGCCTGACCGTGGATCACTGCCAATACGAACCTGTCTACCAGAGCCCACTTGCCAAGCAAGTCCATTTCTAATGTGATCAATTGAATTAAGGATGGCCCTCCAGATTGTAGAGATGTTGGATCTGTGCCCTGGTCCATTCCTGATCTAATCAAGTGGATGGAGTGGGTGAATATGCTTTTGTGTGACAACCCTGGTCCACAGGTTATGTTTAGTGAGGATCTGCCAACCCAACTTTGCAGCCAGAGCCTTTGTAAAGGAGTGTAGATCTTTAATGCCCCATCCTCCCCATTTTTTTGGAAGGGCGATGATTGCCCACTTGGTCCATGCAAAGGTACGACCGTCCTTAGCCCCATTCCATAGAAATCTCCGACAGATTCTTTGCATCCTGTTGAGTATGCCTTTTGGTATCCAGGCTAAGGACATCCAATAAACCAGGATGGCCTCTAATATCGATTTGATAAGTATTAACCTACCATCCGGGGATAGCCACCTATGGTACCAAGCATTTAGCCTTTTGTCGATCTTAACAATCAACCATGTCCAATCTATTGTTTTGTAGTTGACAGGCTTGAGGTGAAATCCCAGGCATTTTAGGTCATCTTCAAATCTGATTAGGTTAAAAGGAAACTATTGTTGTGCAAATTAAGACTCATGTGGGGAGCAGCCATGACAGGAAATTGTGGACTTGATGTTATTACAAGACATGCCAGTGGCTTTGCAGAAAATTTGTAGTACAGAGTTAACCACCGTTGAATCTCCGAGGGATTCATTCATGAAGATTATAATGTCATCCAAAAAGAATAAATGAGTCAGTGTGCAATTGTCAGTGATCTTGATGCCCTCAGCCTGCCCCTGTCCCTTTCATCAATCAGGCATCTGCTAAGTCCTTCCTTGACCAGGAGGAAGAGGAGTTGGGATAAAGGGAATCCCTGTCTGAGGCCTCTCTCTGCATGGAAAAAGTTGGTGGCAGTCCCATTTATGAGGACATTGTATGAGACTGGGTTGATACAACACATAATCCATTTGATCACCGGGTTAGGGAAGCCGAGGTGAGTGAGTGGCATACGAATATAGAGCCAACTAGTCTAATCAAATTATTTTTCAAGGTCATTCTTTAGAATCATACATTTCATCTTCTTAGTGTGCATAGAGTGTAGTCCCTCCTATGCAACCCCAATAGTTTCATGGATCTGTCTATTCTCCAAAAAATCAAATTGTTCAGGGGAGATGTGATTAGATAGAATAGGCTTGAGTCTATTGGCAATGTTTTTTTCCATGATTTTGTAAATGTAGTTGCACAAAGAGATCGGGCAAAATTCATTAAAAGAGGATGGGTGATCGGTCTTGGGGATGAGAGCGAGTTAAATGCATCACATATGCGGCCAGTTTTCCTTGTTTCCTCCACAACCTCCAGTAATTCATGTCCCAGAAGATCAAAGAAGGCAAGGTAGAATTCAACCGACCAGCCACCAGGTCCTGGGCTCTTGTCCTTCTTAAACCATTTGAGTACAACCTCTAGTTTACCCATCGTGGTCGGTTCACAGAGTTCCTCAACTGTGTCATGGTTCACATATCTAGGAAAGAGGTTGGCGACCTTGATTGTTTTCGCCGGTGTGATATGCTAAGGTGCCTTGTAGAGGTTTCTCAAATGTATGGTGCCCATATTTGCAAGTTGTTCAAAAGTAGTGGCAAATGAGCCATCCTCATTTTCAAGCTCCCATATAGTATTGATGGCCTTCCTACCTCTGGAAAATTGTTGAAAATATTTGGTGTTTTCATCCCCTGCTTTTACCTAGATGGCGCGGCTTTTTAGCCTCCACATTTCATCTCTGTCCTTAAGAATTTTAAGGCGCTCTATTTCCAATTTAATGAGATTTTTTTTTTGAAGATTATGATGTGAAACCCCCATGAGTATGGTCCTCAAGTGATTCAATGTCCTTCTCAATCTTGATGAGGTCATGATCATTCTGTTTCCTCTTTTCTTTTGCCCAATCAATGGTCATCCTATTAATAAGATGTAGTTTGTATGCAAATAGGGAAGAGACTGTATGTTCAATTGGAGGTTGTGCATTTCTCCATGCATGATTTACCTTACTAGTGTAATCCTCATCATGTAGCCAAACAGAGCAGAACTTAAAAGGTGAGGCTGGTTTTCTAAATACACCAGAGAGCTCAAGGTAGATGGGGGAGTGATCATATATGCCCCCCGATCTGACCCACTGTCTATAGGAGCCCAAATGCTAAATAAGTTCCTCCTTGATGAGGGATATGTTAAGTCTGCGAGCAACCATAGCATCACTAGTTCGTCGATTGCGCCAAGTCGGAGAGGGGGAGGCAATAATGGGATCCCCCAAATGATGAAGAGTGGTCCTATGCCTAAAGAAATCAATGAGTGGGTCCATTTGTGCATTGGCACCACAAGATTCAACAAGACCTAGAGAGAAGTTTAGGTCTGCGGCTAATATGATGTTATCAGCATGAAGAAGAGTAGTTTGTAAAACTTTCAACCAGAAATTCTGAGTGTGTTGGCAGGGGCCATCCACATTAATGATTCTAAATAGTAGACCAAGTTCTTCCGAGAATAAATCTGCAGACAGGATGCCTTCTCGACCCCAACAGTTAATGAATCTAATGGTCCTGGGGTTAAAACCCATAGCAAGTCCTCCAGATCTCCTCCAGGCATCCAGGGCATGAAAGGTCCAGGAGGAAAAGAGGGAGGAGAGAGTGTTGATAGATGACTCAGATGATGCAAGGGTCTCTTGTAAGAGCAGAATGGCCACAGTGACAGATTCATAAAGGCACCGAAGGGCAAGGCGCTTTGCAGGGCTAGCCAGCCCCCTACAATTAAAGGAGAGGTACTTCATTTGGTAACCAATATGGGGGAGTGTCTTGCTCTAAGGACCCCTTCAATGGAGAATTGTTTGCCAATAGCAACATCTAAGCCAGACTGCAAGATGGCCTTGGATATATTAGAGTGTCGGCCTCCAGGGAGTTTTGCAGGGATGAATGATAGATTGTGGGAGGAACCCAGACCAACGGGAGCAGAGGTTCGAGGACGAAGGTTGTAGGAGTGGGTGGATGTAGTGTCAGATGAATCCGCCTCCATTATGGGAGGGGAGGTAGGGGGAGTGGAAGAGAAAACCAAAGGAGAGTTGATAGTAGAGCAAACAATAGATGGCACACGAATACCAGGCTGATGAGATGCAAAACAATTATGCAATGCAGGAATAGACATTAAGGATGAAAAATTAAGAGGAGGAGGAGTAGATGTACCAGAACCCGGAGGGTGCCTAGAAGATGCAGCCGTAGTCATATATCAAGTGATCCTAGTTGATACACGAGTAACATCTGCTTTGGCAGTCCCCGAGGATGGAGCATCCAGAGATGTCGTGAGGAAGCCAGAAAATTGAGCATGTCTGTTCAAAGAGATTTTAACCGGGTCACGTATGTTTTGATTTCCAACTGATGGGGAGGTTGTAGAAGCAGTGTTGAGAAATGGATAGTCTTTGTAAACGTGACCCTCCTTATGGAAACGTCTACACCTGAAAGGTACTCCTTCATCGTCCAGGATCTGAACCAGCGTCGTGTTCCTCCAATGAATTTTAAAAGTCTCTTCCAATCCCTCACGGGTGTCCAAATGTACAAGTATGCGGGAAAATTCCATCCTTCCAATCTCAATGTAAGAGAGATCATGGTCCAGATAGGTCCACAGAATGTTTCCGATGCTGGAAAATATTTCATCCTACCATAGATGTAATGGGAGACCAGGTAGTCGAACCCAGATGGGACCAGCCCCAATTTTCTCTCGATCAGGGTCAAATAAAGGGCTCCATCTCTTGAGGAGAACATGAACGAACTCAATATGCCAAAATTGTGACAAGACCCAATCTCTGGGATCCTTTGAGGTAAACTGGAGAGCAAACCATCCCTTAGTAAGAGTGTATACAATTAGGAGCTCTTGCAGCAAGCTGCTCCATATTTTTGTGACCCATTGTCGAAGTCTCTTAGCATTGTAGTTCATGTCGCGGACTTTTCCAACAAAGACCTTATCCACTGTACTCAGCACATCGGCCATCTGGATGCCCTCTCCGAGCGTGAGTTAATTTCCTCTATTGCAAGCTTTTACACACTTGGTTCGCCTGGCCACATGGGGGTGGGGCTCGGGTGGTATGTGGTTCTGAGGCCACCGAGGAAGGGGGGGTTGAGGCCGCTTCAGAGGAGGGTGGTCGATTCGGCTCCAGAAGGCTGAAATTAAATTGGTCGGAGGGGGGAAGTGGAGCAGTAGGAGTGGTATGAGGTGTCAAAGATGATGTAGTCCTCGTCGGTGGGTTAGTCAGATGAATAGGGATAGAAGTAAATGGGTTAGGCTCGAAGGGTGGGAGGGTTTGCAGAGGGGAGGTAAACTGAGGGTTTGTGCCAGAATGTTTCAAGGACGGCGGAGGGAGGGTTTGCGCGAGGAAAGTGAGGGTAAATGGGAAGGCAGTCGGAGATCCGGCCAGCGTATGTGTTCAAAATCAGCTGCAGTGAGTATGACAAGGGGAGTAGCGGAAAGCTCAGGAACTAGAAAGGTATCAAATGTTGGGATGGGGCAAGTAGATGAGTGGTTTATGGGAGATAACCAAGGCGATGAAACAGGCAGAAAAGTGGAAATAATCGGCTGAGAAACGTGCATACCTGAAGAAAAATAGGCGGAGAGGTACCAAATGTCCGCAGATGAGTATGGGTCCTCCGAGTAATCGAGGAGTTCGTCATCCATAACCCCAGCCATAGTCAAACTGCAAGCCATTAGATGAGACCGGGAAACGCTGATAGTAGGTCGACTTCGTTGGCAATGCGAACAGTGGTCAGTGTAGGTCAGAGGACCCATTGATCAAGTGTAAGCGATGAGGGTCAGGTGGGACGCAGAGAACCAAGAAGTCCAAAAACCCTCGATGAAAGGTTACCCGCTGGTCACAGGTTTGAGCCCTCCTTCACGCCCATTTGAAAGCTAAACTTATCCACTTACTAAGTTTTAATGTTTTTTTTTTTAACTTATTAGTAATTAATTCTTTTGTTTTATACCTATTATTTTTTTATAATTATTTGTTATATGTATTATTTTTTGTTAAATTATTATGTAGGTCCAAACAAATTATTTTGGATTATTCTAATTCATATAAAATAAGATAGAGCTAGCTATTTTTTGTTCCCTTTAATATCTTTATATTTTCTCCTTTATTTTCTCATAAAAACTTTGAAATTTTAAAATGAAATGTTGACCCAAAGTGATTCAAAATTTTGTTGTCACCATTAAAGTATTGACATTTTAAAAATTAAGGGTTGATTTATGTAATTCAAAATTGTCACGTGTGTTCAAATTAGTTTGTTGGATTATTATGGTGAATTTCTTGTAAAATGAGCAAAAGTCATTTTGTATCTTTTTAATATATTTACATTTTTCCTTTATAGGTGTGGGTTCATAGCATCATAAAGGTTTTAAAATTTTAAAAATGAAAAATTAAGATCAGTGATTCAAAATTTTGTCCTCATAATAAAAGTGTTGAAATTTCAAAAATGAAAAGTTGACTTGTGTAATTCAAAATTGTCGCCTTATACAATACATGACAAAGATATAAATGGAAAATATTTCAATTCTTAACAACTCAAACATCTAAAGGATCCAAGGAAGAGAAGATACCAAAGTGTTCCAATAAGTTTCAACCCTTGGGAGCAATATAATAAAACATAAACCAAATTGGAAACTCTTAGTTACAATAGTAAAACAACCCTTATCTTTATCAGTTATGATGTTAAATCACTTCACATAATTACACTTACTTTTGTTAAATCAACAAGACATATATAGTTGTAAATAACAAACCATAAAGAACACAAACGGTCGAAAATCAAATATGCAATTTACAAAAGTAATAGTTGGTTGAAAACTCCATTAACATGCTTAAGATAAAGTTGTTGTGCATACCATATCATTGCCACAAGGTCATACAATCCACTTGCTCTCCAAAATTCTATCTAGAGAAAGCCAAATAAAACCCTAGCTTAACCAAAGAACTAAAACATGGATGAACCACTCAATCAACTCCTCCATGGCAAGACATATCTTCCTCTTTTTCTTTGTCACCAAATACACCTAGGTTTCATTTTAAAAGCATAGCCTCAATTCTCTAGTGGATGAAACTCTAACCCTAGATTTGAAGGTGCTCCAGGAAGATCAAGAAACTCTAGCAACTCCAAGAGAGAGAAATCAAGTACAAATGAAAATATAAGAGAGAAAAGGTGACTGATGGACTTCTCGTCTTAGTCACATCTCTAATCACATAATGAATAAGGATGATGGGTACAATGATGAGTGATCATTACCAACATCTTCTTCATAAGAGTAAGCACTAATATCTCTCCAAGATCCAGTTGTATATCAATACATCCTTTCTAGACTTCATAACTCCTTATAGAGTTTATTCATAAACCCTAATAACTTCCTCCAAGAAGACTAGATAATGCAAAGAGTCTAATGTCAATGATAACAAAATGACTCTCCTTCCTCTATATATATAGGAGGTAAGGGCAACCAAAAATACATATGTGGGTCAATGCCCTTACAAGCAACCTACATTAATCACATGGGAGCTCACATAAGTAACACTCCACTCCAAGAGTACACATTTCAAGCTTCAAAGTGACAACTATTGTAGTCCAATTCTACCCTCTTAAAACTGGCTATCTATTCAAATTCCATTGCACTTGGACCCTTAGCCCATGATCATTAGTCTTATTCTAACTCCTAACACCTACCTTCCTAATTCTAATTGTCTCCTTTACCATTAATATAAACCTTAATTAGTTGAGTCATAAATCATAATCACACTCCCTCCGAAAGCATTGAACATAATGATAATGTAAAGATTGACCACGTTTAAATCACATTATCTCATTTAAAGGTTAAACAAAGAATAGATTCAAAATTAGGAAATATTAATGTTATAAAGAACCTTATTATATAATCAAACTATAATGTAATTATATTAAAATGTACCCACACACACACCCATAGTCTAACTAATAGACGAAATGGTCCTTTTCTGAGCATTTTTTCTAGTCAATTTTGTCCAAAATCCATGATCGATTTTTAAAAATCATAAGTTTAAGTTGTTTAATTTGCAAAGATCTAATGTCATAAGGGTTTTTGAGGGTGTTGAATCCATTTATGCATTCAAAAGTGTATTTTAATAAACAAGAAATTACTATCTCGCTAGAAATTGTATTGTTGGATTCTTTCCAAATAACCATTTCGTTTATTAGTCTAACTAATAAACGAAATGGCTATTTGGAAAGAATCCAACAATACAATTTCTCGCAGATATATATATATATATATATATATATATATATATATATAGACTCGAAATAATAACTATTTATCATATTACTCAATATGATAATGTTGCATACAAAATGCCCTAATAACCTAATAATTCCCATTAAAAGAAAATGTGAAATAAAACATATAACTTGATGTTGAGGAGTCGGAAATAGTTCCACGGTAGTCATTTTGTTGTCGAAGTTTTGAGTCTAAATCAAATACTTTTAAAGGGTTTTCAAACTTTTCATTGAAATTAAATCACGAAATATTTAAAATTGTATTTATGTCTTCTCGATGATCTAAATGCATTCGTGAAAGTGGCTTTAACTCATCTGAATGACCGACATCGCACACGTGAAATTATAATTTACCTTGATTAAAAAACATGTGAATGTCCCACATCATAAAAGAGTTTAAGTGCTTTCACCTTCGCATTCAATATTTATTTCTAACCATCAATTACGAGAAATCACCACCATCCAATGGATCGGACTCCAATTATGACTTAAAGTGCACACATCTCTAAGTCCAATAATAATACTAGTCTTTGCTTTGTTTTAATCACAACCATTTGATCCCACCGGACTCCGATTGTGAGTTAAAGTGCGCACATATCCAAAATCTAATGTTAATATTAGCCTTTGATCAAGACAAGTTGCAGCCCTTGGATTATTTCATATTAATTCTTACAATTCTCGCAGATTTTTACTTCTGGATAATTTTCCTTGGTTTAATCCAATTAACTCATATAAAAATTTGTGATATTTGTCATGAAATGCATGTAATATATATTATATCGAAGCAAAGGATAATTGCTTGCTATTCTTTTTTACATCTACACATCAATGCCATAATTGAAAACATGAATGTTACATATTCAAAGTTCCTAGAAAATGTTAATTTCAAAATTATTTATAATTTACAATGGAGATAACTTATTGAGTCGGGTTACCCAGACGGGATGCCAAACATGCAAGGGAGTGGGGGGTAGGTTGTCTCCATCCCACTAAGACACAAACTTAAGGCATGTGGTAGCTATTGAAAATGATTGTTATTGATGCCAAAGGTTTTCCAAATGAAAGAGAAAGTTACATAGTCAAATAACATATTTCAAGACCTCTCTAATGATATATGGCACACCTTGTGGAAACATTGTTTTTGGATTCTTGATGCCCCACTTAGATACCCTATATTACGTAGCTCAAATGGGAGAAAAATCTATATGGTTGGAAAGCTTCCCTCTAACTATTGAGGAGAAATGATTTTTTGAATATTGATTATACATTCTTCTAGCTGCACAACTAAAACTAGACCCCAAATGCACTATAAATAGGCACAAGAAGGAGAATTTAAAACCAATGGATCAATCCAATTCGGGTCTATCTAAGCAAGTGAACGAGTAGTTATGAGTTTTATACCTCATGAACCAAGTGAAGTGGGGCCGAGGTGGAGAGGTTTCTTGTGGGAAGGGTTTTTGGCACATTTTTGGAAGGGTTTTTGGCACTCTTTGGGAAGGTTTTTGGTCCTGGTTAGGAGGTGAGTTATAGAGATGTTCTAGAAGCCTAGTTTCAACCTTGTTGAAGGTGAGTTATATCCTTGTTGAAGGTCAAACTTCAGTCTTGTTGATGCCAAGTTTCAAGTTTTTTTCACTGGGGGCAGAATTATGGTGTTTGAAGGTCAAGTTCAAGACAAGTTTGAAAGTTGAATTCAAGTCTCCTTTGAGGGCCAAGTTTTTGTGCATTAAGGATTGCATTTAGGTATAGTTTGAAGGTTGATTTTTAGTGTTTTGAAGGCCAAGTTCAAGTTTGGTTGGTGGTCGAAGTTGCAGTCTTGTTATAAACTAGGTTCTAGTTTGATTTTTGAGGTGGTTAAGCTTTGTTGGAGAACTATTGTAGGGATTTTTGGAGGCCAAGTATAATTGACTAAGGTGGTGTTAAGGGAGTTTTTAGCGGAAGCAATTGTGTTGTTAGGGTGGTGATAGGACTGAGCCCTATTGTGGAAAGAGGTGCAGTAAGAACAGGGCCATTGTGGACAAATTTTGTGGTTGGTTTATGGGCTGCATAAGGTTAGTGTTTAATGCAAAGGTTGATAGGATGCAAAAAGAAAACCTTCAAGGTTGTAAAGGCATGCTTGGTTCCAAGTGTGTTGAAAAGCCCAATGTAGAAAAAATAAATCTACGGTGTTGAGTACAAGTTTCTAGGTGGGTATAACTTCCCTTTGAACATATAATAATCCTAAGTAGTGACACTTGAATAGTGAACAACAAGAGTTAAGGAAGTTAAAGTTCCAGACGTGGAAACCTCTTTTTGATCAAATATAGAGAACCAACATATAGGAAATTAAGTCTAAAGATTAAAGTCAAGAAGCCTAGTTGAAGAGCATAAAGTTAAGGTGTACAGGTCAAGTGGTTATGATGAAGTGGTAAGACACAAACCTAAGGGTTGCATAGTTAGATGACAACTCATTGAAGAATTTGTTGATGAACAAAAGTTCTTGACTACAAATCTAAGGAATAACTTGAGGACGTAGGTTGGTGCTTACATTTTGCTAAGTTGGTGCTCAACTGGGGGGAGTTAGTGCCTCCTATAGGTTGGTACCTACATTTGTTGAGTTGGTACTGAGCTAAGGGAATGACATCTCTTATAAGTTGGTGTCTACAAAATTTTAGGTTTGTAGAATAAGATGTGTTTTAGCCATAAAATTTTGTGGAGATGCTACAATACATGAGATCTCCAAAACCCAGAAATCGTTTCTGTAAATTCCACCTAGAGATGACTTAATTAGATTATTAACCAATTGTTTAATGTTTCCTAAGTCTTAACTTAGGAAAACCGGTTAACTAATCAAAATTAATTAAGTCAAGGTGAGAATTCTCTATAAACTCACATGGATCGATCTAGAAATGATCTAAGCCATTTATTAAGATTTAATCTTGGTCGTTGGAGTACCAACATGAAGATATAATAAGGGATCAATGTGGTGATGGAGAATACACCAGAGACACTTGGAGAATTTGATTTTCCAGAGTAGCAGTAGTCAGTTACTGGAGAGTTTGACCTTCAGTGAGGAAGAAGAGTTAATGATGGGAAGAGATAGTGACGTTGGAGGAAGTTTTCTAGATTCAGCGAGTGCATTTACAGAGAGGCCGAGATTTCTCCAGGAGGTTGCGCAAAGGCAGCTTAGAGCCTCAAGAAGGTAATTCGATTTGTTGAGAACGAAGACATTTTCAGTTCCATAGGCCAGACAAAGGTTCTAGAGTGCTAGAGTGATGTTTTCCTAGTCAGTAGAAGACAGGATGGATAGACCAGCAATCAGTTTGGGTAGCAATTACAGCAGGCAACATCAGGTTGACGCAGAGCCTATGTAGGCCCAGTTGGACGACTTGTTGTTCAGAGGTAGTCCAGTGTCGGAATTTCCTAGAGTGAGGGTAAATTACCTCTAGATATTTTTTCCAATATTTTATTTGTGGGTTAGCGAGATTTTGGCATCTAGATTATTGTACTCAAAATTTCTCATTGTTGCATAATAATAAAAACCCTCAACTGGTGCACCAGTTTTCCCAAGTTGGGTTTTTTCCGGGAACATTTGTCCAAAAATAACTGTGTAAATTTGTTTGTATGTGTGCTATATTTTCTTAGTTTCCAATGTTGTTTTCTTCCGCAGTATTTATTGTGAAAATCACAGTGTGAATTATTTGATATTTGTCGTAGCAAACAGTAGATAAATTGTTAACTAAATTAAAAATTAGAAAAATAGTTTCCAGATGTTATGAGATATGAAATTTTCACATGGTTTCAGAGATTGAGTGATCGGTCGGGAAGCTCAAAAGCGAAGGAAAGAATGTCGCTACTTAGAGGGAGCATCAGGATGAAATTCTTAGAGGCAATGTAGTGCACAGACAGACATGCCGAATTACTGTGGTGGAAATTTGATTTTCAGTTGCAGGTGGGAAGAAAAGTCGAGTTGCTCGGGATAATGATTATAGTAGTCAAAGGGAGCAATAGAAACTCAGATTTTCATTGAGAATATTTCTGGTTGGACGCGGATATTTTTGCAGAAATAGAATCATCATTGGGTGGAAGAGAAAAGCACACACAACAGAGGGAAAAATTATCTGAGGGAACTTTGATTCTCAAAAGTTCATTTTTTTTTTCTAGGTTGATTGGCAGTAACAACTAGCAAATATGTGCATTCCAGAAGTGAGTGTGAGTAGCAGAGAAGCAATCGAGCAGAGGGAAAGAGGGAGTTTTTGACTTGATTAGAGATAGCCACAATAGGGCTAAAAGATTAAAATAGGTTGGATGGAGCCTCCAACTATGTCATATGGAAGGCTAGGACATCCTTCCTTCTAGATGAATATGGTATGAAAGCCTACATGGAAAATGTGGTAGTAGTTCCCCGGGATGTAGATCAGTTGAAGGAGTACATGAAGGAAATAGAGAAGGCAAGGAGGATGATTTTGGATGGAATCTGAGATCACACAACATTGCATATTTCTGGCAAGAATACTGCTAGGGAAATGTGGGTTGCTCTCTTTATGCTATATCAGAGCTCTTTCGAGTAGCGGAAGATGTTTCTCCAAGAGAAGTTGAGAACCATCAGGATGCAGAAGGGTGAAGGCATAGATCCCTTCCTCACTCGGATTCAAGAGGTCAAAGATCAACTAGCAGTCATTGGGGAGGCACCCCAACCTACAGAGCTTGTACGAATGACACTAAATGGTGTCTCAAATGACTATAAAGTGTTTAACCAAAGCATATTGGGCATAAACACTTTTTCTGGTTGGGACAGGATATGGTTCAATCTATAGTAGCAGGAGTTGAGGTGAGCTCTAGTAAAGAGGACCATAAGCCGTAACAGCAGCAAGACCGTGAAGAGTGATAAGGAAGAGGAGAATGTGGCCCTTGCATTGAAGGGTCCCAATTAGGGGCAAGGGGAGCAGAAGAAGAGGAAGAAGGAGGACCTATATAAGGTCAAGTGCTTCAGATGTGGCAAGTTTATCCATTACAGATATACCTTCAAGAGTGAGGTGGAGAGATTTTGCGTTGTAGCCCAAAAGACCTACAAATATTGGGCAGGGTTCTTGAAGAGAACACCTCATTGATAATTACATGACTACGAGGGGCCCACAATATTTAGTAGCAAGATGGATCAGTGGAAGTTGATGTAGTCATTATATGAGTGACAATTGCAGACTAGTAGCAGTCAGATGTTGAGGAGCACAGTGTAGTGTTGATAGTAGAGCAGGTGGCTCCGTGCAAAGTTAGCAACAATGCATATTCTTTAGTGACAATGAAAATGAAAAGTAGCATTCAAAGACTTGGGAGACAAAGGTATCACAGTGAACACAAATGATTGAGTATTTTGGATGCTTCATAGAGTAGCAACAGTTGCAGTTGCAGTGCAGATGCAGAGTTTGAAGGAGTATGACAGTGTTAGCAGTAGCACAAATGAAACATCAGAGTTTCGCAATAGTTGGTGGGCAGTGGCAACATGACAAGAGGTGATACAGAAACATGGTGTTGTGACATGACATGCAACACTAGAGATAACATAATCCTCGCTAAGAGAGAGTGTTAGTTTTTGTAGCATCGAATGTGTTCTAGCCACAAAATTTGGTGGAGAGGCAAAAATACATGAGACCTCCAAAACCCATAAATCGTTTTTGGAAATTTCATCTATAGATGACTTAATTCGATTATTAACCAATTTTTTAATGTTTCCTAAGTCTAAACTTAGGAAAACTGGTTAATTAATCATAATAAATTAATTCAAGGTGAGAATTCTCTAGAAACTCACACGGATCGATCCAAAAATGATTTGATCCATTGATTAGGATTTAATCTTGGTCATTGGAGTCCCAACAGGAAGATATGAGAAGGGATCTATGTGGTGGTGGAGAATACACCAGAGACACTTGAAGTATTCAATTTTTCAGAGTAGCAGCAATCAGTTACAGTAGAGTTCGAGCTTCAGTGAGGGAAAGATTCATTGAGGTTGGAGGAAGTTTTCTAGATCTAACGAGTGCATTTGTAGAGAGGTATACATTTCTCTAGGAGGTTGCGCAAAGCCCTAAGAAGGAAATCCAATTTGTTGAGAAGGAAGACATTTTCAGTTCCAGATGCCAGGCAGAGGTTCAAGAGCATTGGAGAGATGTTTTCCTAATTAGCAACAGGAAAGATGGCTAGACTAGCCGACAATTCAGGCAGCAGTTGCTGCAGACAACATTAATTTAATGCAGAGCTTGTGCAGGCCCAGTTGGATGACTTGTTGTTCAAAGGTAGTCCAGTATCAAAATTTCCTGGAGTGAGGATAAATCACCTCTAGATATTTTTTCCAGTATTTTCTCTGCAGTATAGTCATATTTCGACATCCAAATTATTGTACTCATAATTTCTCACTCTTGCATAATAATAAAAACCCTCAATTGTTGCACTGGTTTTCCCAAGTTGGGTTTTTCTGGGGACATTTGTCCAAAAATAACTGCGTAAAATTTGTGTGTGTTTGCTAGATTTTCTCAGTTTCCAACATTATTTTCTTCTGCAGTATTTATTTGTGAAAATCACAGTGTGAATTATTTGATCTTTGTTGTAAAAAGCAACAAATAAATTGTTAAATAAATTAACATTTCGAAAATTGATTTCCATTTGCTATGATAGATGAAATTTTCGCACAATTTTTTTAAGCTAGTGCTTACTTTGTATAAGGAAGTTTCAGAATATTTACAAAGATAAATTGTATGTGTTTCTTCTATAGAGATCTTTGTTTCATGATTTATGTGTCTCGAGTGTTTTAAAAGATTAAAAAAAAAATAGTGATTCACCCCCTAGTATTAATACTAGTCGTTGACATGTTTTAATCACAACGATTCGTTCCCATCAAACTCCAATTATGAGTTAAAGTGTGCATAGCTCCAAAGTATAATGTTAATACTAGTTGTTGATCAATAAAAGTTGCAACCCTTAAGTTATTTTATATTAATTCTTATAATATTTGCATATTTTTACTTCTAGACAATTTGTCTTGGTTCAATCCAATTAACTCATGTAAAAATCTATGATATTTTTCATGAGATGCATGTACGAAATATATATTTTATTGGAACAAAGGATATTTTATTTTTATTATTTTTTTATCTACACTTCAATGCCATAATCGAAAACATGAATGTTTCATATTCGAATTATAGGGAAATGTTAATTTTAAAAAATATTTATAATGTATAATGGAGACAACTTATCGAGTAGGGTTCCACGAATGGGGTGCCAAAAATGCGAGGGGATGGGGGCGGGCTTCCACCATCCCACTGAGAAACACACCCAAGGGATGCGATAGCACGATCCACTTGAGATTTTAAATGCCATGCAACACGTTCAAGAGTTAATTCACATATCGGAAGCTTGTCCTCACTCTACCACTCGTTGCTCGATGCTCGATGCGATGCTCAATCCTCTTGCCTAATTTTGTATTTGAAATGGTGCTCAACTCACTCACACGACCTATCATGTCACTTAACCTAATTAATTGGGCTCTCATTCAAGTGCACACTAAAGCATTTTTGTTTAGTACTCCTCTTTAAGTATTAATTGTATCTTATTTTCGGGTGGTCTCTAGATTATTATTCACATTTGATCCAGATGGATATGTTTGGCCACCCACCTATTCCACTTGGACCCCAACCAGTAGTTCTTTTAGTTTCCTTAATTGTACCACAATTCACTATTTTTGGCAGTTTTTCGGGTTGTGAACTTTTGAAGCTGTTTTGAGGACCTAAATGATGTTTTTTTGGAAAACAGGCAAACTCATGGCATTAGGCAAGAGTTTGTGATCGAAACTTGTATTCTTCAAATAGATATTTCTAACAAGGTATCGTACGCATCAAACGGAGATCGTAGGCCAAAGTTACGACCCTAGGAAGTTGATGTACTAATTTACTCCAACGGGGCCCATAGACTTGTAGTGTTTAATCTCCTAGGGTTAGGTTTAGGGTTTCCCATTACTTCTCAATAATAAATAGGCCTTCGAGCCTCATTGTAACATAGTTCAGAGGCATGTAGTCGCCACATCTCTTCTCAGAGATAAGATACCATCGCCTGAGCTAGTTTATTTTCATTCCGCATGTACAATTTTCATTATTTTGTTATCAATGAATTGAGTTCAGTTTTCGTTGCAGATATGTATTTTTTGTTTAAATTTGTATTTAATTTCGTTCCTGCATAAATTTGGATTAATGGTATCAGAGCGATCTGTTTTTTTTTTTTCATGTACATGTCCCCAATGAGGTCGGGGTAAACCGAGTTAAGGCTTGAATTGGTTGAACCTTTGTAAGACCGACCTCACTGAATCTAACGACCCCCCATGGAAAAAGAAAAGAAATACGAGGGAGCAGGAGATCCTTTCAAAATATTTCTCGAATAATCCCTCGAGCGACAAAGGAACGATGCGATGGACAAATTCGTCGAGATCCTTCAGTAGATGCCCATAGGCGACGCATATTCATCCAAAAACCACTCTAGAGGTGCTACTCCCTTTAAGGTACAAGTCAACTTTGACATTCCCATATTTGAATCCCTGATAGATGCAGACACTGTAGTATTATACAAAATTTTCGCGATTGCAGACAAAGGTGAATTCCCTAGATCTATTGGTCTGATCCAAAACAACAGAATACAAAAGGCATGAAGTTTTCCTTAGATAAATTAGAGTATGGGAAAGAATCCTACTTGGAATTTGTAGCAAGCCTTCCTTTCCTCCTCACTTGTAAGCTCCAATTCTAGCTCCAAGAGCTATAATTATAACCTGCACGCATGACTAAAACAAGTAAAAGAACCACAATCCATGTAGCATAATCTAAAATCTCTATTCAATGAGTCAGCATGGCATTGAAATACATGAGTACAAACATAACACAACAAATATAGGAAAACAAGATACTCTTTGTATTAACAAATATAGGAGATATTTTCAACCATAAATAGTAGTTGACTTTGTATATTTATCCCCAAGTTGACTTGTCCTTCCTTGTTACAAAGCACACTTTAACATCAACCCTAATGCATGAGTATGGTGACTCGTTGAAGTTCAAAGAAGCATCATAAGACTGTTATCAATCTCCAAAGTCCAACCCAAACCTTATGGGAGGAAGTAAATTTTTAGGAGTGTGGTAGTTTAGGAATTCTTATACAATTAAAAATCTAGGCTTGAGATCCACTTATGATGGGAGAATGAGCTCAAGGGATAAGAGATGAGATCTCCAAGATAGGAATTCGAGCTTTCTGTCCAAGGCGAATAGTTAAAACTACCTTGGAAGCTTCTAGAAGAGGAAGCTTTAGAAATATTTTTTAATTTTTTGAATTTCTAGAATCAACACACAGTAAAAGGGAGAAACATGTGTTGACCAACGCAGGTGGAAAATCATGCAACATGCGTTGAACATAGGTGACTAAGGAGGCAAGGTGCGTTGGGGCTAAAAATAATGTTTTTGAGAAATTTGTCCCAGAAGCTCAGACCTTTTGGAGAGGTCACACTTAGGGATTTGTGAAGGGATGATGACAAAGTGTTCATGGATATTGATCTGGTTTTCAGGCCTATTGACCATATGCGAAAAAATGTCATGTAACACATAGATAAATGCTTAAACCTATTGGAAGGATATTTTTCAGTTCATGATTTTTCCAATAGGGAAAATATTACTTTTTCACTCCTTAAAGTCGTCCCCCACATCAAGGATTGGTGGCAAACCTACTGTGAGTAGAGGGACGATAGGGAATCCTCACTATTGTCAGCCGCACCCACTTGGAATTCTTTCTGAGATGTCATTAAGGAACACTATTACCCTGCCAGGAGCTATCAAGATAAGTACATAAAGTGGACCACACTGCGGCAGGGTAGGAACTAAGACATGTTGAAGTTCACAAATATTTTTCATACCTTTCACATGAAGTTGGGTATCAAGGATTCTAAGCGACATCTGGTACTCAAGTATTGTGACTATCTACACAAATACATCCACCACAAGATGGAGTTCTTGGACATCTCCTCGTTTGGTGTTGCCTATCGATATGTTGTTAAGATCAAGCAGAAATTTAAACAAAAGAAGCGAGACTTTGGATCTATGAATCTGAAGCAATGGAAAGGTACCCCTAAACCATAGAACAAAGGACAAAGCCAAGGCAGGGTGACCCAGGACAAGCTGCCAAAGTTGCAAGAAAAGAACAACACCACGAAGACAAAGAAGGACATAATAAAGTGGTGTGAGTTCCATAAGATCCCCACTCACAACACAAGTGAGTGTCGATCCAAGCAGTCACTGGTGGCTGAACTAAAGGATTTATAGTTAGATGCATGTTCCGACTCTAAGTCAGAACCCTACAAGTGGAATGACAAAGGAAAGAAGATTATTGATGTGAAGCCCAACACCATCGTTGCCACCACCAAGATCCAAAGATCCAGAGGAAGGGGAGCATCACTTTCACTCACATATGTAGGTGATGGGATCTCCAATGTAGTTCATTGTCGACAACAGGAGCCAAAAGAACCTTATCTCAATAGAGGTCATTAAGCGGTTAGGCCTACCAACCATGCCACACTTGCAACTATACACCATTGGGTGGCTCCACCAAAGACAATATCTTCACGTCAGCCAATAGTGTCATCTTACCTACAATATCAAACCCTTAAGGGATGATGTATTGTGTGACACTTATTCTCTTGATGTTTGTGAAGTATTATTAGGTAAACCATATTTGTGGAAGTGTAATGATGTGTATGAGTTGAAGCCTTGCACTGCTATTATTAATTTGGGTAGTAAGTTATACAGAGGGCCAAAGGTAGCCCTGGATACCATCATCTCATTGATCTATGCTAATAAATGTAGTAAGATCATCTCCCAGACCGGGAAATTTATTTTATTTTTTATTTGTTCTCACAGTAAGGGAAAGATTGTGGCGACATACATGGTCCTTGCAAAGGGTTCCACTGCATAGTAGAAGTAGGTGGATAAGGCCATGGAAGAATACAGGGGGAATTTTCTCCTCGCCCACAAGGGTACCTTCGCACTGTAAGGTCAATAATTTGACCGATCTTACTCCTAGAGCACCTCTACCCAGTGGGCCGATGTACCGATGTTCTGTCTTGGAAAATGAAGAAATTAAGCAGCATATCCAAAAGTTGTTGCAAAAAGGGCACATCTGAATACGATCCTCATCTTGTGGGAGTCCGATTGTACTTGTACAGAAGAAGGATGGGACTTGGAGACTCCACATTGATTATTAGACACTAAATAAAATCACTGTCAAGAACATGTATCCAATCACAAGGATTGATGACCTTCTTGACTAGCTTAAAGGGTCCAAGTATTTTAGCAAGATCGATTTAAAGTATAGTTATCACCAGGTTCCAATAGAACCCACAAATGTATGGAAGATCTCCTTCAAATCCAAGGAGGGCCTTTTTGAGTGGTTGGTCCTTCCTTTCGGGTTGAAAAATACCCCTGCAACTTTTATGAGGCTAATGTATGACATCTTGCGACCCTTTACCAACTCATTCGTGGTTGTACATATGGACAACATCCTCATCTTCAATAAGAGTTTAGAAGGGCACCTACAACACATTTTACATGACCTTCAAACCCTGCAACAACATAAACTATGTTTCAACTTGGAGAAATGCACCTTTGGCATGAGCCAGATCCAATTCATTCAGGATTGGCCAGCCCCGACCACTCTAACATAGCTTCACAAATTTTTGGGCCTTGCCAATTTTTATCGGAGGTTTGTGTTTGGATTCTCTCATATCGCTTGGCCTTTAAGTCAAGTTACCAAGGGCAGAGAAAAAAAAATTAAAAAAATCTGGTCCAAGTTCCAACAAAATGCATTTGTTGAGCTAAAGCATCGCCTCTACTCTACACCAGTACTCACATTGCCAGACCTGCAACGACCATTTGAGATTGAGAAAGACGCCTCTGACTATGTTATTGGTGTAGTTCTCACCCAACAAGGGCATTCAATGGCCTATCACAGTGAGACACATTCCGACACAATTATGAAATACCCCACGTATGATAAGGTGATGTATTCCATCGTGTAGGCTTGCTAGCAATGGAAACATTACATTTTGGAGAAGGAGATGGTTATCCACACATATCACTGATCCCTGTAGTTTATACAGAGCCAAGGGAAGTTGCAGAACAATCGCCATCAGAAGTGGTCCACATATATGCAACAATTCCATTTGAATATCAAATACAAGAAGGGAAACACCAATCATGTTTTCAGACTTCTGTGATTAATATCTTGTTTCAAACAGGATTCTAGATCCATCGCATTCATGAATATTTTGTGATTGACATTTCGAACCCTCAATTGTGGTTCATCTTCAGGATAAAACGAAATATGGAAGATATGATCAAACCTAATGTTGTAATAAATAGCAAATTATAGGTAAAAAAAGGGTCGAGAGTAAAAGAAAAAAGATACACGTTTTAATAATAATTGTGAGATAAGTTTAGTAATATGTTTGTTTGTTTTTTGGTTTTTGTTAGTCAAAGGGATCAACAACATCAGGTAGCTTTCACACGTGCGGCGCAGGGTCCAACCCCCCGGCTACCACTATAACCTCTCAGGGAACCGCCCAGCCTGCAAGAGCGGTACCCGGATATGACGAGACTTGAACTCGTGACCTGCTTAACAGCACGAACGCCTTAACAGTGCATCTGCTGGTCACTAGACCATGCCCCTGCGGGCAATATGTTTGTTTGTTAAAATTATTAAATTTAATATAATGCAAATATTTTTAATTTATTGAATTAAACTTAATGTAATATTATTAATTGTGATATAAATATTTCTATGTTTTATTCATTATAAATATTTTTTATTTTAAGTAATTACTTTTATTATTTCATGATTAGATTATATAATCTATTATATATGATTAGATTAATATAATCTAGGAATTTAAGTTACGTATATAATAAAATTATGGTACCTTGAGTGAAATTTATCAAGTTAAAATGCCTAATTAATAATAAAATTAAGAGTCTTACTAGGATGGGGTTTGTGAGGGGATTGATTTGGATGTTAAGGTGGAATTCCCATTCTCACTTATACTCCACCCTTCATCTATATTAAGGTTATTAGGATGTTTATTAATCTCTATGGATTCCCTAAATTTCCTATCGAAGTAATGATCAATTTTAGCTAGGATGCTAGTCTTTTCAATACAAATTTGATGTTTGGTATTATAGGAATGTTATGCTAATGTTGATATTTTAGAACAACTATGTTTTATGTCAGTGGAATGTTCCTGGATTCTAGTATTGATAGATATACAAGTTTCCCCTATGTATGGTGTTCCACAAGAACAATGAATTAAATAAACACCTTTGTGACATTTGGGGTCTATGGGATCTTTAACAGAATTGAGATAACTATGCATGGTGTTTAATGGTTTGAAGGCGGTCATGATTTTATTTCTGTTTAGAATGTGGATTATTTTGTCAGTGGTCCTTGGAATGTAGGGGAGGTTTATTTTGCCCGCAAAGTTATCCAAATTTTTATTATTCTTGGGTTCTATGTTAGCATTACGAAGAGATTTAATGGCCTGATGCTTTTTGTAGCCATATTTTAAGAACACATTTATAAGATGTTGTTTTTCCATTTCTAAGTGTTCCTTAAATCATAGATTATCACTGCTCTGGTTGCTAAAATGTTAAGAATCTGAAATTTATGGGTGGTATGATGGTGGGAAGTGGCATGCAAATATTGCTCAGTATGAGTCTTTTTCTGGTATACTTGGTGGGGTAAGGAACCATCCTATTTTATAATGATGAGGATATCAAGAAAAGGGAGATTATTATTGACTTCAACTTCCATAGTGAATTTTATTGATGAAGATAGATTGTTTTGGTGTTTCTTAAAAACTTCTAATGTTTCATGTCCATAAGGCCATATGATGAAGGTGTCGTCAGCAAATATTTTCCATAATTTAGGTTTTAGGGGTGAAGAATTCCAGGCTTTAGATTCAAATTCCTCCATGAATAAATTGACAATAACTGGTGATAGAGGAGATCCCATTGCTACACAATGGTTTTGTTCATACACTTTACCTATAAAACTGAAGAATGTAAATTTTAGGCAAATTTCAATTAGTTTTGATGTGTCAGGATTAGTTATCTTACAAACTACATTCATATCTTCTTCAATGGGGATATTGGTGTATAGTGAAGTTACATCAAAACTTACTAAAATGGCATTTTATCAAGTTTAATATTCTTAATTTCATTGATGAAGTGGGTGGAATCTTTAACAAAATATTTAGTATTACCCACTAGGGGTTTTGCTTTTTTGGCTAAGTATTTTGCAAGATGATATGTGGGTCCACTAATAGAATTCACTATAGGTCTAAGCAACATTTTGTCCTTGTGTATCTTAGGGACACCATAAATTCTAGGGGTATAAGGATTGCTTTTAATCAAGTTCTTGTTGTCTCGTTCATTACTTTTTTTGATTGAGTTGCATATTTTTTTAGTAATTTTCTTTAAAGGATTCTCATTTAACTTCCTATAACAACCACTGTTGTTGAGATGCTCTAGCATTTTTCAATTGTAGTTTGTTTCATTCATGATGACGACAACTCCTCCTTTGTCGTCTTTTAGTACAACTATGTTAGGGTTGGAAATTAAGGATTTTAAGGTAAGGTATTCTTCCTTATTGGTATTGCTTATGGGGGTCTAGATTTTCTAATAATGATGGAGCAATCTTGTCTTTAATGTTATCTGAATTTTTTTTAATGCCATATTAAATGTGACAAAGGATATCCTCAATAGGAATATTTCGAGGAGTAATGGAAAAATTTATCCCTCTTTTTAAAAGATTAAGGATGTGTTCATTCAATTGGAAGTCTGAGAGATTGACAACAAGATTATTAGAAGGGTTAATGTTATTAGAAAGGGAGAGAATATTTTTATTTAAAAGGGAGTGGTTTACCAAAATTTCTGGAGGATTGCGTTTCGAAGAATAAGTTGAAGGCTAGTTAATGGGTGAAAAATTAAGATTGTGATCAGATAAAGGAGTTAAAAGTGAAGTGTTTTTATTACAGGTATCAAGCTTGGTATTATTTAAATAAAGGTTAGGAGAAGGGATCTGGGTGGTTCCAAATAATGCGTTGCTGGTTATTATTAGAAGTATCAGTTTGGGTAGTTTGGATAGGAGCGTGTGTTATGTGAGGGTGGGAAGATGTAGTGAAGGAGGGAGTCGATGATACTAGGTTTCTAATTTCTGCTAGAGCAATCAAATAATTGTGCGTTGATGTTAATTTAGGAGAGGTGTTTTCTGAAGTGATTTCAGTCGAAATATGTTATTTTTGAATGGGAAAGCGAGTTATCTTGGGATGGGATGATACCACGAGGGAGGGAAGAGATGAGACACATTTTTCGATTTCTTGATGGATGTGTTAAACCAGCGTTGCTCGAATTTTAATAGATGCTAAAATTTTGTATGTAAAATCCAAGCTCAATTTTGAGATTGGAGAGATAGTTTCAACATAAAAATTAGTTACAGGATGTTTACTTTGATTGTTTATTAATTCATTGTCGCTAATTATTGATTTTAAGGAAATTATTTGAGAAGGACATAGTTTTGAGTTTGATAATGAGTCATTATTCACCAAATTTGAGGACTAGGTTGAAGAGTTTGATGGAAAAGGAGAGATTTTAGTATGGTCTAAGACACTTTTATACGGACTTGTTCTTCAATTATGAGAGATTTTAGAGCAGAGGCGGCATCTATTTTAGACCATAATACAATATTAATTTGGTTGGCTAAAGTTGTGTGCAAATTAAATGCTTTCTGTGACAACCGATCTGGCTCAAATCTGGTTCTTTTGATTTCACTGCGGAGAAGTGCCAAGCTTGCTTTGGTGAAAATATGATTATTCTTGTGATTTCTAAGAGAGTGCTTTATTCTGGAAAAATTGGGTATGATAGAAGAGTCTCTACAACGTTTCAAGAAGGTGAGATCAATATTTCTTTATAAGTGAACTGAGTGGTTCTAATGATTGAACTTCTTTAATTTTGTCCTTTCCATGTAGGTTGATGATTTTAGATTTCATACTTCTGCACAGATTGCCTCAGTCAGTCACCTATTGCAACACTGAGCATTGTTCTCAACTCTTGTGGCCATGAGACCTTTGGATGACCGCAAGTATATAAAAATGATTTATTTTTTTTCACCACATACCAGATGCTAGTGGATGGCAAGCAATTTCAAGACCTCCACCTCCAGGATGCATTATTATGCTACCTGCGCCACCTTTGTGTTCCTTCAAGTGAGTGTGCCACGCTGATTTAGGAGACACACTACAGTTGGGTCGCATGGCACTTTGGTGTGGAGAGAATTGTGGGCGTACTACAGAGGTATTTTATTGGCCAAGTCTCCAACATGATGTTGGAAAATACATCATATCCTGCACTACTTGTGCCATCACCAAATCAATTAATAAGAAGCAAGGCTTGTATACGTCTGTGCCTACTCTTAACTTACCCAAAGAATCATTTCTCCATGGACTATATGTTTTTCCTTCCTTCTACCAAACATGGAAACGACTGTGTATTTGTGGTCGTTGACAGATTTTCTAAGATGGTCATATTGGCTACTTGCAAGAAGAATATCATAGCAGAGGCCACTGCCAGACTCTTCTTTGAATGTGTGTGGGTACATTTTGGTATCCCACAAACCATTATATCAGATTGGGATAGCAGGTTCCTAAGCACGTTTTGGTTGAGCCTTTGGTCATTGTTGAACACCAAGTTGAAAATATTCCACCTCTAGACTGATGGCCAGACAAAGGTAGTCAACATGATGATTATGCACATATTATGCATCTACAACTCTAAGCATCTACAGACATGGAATGAGAGTTTTCCCTATGTACAACACAACTATAACAAATCTCTCCATAGCTCTATTGGACACAACCCCTTTGAAGTGGGCCTAGGATCTCAACCATTATATCTCCTTGATGTTGCATTGCCTTGTGCAACTACATAGGAAGAATATGCCCATGGAAGAATATATCCATGTTCGAAGTGTCAGTTTGGGTAGGAGTGTACGTTATCTGAGGATGGGAAGATACAATGAAGGAGGAAGTTGATGATACTAGGTTTCCAATTTCTTCTAGAGCAATCAAATAATTGTGCTTTGATGTTAATTTAGGAGAGGTGTGTATTTTGAAGTGATATCAGTCAAAATATGTTCTTGTTGAATGATAAAAAGAGTTATCAGGGGACGGGATGATACCATGAGGGAGGGAAGATACGAGACACAGTTTTCGATTTCTTCATGAGAAATATTATGTGTATCACTCCAGTTCCCAAAATTTTGCGTTTCTAATGGATCTGTTGAACCAACGTTGCCCGAATTTTTAATAGATGCTAAATTTTGTATTTAGAATCCATGCTTATCTTTGAGATTCGAGAGATAGTTTCAAAATAAAAATTAGTTACAGGACGTTTACTTACTTTGTTTATTAATTAATGCCGGTAAATATTGATTTGAAGGAAATTATTTGAGAAGGACAAATTTTGAGTTTGATAATGAGTCATTACTCACCAAATTTGGGTACGAGGTTGAAGAGTTTGAAGGAAAAGGAAAGATTTTAATATGATCTGATAGTCTATAAAAATTTTTAGACTGATTTATGCAGTCTTGTTCTTCAATCCTAAGAGATTTTAGAGCAGAGGCGACATCTATTTTAGACCATAATACAAGATTAATTTGGTTGGCTAAAGTTGTGTGCGAATTAAATGCTTTATGTGACAACCGATCTAGCTCAAATCTAGTTCTTTTGATTTCGCTGCGGATAAGTGCTAAGCTTGCTTCGGTGAAAATATGATTATTCTTGTGATTTTAAGAGAGTGATTTATTCTGGAAAAAGGTATGATAGAAGAGTTTCTACAACGTTTCAAGAAGGTGAGATCAATCTTCGGTTGATGATTTCAGATTTCATACTTCTGCGCAGATTGCCTTAGTCGGCCACCAGTTGCAGCGCTGACTATTGTTCTCAACTCTTGTGGTCATAAGACCTTTGGATGGATGCAAGTATTTAAAAATGATCTAGATTTCACCACCACATACCAGATGATAGTGGATGGCAAAAAAATTCAAGACCTCCACCTCCAGAATGCATTATTATGCTACATATGCCACCTTTGTGTTTCTTCAAGCGAGCATGCCAAGCTGATTTAGGAGGCACACTACAGCATGGAGAAAATTGTGGTTGTAATACAGAAGTATTTTATTGGCCAAATCTCCAACGGGATGTTGGAAAATACATCATATCCCACACTACTTGTGCCATCACTAAACCAACTATTAAGAAGCAAGGCTTGTATATGCCTGTGCCTACTCCTAACCGGCCTTGGGAATCCATCTCCATGGACTATATGTTTGGCCTTCCTTCTACCAAACATGGAAACGACTATGTATTTGTGGTCGTCAACAAAGATTCTAAGATTGCCATATTGGCTGCTTGTAATAAGAATATCACAACAAAGGCCACTGCCAGACTCTTCTTAGAATGAGCGTGGGTACATTTTGGAATACCAAAAACCATTATATCTTATCGGGATAACAGGTTCTTAAGCACGTTTTGGTTGAGACTTTGGTCATTGTTGGACACCAAGCTCACCAAGTCGACTGCATTCCACCTCCAAACTGATGGCCAAACAAAAGTCGTCAACAAGATGATTATGCACATATTACGCATGTACAACTCTAAGCATCCACAAACATGGGATGAGAGTTTTCCCTATGTGCAACACAACCCCTTTGAATTAGGCCTATGATTTCAACCATTATATCCCCTTGATGTTGCATTTCCTTGTGCAACTACACAGGAAGAATCTACCCATGTTCATTCCGAAGCTGATAATGCCACCAAATTTATTGAGTGCATTCAACACATCCGCCAACACGTTCATGATATCCTGGAGAAAGCCAACGCCAAATTAAAAACAACAACATGATCAGCATCGGGTGCCCCATAAGTTTGGGTAGGCGATAAAGTTTGGTTAAATCTATAGAAAGATAAACTTGATGGATCCAATCATAAGCTTTGACCACTCTGATATGGGCCTTATACCATCACCAAGGTTGTGGGAGACAATGCTTTCAAGCTTAGTATCCCCCCATTCTTTGGCTTGCACAGAGTTTTGGTGCTTCATCTCCTAGGGTTAGGTTTTTGGATGTTTATGGTTTTCCATTACTTCACGATAATAATAAGCATTCGAACCTCATTAACATAGTTTAAAGGCATGTAGCCTCCACATATCTTCTCAGAGACAAACTACCATCGCCTAAGCTAATTTATTTCCATTATGCATTTAAACAATTTTCAATATTTTGTTATCAATGAATTGAAGTTCATTTTTTGTTGTAGCTATGTGTTTTTTGTTTAAATCTGTATTTCATTTCATTCCTGCATAAATTTTGATCAACACTTAGAAAACATTTCAAGGAAACACTCCTCCTCAACTTTGTGGTCTTTATTTTAGGAAGAAAGATTCAAGGATTATGGTGTTATGGATAGGAAATCCATGGACAATCTGGACCTATGTCTTCTCTGGTAGTGAATTAAGGTTCACGCGCTGGCATCGTTGGCCATTATTTATGGTTTTGTGACATCTCTCTTGCTTATGGCCGACACCTACTCCTTCACAATCTAAACGTGGAAGGATGTAGTTGATCTTGCAAACTATTTCCTCCCTCATTCTACACATTGAGCCAGTCATGAAGTAAGTTCATGTTTCCTTTCATGGGTTTATAATCTATTCCCTCTATCATTTTCCTTGCACTCTCATTATGGTTGTTTTTTTGTGCTTTGTATCTGTCTCATTCACAGTCAATGTTGGGCTCTCAGCTAAATGTGGGCTTGAAACTACCCCCCCCTCCCCACCACTCTCAAATACTGCTTTCATGGGTGGGAGATTCAACCCCTTTCCCATGACATTTGTCTCCTCATGTATTTTCTTCAACGTCTCCAAGAATTTTGACCCTGCAGTAGTTACTTATGTTTACTTTGTAACCCCTCATCCTCAGCTTAATAAGGAAGCTATGCCGAATTAATGAGAAGGAGTTCATCAGGGTGCATCTTATTACTAGGAGAGTGGCTGAACTCGAACCCAACTACAAGCTACAATCTCAACGTCTAGGCGTATAGGTTTTAGGAACTAACCCCATAACCTATTTGAAATGAATTGACCTAGGTGGAATGTAATTTGGCAGATAAACAATGCACCCTTTCTAACTCTGAAGTGCTAGCTAAAGTTGCTAAGTGGGTACCTGATACAAGTCATATCAAATGCATATGCAACCGATCTGTGCATAGTGTGGACATCTACTAACACCTTAAATTCCTCCTTAGTAGGGTTCTCCTTGACATAAATGCTACTAGAGAAGACATGTTTCTCTCCCTGGATCACATGCAAAGGAAACTAACATTCACGAGAAAAAGGCTTGGGCACATTAAAAGACACATAGGCCTCCCTCCAAAACTAGGTTAGTCTCGTTATAACAAGAAGGAGGCCATCCAAGTAGAAGTCATTGATTTTGGTCACTCCTCATGATGGTTTTTTCTATTATTTTGTTAGTTTTTATGCACCAGTTTTTTATGCATTAGTTAATGTAGGTCCTTGATGCCCAAATATTGTTTTTAGACTTCTAAATTTTGCTGAATTTTGAACTATAAACTCTTTTGAAATGCTTGAACTTTTATATTTGGTCAACATTCCCAATGGAAGACCATATCAAATATAAGTTGTAACCATGTTAGCAAGCAATAGAAACTTTAACTTCACAAAAAAAGAGAGTTATGAGTTGGTATTTTCAAATTCCCATGATAAATAAAAAGAGAAAAGTATAAATTCCTTTAGCAAAAAAAGTGAATTATGGAAATAATCTTTCTTATTGAGTGAAATATTTGATGACATAAAATAAATTTACTTTGAATAATTTTACCTCAAATTTATTTTAGGAAAACAATTATGTGACAAAGTGAAAGATAACTTTACATAAGGCTAAAAAGGAACTTCACTTTAATGTAAATCCTTTTATAAAAGAGAAAAATATAAATTCCTTTAGCAAGAAAAGTAAATTATGGAAATAATCTTTCTTATTGAGTGAAATATTTGATGACATAAAATAAATTTACTTTGAATAATTTTACCTCAAATTTATTCTAGGAAACAATTATGTAACAAAGTGAAAGATAACTTTACAAAAGGCAAAAAAGAACTTCACTTTAATGTAAATCCTAAATAAAAGGAACTAATTCTCATTCTTTTTAATTAATGATAATAAACTTATGTGATCCATGAAAGTTGATTGGGGATGGCTTAGATTTTCGTCTTGAGAGGAAATACTTCAAATATATTCATTTTATTGTTAAAATAAAATGAACATACAAAATCATGACACATGGCAGGTCATTGAAAAGGGGAAATAAAGGTTATTATTTTATAACTTGATAAAAGAATTATGAATGTCAAATGTTTGCAAAAGGATTTAAACCCAAGGATTATTTAATAAAGGAAGTTATATAACCATAGGAAAGTAGAACTAACTTACTAAAAATACAAAACGCAACCAAAAACTCATAAAAGGAGTTTTTACGCAGGGACAAGAGACCATCCTCAAGGAAGCCCAATGGGCCAAATTTTTAGTAAATCGAATATCAACTAGCAAATTTGTCTCCCACAATGCATATTCAGTCTTCCTATTGTGTGAATGTAAATAATTTTCTTATCTGAATTAAAAAGCTTTTCTTTCTTTCCATGCAATTATACAACTCTGTAAATTATCACAATTAGGTCATTGAAATAATTATGCATAGACCATGATCGTGTTTTGATTTTTCCTTGACAACATGAATCTATCAATAATTATTACATAGATATGTACAATATTTCATGAATATATTTTAATTTCTATCTCAGAGTTTGATTAATGTATCTTCCTCGAATTTCTATATTGGTTTGATATTCATTATCACTAATCCATCGTGATGGATACATCTAACAAGCGGATATAACATGACTTATATTGTGTTGTAAGTTCTAAAATTTTCATGGCAGATTCATTATTTTCAAGCATACAATGAATTGTTTGATATACATATAATATGATTTCTACTATTAAATAGATGTGGAAATACTAACATATATCCATTAATATTTAGTATATTTATCCTTTTCTTTCTTTTTTCAACTGTGGTTAACGGTCACTAAGTGGCCGCTACATCCATGGGTAATAATATGGGCAAATACACCTGAAGAGATCTACTCGTCAGCTTATCTAGTTGGGCTTGACCCCAAGGGCGTCGAGGAGATTTGACCACGTGACCTCCCAATTGGCAAGGTACATAACAACAGGAACTCGATCAAGTGAGCTATCCCTTGGGGCTATATTTATCCTTTTCTATACCAACAATTACCAAAATGATCAACATGACATATTTGTTTCTTAATCTATCGCCTATTTACCTTGAGGTATCTACCTTATGGAAATAATGACGCCTATTGGAGTTGCTTCGATCATTATATATTAATTCAAGTGTTTATAATCTCCACTATATTGTTCACTCTTCACCTTTTATCTTACACACCATCATTAACGTGACAATCTAAAAATTTAAATTATTATTATGAGATATCATTTGTGACATATTGAGGGTTACCCCCCCAACCCAAGGGCTAACTTAGAACCTAAAGTGGGGAAATTTTATTAACTTCCATTGGCTACCTTGTCATCGACCCTTAATG
This sequence comes from Pinus albicaulis, assembly GCA_034641835.2. Lineage (NCBI taxonomy): Eukaryota > Viridiplantae > Streptophyta > Pinopsida > Pinales > Pinaceae > Pinus > Pinus albicaulis. The sequence continues at coordinate 1,445,768,945 of CM076570.1, read as the reverse complement.
GGGTCAATCTAGGGAACAAAACCCTTTTTGGCGTTGTTGTCAAGGAATCGAAGAGCAAGATTTTGTTTCCTTGGTTAATGACAAAGGATTACGTGTGTGACCTGGTGGTGAACAAGAGCACAATAATATGCACTTGGGTAAATTTCACAAATACCTCTATTTTTTAAACTTCATCCGATGACTCCTTAATTTATTTGTGTCATTTAATGGCGCTTTAATGGTTGCTTCTTAGGTAGCTGCACAATTTTCTCCTCTTGATTTTTTTGAGATACTTGTTTTCCATAATACTATGCCTGACATAGACACATGGGATAAATATTTGCCTCGGTGTCAAGAATATAATGATGACAACCCTACATAACATCTTGTCGATTTTTATGATTGCATTCATAAAATTGGGGTTTATCATGAAAACATCCTTATGAAATTGTTCATGATATATTTGTAAAGGGATACCAAGCAATGGTACAAAAACCTTCTTCCCACTAACATATCTTCAGGGAAAAATTTAAGAACCCCCCTAAATTTACATTTATAATAAATGGGTGAATCCCCATGATACATGGAAAAATAAAAGGTGATTTTATAAATAATATAATATGTATATATAATTTTTTTGGCGAATCTCTCACTAGATTATATTATCTTGTAAAATCATGGTGAATCTCTCACCAAATTATATTATCTTGTAAAATCATGGTGAATATTTCACTGAATTATAAAATCTTAATCATAATGAGTATTTCTTGTAATTGCTATGAGCCTTGTTGTGTAAGCAATCCCTGGATGACTGAATTATGTATATTCCTCATATGGAATATAGAGATATTTCTCATGTATTAAAAAAAAGGGAGGATATGAGATAAATGATATAATTACAAATCCATGTGATGGTCTACTTAGCATTGACTGGTCACAATGGTTGAAAGGTTAGTCATGTACTTTAGTTATTATGTTTCAATTCATTTATTGTTTTAATTTTTGTATTATAATTATGGTGTGTTTATTACCACTTGGTACCAACACACATAATTTTGGTAAGGCAATGTGTGGTCTAGTTCCAAGTTAGACTATTTTTAATTTTGCCCATGGGTTAAAATTCACCTCTAAAATTTTCTATGGATACAGATTATCAATCCAATAAACACAACAAGCTCAAGTATTGGCCATATATCAACTACCCTGCATGGGGTCTTCCATATTACAGGGGCATGTGGCCTCTCAGATGTAGCCACAATTTGTGCCTAGCATTATTATTGCCTTGTTATAGCATGCATGCAATTAATACATAATTTGCATTGACCTACCTAGTACCACTAGTCCTTGCTAAGATCTCAAGGTTTAGCTTTCATATCTTCCTAAAGTCAAGTTGCTTGGAAAGAACAATTTGTACAAAGAATTGTTGTTGCCTTGATGTAGCATGCAAGCAATTAATACATAATTTCAATTGACGTGAACTCCCCAAATAGGTGACTTCCCCCTCTCCATTCAACTTCATATCTTTTGGGAATTCTTCTTGTATGGATTATCTTTGACCAAGGATGAGGATTTGGGCATCCAATTCTCTCTTAAACCTGAATCGGTAGATGTCACAATTAAATTCTACCATATATATGATGATCTACATAAGTTGGTTTGTATTTTGACAAGCTATGCATAAATCAATTATGACAAAGAAGCATGAATATTATTGATCATTGTCTTTACCAAAAATATTTCATGGATCAACAATTATGTGCAGTTACAAGTTTCTTATTGTGTCTAGGAACCCTTGAAGTATGAAACACAAACATAATATGAATATTCTAAAATGAATTTAACTCACACAGATTACAGAAAACACACATAAAAATTAGACACAAAATAATGGTGGAAAAGAGGCTTCAATCTCATGTATTCTCATCATTCTCACTTATTAAAAGAATTTAGTGTTACAATTTAAATATATCAGAGACAATGTCTTAAGATAGTCAGTGCTATCTTAGACTCCTTTGGTTGAGATAATTTCTCACCAAACACCCACCAAGATAGGAGTTACTAAACTAACTCCAATATTTGAGGAACAACCCAAGAGTTAAGCATATATTCCTAACTTGGAATATTTAATTAATTAATTTATGTTTTGGATTTATTATTGTTTTTTGAGAGAGGCTAACATTCCCCCCTTCAATGACAAATCCAAAATAAGAACGAGGAACCATCTTCCAAGTTCTCATGTTGATCCTCAAAAACGTTGTTTGAAAAACAGCCAAAGCTGGATGCTGAAAAACTGAAATCTGAAGAGACCATGAGTCAGCTGCATGTCTGATTCATCTCTGAATTTTGCTTGACAAATCCATCACGTGCCAAGTTGCAAAAGGATCCATCTGTCCTTTGCATGAAATCAACATCCTTTGTCCACTGACAAAATTTGTTCAAAGCCCACTGGCCGATGATGTCAAAAACAACTCACTGTTGCTTTTGCTGTGTTGAAAACTGTTCATTTCTTCTTTGCTGTAGACTGCCCACTGGAAAATTTGTTGATGCCCACTAGCTGTTGAAGATTCCCATTGGCTGCTTTTGCTGGTTTTGTCGAGACTTTGAGTCTGACAACCACTATCAATTTCATTGACATTTTCCCCCCTTTATCAGCTGAAAGGAGAGACACTTCTCTTGGAAAGTATTCCTGAACTCCCCCCCTTCAAGTGTAGGAGTTTTACACTGGTGTACTCCCCCGTTCAACTGCATGAGAGTACCATCACCTTTTCACTATTGGCTGCACTATGTGTGATTGTATTCGATTGTAGAACTGAGACAATCTTTTGACTGTGGATGACCATTTCCAAGGATCGATCCATTCATAATGTATCTTCAATCTGGCTGATTTTTGTTGGTTGCGACATTTTTCTGAGGAATGATTGGGCTTGCCACAATGGCGACGAGGATGGAGATCAAAACACTGATCTTCCATATGACTGGTTCTTTGAAAATGAGAACATTTCGGTTGGACTTCAACTTCAGGTTGCGTGCAATTCTGTTTGTCTGCAACTTTGGGTTGCATGCATTGCTGGTTGTCTGCAACTTTCTCAGAACTTGTTGAGGTGAGTTGTGCAAGAAATCCTGCACTGAAAAAATTAATTGGCTTGGAATAGTTTGGGATATGCAGGTTGGTGTCATTGTTGACATATCCTAAGCCTCTTCGATTCTTGGTATTTTGAATTTCTTCCCATGGCTTGATGATGGGCTTGGAAGAAATTGGAACTGGAACAACTTCGACACTTGAAGCTGTTTGGATGAATGACTTATCATCTGGATGGTTCAAAGATTTGAAAGTATCACTCTTTTCTTGCAATTCATTCCTTTGAAGTTGCGACTCGAGTTGAAGAAACTCAATAGTTTCATGTGTTTGTTGTAGATGCCGTGAACTATCAGCAAGAGTTTCTTTGCTGATGTGCACCATGTCTTCATCACTAGAGATGATCAAACTGTGAAGAATTTTTAACAACTGAATATGTTGCGCTATCTGAACTTGCTCAATTGAAATCAGGCTCTCTTGTCGGAGATGTTGTGCTTTGAACTGTTTCACTTGATTTCGGTACTTGCATGATAGGCTCGCTTGCTATGTGGCTTGAATGGCACACTCGCTTGATTTGTTGCTTATTGTGCTTGCTTGGAGCACTTGCTAGAATTGTAGCATTTTCTTGCTTAAAATCTGGAATTCACGCTCGCTTGATGATGATCGCGTTTTCTTGAACGCTCACTTGACTTACTTGATGACTTCACACTCACTTGAATGAATAGGCACGCTCGCTTGATGTCGATCTCAACTTTCTTGATTGTTTTAACTTTTTTGGTTGCTTTGATGGTTTCTGCAATGAACTTCACGTTGGCTTGCTTGAAGGTTTGAAATTTGTACTGCCTGGACACAAATTGCTTGAATGAATGCTCACGCTCGCTTGCAGGAGATGTGAACTTGTTGCTTGTTTTCTTTAAAAACTCATGCACTCACTTGATTTTTCTTTAAAGAAAGGGTGTCAAACACGGTCGAAAATGCACCCAAGAAATCTTAAAATGATTTTTAGTGATTCACTTTAAAACAATGAATTCACTTGTCCTCTTAAAAAAATATTTAACAATGAATTGTTAATGATTCACTTAAATTTATTACAAGTTATTAAATGTATTTGCAAGAAAGTTGATGAAGACTTTGCTTTGAAACGCTGGAGTGTCCAGATTCATGAAGTTGATTGTATTGAGTGAATTTGCTTGTTGAAGTAGAATGCCGATGTTGAAAACTTTGATTATTTGTTGTAGTGATACAAATGCATGTGTTGAGCTTAATTATGCTTCCTTGAAGCTACTTCATTACAAGTGTTGTGCTTGCTTGCATTGAATTTTATGTGTGCATTAAATGAGATAATTTAGGTGTCAAAACTAGACACAAATCACAAGCAAAATCATGAAGCCATAAAAATACACGCCATCAACAAACACACATGGTGTACCTAAGATCCCCTTATTCAATTTCAGGCGGATCTAGGACACAATCACCAAAAAATGATATCTTTATTAAACTTTGAGTACATAATAAATCTCCACCTTCAAGTAATGAATATACCAAGCTCACAACCCTTGGAAGCAATTTGTCTTCAAAATCTGGATATTCACCGACTCAATCTCTCTCAAAGAAAAATGGTACTTGGAATCACAACAATGACTTTCCCTTATCACTCCAAATTTACAAAATATGCACCTTATTACTCCAAAAATTACAAAAATAATTTCACTCTATCACTTCAAAAAACCCTCACTCCATTTTAAAAAAAAACACACCCACTTATCTCTCCAAAATTTAAAATTGAATGCACCTTTATCTCATCCAAAAAGTCTATGATAACATATGTCTCCCAAAATTACATATTCCTTATTTCTCCATTACAAATATTTCACTCTACTAACCCTTTTAAATTTCCACTAAAAAAAAATTTTATGAAATAAAAAACCACACCTTATCTCTCCAAATTACAAAACTTTGAATTATCAAACTTATTACTCCAAAAAAAATACAAATACTCCTTATTAATCCATTAAAAAAACAAACCTTTATAATCCTATCTTTTGGACTTCCATGATTTTTAATGAAGCTTTAATGTTTTACCTTTGAATTTCACGTTGGCATGTCACTTCCAACCAAGTTCTTCAGAGTGCAGATCTCGTCTCCTTAGTTGAAGGGTGATGCATTTCATTTATTTGCTCCAAATATGTTGGATCCAGGTTGGGGATGGACTCTCGCCCGAGCTCTTGTGAGCGCTCCTCCTAGTGGCACACTCTACGCTGCCATATATACATGCTTCATCGAGATACCTGCTCTTGGAATATGCTAATCACATCTTTATTCTCGCCACGAGCCTGCAGAAGAAGCATTGAAGCTCTTTCACCAGATGTAGAGATCGATTCTCCGGCTTGAACGCTTCACTTACGCCAGATTTCTCTCGGCTCAGTGTTGGTTCTTGCATAAAAGCCCCACAGTATTGTCTACTCAATCTCACGGTGGTAGCAGTTACTTATATTGCGCTCCTTCAAAACTGTTGCAATTGCTTACACAACAATGCACGTTTTCCAATGCAACACCATGACTTTACTCCGCTTCACGGTATTACAGATTCCATTATGCTTCCATACATTTCAATTTTATTTATGCCTCCATCCAATGATCGATCATGCAATAGTTGACTTGCTACGAAGGTTGAATAAGGCTTATGCGTTCTCGTTTTTCACGTCCTCCGATGGCTGAGTGCTACATGCACAAGCGGATTCGTTTTATTTCACATTGTTGACAACCTTCAACGAGCATGAAAGCTCAGCGCTACGTCCCTTGGAATTGAGACTCGGATTCGTCCACCTGTGTTTACAATGCACACAACTCTGCACTAGCAGAAACTCTGCAAACACGAAAAATACAAACTGGATCTAAACATGTCCACCTCGTACAAACTGTCAATGGATGAGCAGATCAGCTTTCATTTGAATGCAGCTTTGCTTAGTGCGAAATTCTTATTCCAGCTAGTTACTTCATTACAAACATTTAGAAAAATGTTTTGTACTGAAATCTCCAATCTATTTTCGATACGATGAAACAAATCAACCAGTAGGATCCATTCATTGGTCATTTGGCAGAAAGTTGTCGCCATAAAATATTCTCCTTGATAAACAAGCTCCACGCTCACCACACCAGTCCGCCTTCTTGGCTTCTCTAGCATTCATACTCTAGTCAACACCACAACATGTAGACCGCTCGTTGAACTAAACAAGCCCTATAGTAGCTCTGATAGTCTGTGCTATCTTAGACTCCTTTGGTTGAGATAATTTCTCACCAAACACCCACCAAGATAGGAGTTACTCAACTAACTCCAATCTTTGAGGAACAACCCAAGAGTTAGGCACATATTCCTAACTTGGAATATTTAATTAATTAATTTATGTTTTGGATTTATTATTGTTTTGTGAGAGAGGCTAACAATGAAAATGTAGCATTGGTCATCAAAGATCCACTTCATGCAATATATAGATAAATAGCAATATAAATTTTCTTATTGCTTCCTTTATAGAATGGTTTCCTGTAATGATGTCTTGTGTCTAGAGAGGTAGTCATTATAGTTCCCATATCTACTAGACTAATTGTAATCAATTTCTTTAATGCTTCAACTAATTTACAATGTCTTTTTCAGTGTGGTATACTAATAATTTTTTTCTACTACATTATTTTGATAAGCAAATTTTTGAAGGACTTGTGGGCAATATTAAATATTATCCCCTTACCTAAGACATAGTGTCACCAATACTTTAGTGTATCCACAATTCCATAGAACTCCTTATGGTTGGATACTTGATCATCACTTCAGAGAATGTCTTCAAGCACGTGTTGCACCAAGCATGGCTCCCTTAGCACCTATTAGTATAAAGAACCGCTTCTAATGGAAGTTTGTCTAGCACTGTTAGCATAGGTGCATTGTAGATTTGTGTCTGGGTTTCATCAAAAGATTGTTATTCAACTGTTGATTTCTATTCTGCATTTTCCTTGGTTAAGGTATTGAAACACAATGAGATGTCAAAATAATGAGGCAAACTTGCAATTGGTCATTGAGATAGGTTTGCATTGACCACTCAGTTTATGACCTAAATCATCTGTAGGTTGATATACACTCTAGATTCCATCTTCACCAACGACATAGCCCAAATAGGCTATGAGGTCCATGGAAAATAAACTCTTCATCAAATATTTCTTCTCTCTTACATCATTTCGTAATACAACTTTGACATCTTCTAAATGTTATGTCCATATTTTGTTGTAGAAGATAATGGTATCACAATACACAATGAAAAATATCCCAGATAATCTCTTGATACATCATGATCAATATATGAATGTTTTTGGTGCATTAACGAGTTCAAATTATATTACCACCATCCATAAAAAGCATGGTAGAGTCTGGAATCGTGTTTTCCATATATCTTCTTCCTTCAATTGGACCCTAAATTGAACTCAATATTAGAGATATGTGTTGCTTATGTCTTCTAAGTGTCCCCGTGAAAGGGGAGAAATTAGGAGATTGTGTGGATCCATAGAATAAATAAAAATGCTTCTTGGAATGGGTTGATTTCAAACAAGCACACAATTTTTAAAACCTGGAAAAAGAAAAACTCAATAGTGTTTTTCATTGAATGGACTAGCAAGTTGCCTACCCTCGGGGGGATATTTACTATCCATCTTTATAAGCCCATTGGAATGGAGAAACATTATTAATAGACATATATCTTGAAGTCATATTAAATCTTTTGGGTTGTTACTTTAAGAGTAGAGAATTGTTTTCAATAAATTCTTGCTTCCCACTCAAAATATTTATGGTCAATATTCCTTTTTAATTTCTGTTGAATGAACAATGCAGGAAACCTCCATAGAAATCCAGATAGCAACACAATGAGGTCAATGAAGTGAAAATTACAGTTAAACATTGTATATCTTTACAAAGAGTTACAACACACATTCACAAGAACGACACAAAGCCTTCTCCATTAGGCATGTCCATGCTAGTGAACAATGTCTACATACTGCATAAAACAACACTATTATTAGAAGTCGATCCTATCTAAAGAGGATAAACACCGAACCCAACTAAACATTTCCCTTTATTGGAACTACCGTCATCAAAAGTAAGTAAACCAATCAAAAAAATTATGATTAACTTACAAGCATGATATATCATAGAGGAAATTTTTCTTAATAAAAGGTGCCTTTCCACTCGAAGGATCACAAAAATTGAAGTATAAGGTGAGACTAAATAGTTATTTCAACATTTTTTCATTGGCAAATATGTTATTTAACTTCCACATTATTGTCTAATAAAGTCTATTATTTAACAATGCAATAGTATTAATAGGTAAATATCACATTTTAAAATACTATTCTACTAACATTTACTTATGTTTCATATTATTATGATACTGTCGAGTCTCATAGCCAGCCAACAATTCCAACCCAACTTCTTGTCTAGCTTTTAGGGGATGCCAACTTTCACAGGAAGAATAGAGTCTTTACAAACAATACTAAAATATCACTGGAACATCACACAAGATCCTTGAAACTTATGTGCACAATCAATAATGTTAAAAGAAATAATATTTACAATCAAAACCAATCCAGAGCCCCTGCATCCCAATCTAATCTTAAAACAATGGCCACAATTTAAAAATATGTCGTGGTTCAAATCCATTATAAAACATGCTATAAAATTGTACAATCACACCTCTTGAGGAATCAAGATACCCTTATCTAACATGAAGTGAAACTCCAAGCCTTTTCCAGAGTTGGTAGTAAAGTTGTAACAAAGAAACCTCTAAGTCTACTCACTGCATGTTAAGTGTTACAAAAAATTTCTTAAAGAGCGTTGTTATCCTTGGATCAAATCTATTGTCAAAATGGTCTGGTGAAATGTTTGTTGTCTATTGCAGTTAAATATTGGACACCTGGATTTTGTCCAGACCACCAAACATGCTTTAGTAAAAGAATAAGTTAGTAAGATGCATGTGCATTGTAGGCACTTTTCCCTGATTAATTGATAACTAGCCTACACACTAAAATACAAAAATTATGTCGCATCTCTTAACTACACCATGGAGAATTCGTTTGAGGGTGCACAAGACTCATCTTTGAAATAAAATTCAATTTGCAGACGACGATGCAACTGAATATTTCTCATCAAAATTTTCTTAATGTCTATCTACAACTCTTGTAAAGGAATACCCACCAAAAAACCTTTGATAAACTCCTTGCAACACTCCTTTCCTTTGCAAATAAGTTTTTCTTGTGTACCTTTGTTTTCTTGAGCCTTCGGTCTCTTTGTGTCTTTAAATTGGGAACCTGCAATTTCTTGTTGTTTCTCACTAATATTTTCTACATTATCCATTGCAACATAGAGTAAATTGGTATTGTTCTTTTCTTCTTCTAGTTTCTTCTCTGTTTGTGATAAATAATACACTTATGTGTCCTTATCAAACTTTAATATGTAGGCCTGAATACACCCTTCAAACAATCTCTCTACAAGTGTATCAATTATTTAATATGCTTCCTTTTCTATCTTGAGCAGAAAAAATGATCATTCCAGCTAACTATGTAAATGCATGGTTCATAATTATTAGTCTCATTGACACTGCCATTTGTAATTTCTTCCCAAATACTATCAAATGACATAACCCCATGAAGGAATTCACAAGAATCTCCCAAGCCTTCAGGCTGGAAGAAGCCAAAGGGGGATTTTATAGGAATAACAGACAAAGGACATATGTTTGAATGCAATATTGTTTCCAAATCAAAGTTCCCATCAGAGAACCTCTCTCTATATTCCTCCAGTTCCCACAACTTCCTCCACTCCAGAGATCCTTCACGTATCAGTGTGTCAAATTGTGATTTTATTGGCATAGAATTGGGGTTGTTTTGTAACTAGTTAGCAATAAATGCTACCAAATCAATAAAAGCACTCTCCCCTGTAGCACGTTCACTTCGTTGGTCAATTGAAGAAAAAAATACTTCAACTGATAGCTTCATTTGTCCATCTTTGCTAACAATTTCTTTATGTTCCTAACTACCAATGGTAAAGTTTTCATCTCAAAATTCTAAACACCCAGACATATCCAGAGCTACACTGGAATCATTCTCATTGGCCTGCAACAGATAAAGAGATATTGATATCAATATCTACTAGATATTGCAAGAGATAGTTAAACACAAATGAAGCAACAAACAACAGGGTTCTATCCGTTTCTAAATTGATGTTGAAGTAATTTCAATACTTGAAAATTGTCCATATCTAGAAGCATCGAATTGTAATCAAAAGTATTCAATCCAAATAAAATATCTCAAACACTCATGAGTCGTGCCAAAAGAAGTAACACACACCCAAACTTTTTTGTAGCACCAAAATGAAGCACTCAAAAATGCTAAAAACAATACAAGCACCCATCAATATTACCCTTTCTCTATAATCTGAATAATTTGACATAGTTACAAGGGAAGAAAATATCAAAAAACGAGTCATATGTCACTAGGTAAGGTCACATGGCGAATCTTGATTAAAAGGAACCCAAGTCACTAACCATCTCCACTAGATAAAAAATAAACATAAATTCAGAACATCAAACATAATGTTTGATATGTTTTTACTTAAAAATGCGAAGATCCCAAATTGTAATCATAAGCATTCATGAAAAACACATTACCATACATGATACACAATCGTTGATTGTAGCACCAAATAATGCAATCAAATATGCCAAAAATAGTACAACCATGCATCACTATTGCACCAGAACCTTTCCTATATTAAATTTTTGTATTGTGCAAAGTGATATGGTCGGGAGTAGTAAAAACATTAAGAGATGGGAATCCATACCTTCGCTTTGGGGGCCAGGTGTGCAGGAAATCTTGATTGTTTGTGATCAAAATCAATATCATCTCCACCCTCTTCTCAGCATGCCTTATTCAACAATGGTTCTCCCCTCTCTCGTGCTACTTTGAAACTTACCTTTATTCGTTTCCATGAAAGAAGACTCCGCATGGAATTTTGTGCCAAATTTTGTTCTAAGTTTGAAGAAGATGGCTCCTCAATCAACTTTGGCATTAGTTCCAGACTCAGTATACTAGTAATAATCCAATTATCACCAACTAATTTTTTTACAGAGTCTAGATGCAAGATACCTTCCATGACAAGATTAGCTGCAACCAAAGTTCCACAAGTCAAGGACTTCTTAAATCCAGAGAAAAGCCTGTAATCAGATCCACCCTCTTCACATTCATCAGCAAAAGCTGAGTCAATTGTCTTAGAAAATTCACATTCCTCACTCCTTGGAGACAATTTGTCATCACTTCCATCCTCTTCTTCAAAAGCTTTCTTTGATCTCCCCACTGCAACATATTCTGTGAAAATTCTCACCTTTCTTAAAATTGCTTTCAAAGCATATACTTCATATTTATCGGATGATAAATGGCCTCTAATAAAATATAGTGAAGGAACTATAACCCTGTGAACAACGTCTATTTCTTCCTGAGAGGTGTGAAGCTCCAAAAATTTGACAGTAATCTAGATTAATCAAAACAGTCGTACTCAAGTTGAATAACTAAATAATTTGGAAAAAGGAAATAGACATGAAAATGACTCCCTATTAAGAATGCACCCAAAAAGAGAAATCTCCCACTTATTCTATATACATGAATCAATATCATCAAGAATTAGTAACCCAAAATATCTTCAAATTAATGAAAGAAAAAAAAACATTCACAAGGTTCTTAGTCAAAATGCAAGAAAGTGAAAGAAACAAATGACCTTAATTGCTTCCATTAATTCAAGCTTTGATATTAGAGACTAGCGCGTCTGCGTTGTAAAGAGAGATCTTTATATATGAAATAGAGATCAATAATTTAGATTTTAATTGGTTAATTTAATAAATTGTTGAGAATAAATAATTGTTGTGAGAAAATAAATCTAGGCTAGTATTAGGAGATTTAATATACTCCCCTTTGGTCCCATTTCGAGATGGGTGAGGAGGAATTCAAATCCCCACCACCGTGGTTCATAGCCACATGTTCTAATCCTAAGAGCTACGGGCCCCATCTCCACTGGATTCGTTCGCAGGAGTCCCTCCCAAAAGGAGGGATTCCTCTCTTCAGGATAACAAGATGTAGAAGCAAATTTATCGCTATGAGCGAGCGTAGGCAGTGCATTTCAAAGTAAAGTGTGGAGTGGGAACGGAAATATACCAAAATGAAGTTTCAAAGAAGAAGACCCTCTAATCAGAAGAACAAACATTGAGCTTTTTATCATCCTAGCACCGAACTATTTTCCTGCAGGGCTTCCCCTATAGTATCGTCGCTGCAATAGAGTTTGGTAAATAACTTTGTTCCCTTTTTTATTTTCTTATTTTCCTTTTTTCTCCACTCAAGTTAGGAGATTAAATTTTTTGAGGAAAAATAGGAAAAAAATAGGAAAATCTAAGATATTGGAGAAAAATTAGGGGAATCAAAGGAAAAAAATTAGGAGAGATTTTAGGAAAGGTAAAACACATGAGGAGAGAGAAAAAATTAGGAGGGAAAATAAGTTTTCTCAAGTGCCATGTAACTAATGACTCATTCAAATTTTTCCAAATGTCCACCCCTCAAATTGCTAGCTCATGCTCCTAAAAATAGCCATGCCTAAAATCAAACACTGCTAAAAATAGTAATATGCCCGCATTTCCACAATATTACACTCATTAGTCTCAAAATATGATATGGAACCCAAATTTGTTGCCGGCACTACCATGTCGAGACTGCTAAAAATAGAAGTTTCTCAGAATTGGATGAAACCACCACCATTGCACTCAGAACTCAGTAGGAAATCTGGATTTTGAATACTAATAACTGGTGCCTGGCTCTAAGTACTAAAAATAGAAAGTTCTCAGATTTGGATCAGAATGACACCATTGGATACAAAACGTTGTGGGAAACTTGAATGTATAACTAGAACTAACATGCAACCACTTCTAAAAATAGAAAGTTCTAAAAATCACATGTATATGTACTCATTGGATTCATCTTTCAGAAGGAATACAAATCCACAATCAAATCAACATGCGCGCACTGCTAAAAATAACAAGTACTTGCATGTCACTCTAAATTAGTTCATAGAACTTCAAATATCACAAGGATTCTAAATATATCATTATATATGAAATGCGAGCCTCTAGACACAACCTGCTAAAAATAATAAGTTCCATGCATGTTGCCCAGATATACCTCACTGGAATCCCAAGTTTAATCATTGAATCAATCATGTGATTAATCATCCTCAGAACCTTCCCCGACCTATATCTGTATCAATCTATGAACCTCCAACTGAGTTAAATCTCCAATTGATAGATAAGTCCTTGACCCTCTAAATTTCCAAGGGTCAAATCAAGAGTTAATAATGACCTAATTATAGATGGAGATAGCATTGAATATTTTAGAAGTCAAATTTGAAATGTACACTGCACCCAAATGCCTATAGAGTTTATTGGTTACAAGGCTTAATATTTTGATCAAATTGCTCTCCATGATGGGAAGAAGATATTTTGAAGAGGTTGGTGACGTCTGACCTTTGGGTTTAATTAAAAATAATTGATAATGTATATATTATATATAGGCTAGAAATTATATTTTATTTATATTAGTAATATAAACTAGGTATATTGCAAGATAAATGTTATTGCACCTATCAAAATAAATGCTTTAAGGACAACACAAGAAATTCAATCCTCTCAAATATGGATCTCTCCTATGCAACAAAACATCAGAGAAAATGTCTTTCATTTGAAATTTATTTTAGTGAATGTAGTTTTATTGATGTCCTTGAAAGCATCTTTAATACATGAAAAACATAGTGAGGAGATATTCATTCCATAAGTGGAATATTTAGTATGAGACCAACAATCGTTCTTACAATATCAAGTGTGTAAAAGAACTATCAAAGGTGAGATTGATTTATTTAGAACAGTAAGGAAAGGAGAAAATCCACAATCATTTATATTCTACATTCATAAAAAAGATCAACAAAATATTCCACGTAAAATTGAAATGTGAGAGGTTTTATAAGTCATAATGAGAAAATCCGACTTTGCAAGAAGTTAGGAGACTTGAAAAAGTGAAGAATCTATGAACTAAAAAAGTTAGAAAAGGATTTGAAACCGCCATTGTAAGCTCACAAGAAAGTTGCGAGATAGAAAGGCCTACAAACCCTCCTCCATTGTGTATTTTACATTCGTCAACAAACCTGAGAAAAAAATGCCCATCAACTTGAAATAGGAGAGGAATAATATATGTAAAAAATGAGAGCATTTTACTTATGCAAGTTCATAAAATCTTGTAGAACTAAAATAATCTGCAATTGGAAAGTTGTGAGGATGAAAGGACTCAAAATCCTCCTTGTGAAATCACAAGAAAGTTGCTAGGAAAGGGCTACAAAGCCTCCTCCATTTTTGGGAAACATGAAAGTTGTGGAATAAAGTAAATTGGAACACCCCCTTGTGAAATCACAATAAAGTTGAGGTTGGTTGAGATTTTAATCGCAAGACTATAAGATTGCAAGCATGAGGTTTTGGAGAGGTGAAATCCTAGAACCCCCAATGCACCAGACGTGTACAAGAGAAAAAACCCAAAAGTTTTAAGGCTATGGACACAACAAAGTGGTCAACACAATTTGAGACCTGTAATATTAGGTTCTCAAAACCTATCTACGGGAGGTAAAAACAATTTTGAAAAAATTTCAAGACCTCCAACACACACTTGAAAAAATTTGAGTTCCATAACAATACAAATGCCACTAAACCACATATTTCAAATATAAGAAATAATCACAACACTATTGCAAGAAAGAATCAAGAGGTTGACCATAAAATTCCAAGTTCTTTGTCCTTTGAAATTCTAACCCAACAACATAACTGTTAAGTATGCATGTATCAATGTAAGTAACTGAACGAGTTAGGAGAAAAGTTTTAAGTTGTAGTATTTTGTAATACAAACATCTCTTTTACAAAACTTCTTTCTATTAGTTATGAGAATATGCATGTATTGTTTATTCTAAGAATTTAATCTCATTCTAGATCTGTAGACAAAGAAAGACAATTAACTATGAATAAATAACATCAATTTGTAAATGAAACATCAACCACTTAAACCACAAGTTGAATGCACTAGTATAAATAAGTTGTGAGTCTGAATACTGCAATAAAATGAAAAAGTTAAATAAAAAAAACATGATGTGTCATATTACTAATGCTACATTATCTAATGGTTGCACCATTAGCTTGACAAATAAAATATCTAGAAATTAACCATAATAGAAGTTTTTAGATGGTAAATTTGAATGTATGCCACAAAATACATAGAATAAATCCAAAAATATTCTGAGTTTTCTATCCTTTACAATAGATGTCAGATTCCATACCAGGAATAGAAATTAGATCCGGACTTCCGACCATGGATCTCAGCCATTGGATTTTACTTTTCCCCTCCTTTCCTCCACTGTAAATACCCCGAACAACATATAAAATTAAATTTGTCGGATATCCTCTACCTTCTATCTACAACTTATCTATTTTAGGCATCCCTGAAAAGTTATAGAGTTAAATTTATGGTATTAAATCTGAGACTTTTCATATGATACATATTTCTTCGAAAAAGGTATAAACATATGAAAAATAAATGTAGTAGCAAGCATATGAATAGTTTGTAGAAATAATTCTTGTAAAGATGTAAACATTAAATCTTAATTCAATGTTCACGTGTGCATCAAAATATTTTATGTTTCAACTTAATATTCAATGTCAGTGTAGCACCTCAAAGCATAGATTTCATTACAAATAATGTCTCTTTCATAATCTAGAAATAATATAGTTGGCACCAGTAACATCAAAACTCTTTGAATCCCATCAACATAGATACAAAGCGATGGTAAAGGTCTTAGGTTCTCACTGATGAGACACATATTTAAACCCCATGGAAGGCATGTTAAGGCAATTATACCGACAAAATGTCGTACTTTCTACCATGTTAAGTTTGAACACAACAGTGGGTTCATAGCTCCCCATAGAATAACTGGACGAGTTTACAAATACCAAAAAAATACTCTTAAAGACTCCTATTGACCACTTCTCAGCAATTAGTGGGCTTTAATACAATTTTTTCCTTATTTTGCATGTACTAAGTGATGTCACAAATAAAGACATATAGATCTGCCAAATAATATCCAGGTGCCTTTTTATTCTAAAACCTTACCTACGAGCCACTTTTGAAAGGAAAATTTAGTTGGACAATATAAACACAAGCATTTCAGCTAATTAAAGCATTGGTTTTAATGCACCATAATTTGAAACAAGAAAAGTGGTGTTGTTTTTTAAAGAATGTACGGTCCAGGATGTCATATCTCATAATTTTTTTGAAGAAGCATCATTTGAAACGAGCATATTATTATATCTGAAAATTATTTGACACAAGTAAAGTGACAACCTTGGGATTTTCTAAACCACCATAATGACTTTTGTATTTTTTAATTTTCATTGTGCTAGTTTATGACATAACTAATATTGTTCTCGCTCCAAAAAAAATGTAAGACAACATGAAATAAGAAATGTGAACTGCCCTATTCTTTTAGCCCATATTTGATCCAGAAAATACAAAAGCAATATTTCATTAGCACCAACTAAATTGTAAAAAAATATGTACATGGAGATAGATTGCTAGATATTAACCCAAGGGATTGGCTCAACCAATTGTCACCAACGTTGTTGAACATGTGGCTAGTTCAATACCAACAGGTACCCGGTTCATATACCCCTAGGTGATGTTGAGAAACCAAGTGTAAAAGATGGAAAACACTTAATTTATCTTTCTTGGTAATTAATTGTGAAAAATATTTATCTTTTGATCTTTACTTATTCTTCATCAAGCAATTACACTTTTATTCAATCATTCAAAAAAGTAGAGATCACATTACACAATACACAAGAAACAATTTTACCTTGGAAAAACCCAACAATCCTTTCCTTATAAAATCATATCAAAATGAGATATATCAAAGCCAAGAACCAATACTAGACTGCCATCAAGACACCAAGTCAAAATCTCTTCCATGTCTCCTCCAAATGTCAAAGTTAGCGTTGTTCAAATCTACTCCAATCTGGTCAAACTCATAAAATTTCGTGTTGAAAATGCAACAAGATGATGGAGCTTAGTGAAATGAAGTCGCCTTCACTAAGTGGGACCGCAGGCTATTTTTGGGGCAAAGTCTATTTTTAGACTATGTCTATTTTTAGACATATGGATCATGGTCTATGAGTTGCAGGATGCTATTTATGGATGATTGGTCGAGTTGGTAAAAATAGATGGACCTCTATTTTTAGACATTGGGCGGTTTCTATTTTTAGACTGTCGAGCTAAAAATAGAACAATCAAATATTATTAACCCTTAATAATATTTAGACTATAAACATTATCTTATCCTCTTGGAGCACTTCAGTTTGATGCTTGGATGTGGAAAATGCAGCTGACAGAAGGAAATACGCTTTTCCTAAGGGTTAGTTGAGCTATTGCATGGTTGACTTCGGTTAGAACTCATGTGGCAGAGTTTGGTGGAGTTGATGGAGTTGTGTTCTGTTTAACTTAGTTGAACTAGTTGTATTTAGTCTAACTGAAAAATACACTAGTGATGAGTGGTGTGAATTAATTATTAATTAATTCACTAATTATTAACTCATAAATCAACTAAAGAACACATCGGTTAACTGCAATGCATGGACAGTTCAGTGGAGACCAGTGTTAGAGGTGGGTGAAAGGGTGAGTCTACTATCGGTTGTGACTATTGGCTGTGCATGAGATTTGCACACACATTGATGGAGATTGCCAATGAGGATTGCGCAGTTGGAGCTAGTGGGATTCGAACTTGGATCTCATCATTAATCAACTTGGATTGCGCAGTAGAGGCAGGCATACTTGTGGAGGATATTTGAACCTGTGACTAGTTCATTTTCCATACTAGTTTGTGTGTAGCATGTGAGATAGTCCTGAGAGATGTGAGAGCTTTGTGCTATGTATTGTTACATGTTCTCTATCATTATAATATACAGATAGTTGGGGGTTTTCAGCTATTGCTTTCCCCATTACATACTGTGTTGATATGTGTGCGTGATTATTGTGTTTATGTGCGCATGCGACTGTTTCTATTTCCGCATATTGATGATCAATTGTAGAAGAGGTTATGTATTATGCATGAAGCTCAAATAGTGTGTAATCAGGATAATCTTGGTGAATAATTCAGCAAATTATTCAAATTTCTACATTTCGGTCCTGCAACTAGGGCCGAAATTCGGCCTGAAATTATCCTAGAAAAAACTTGGCCTAATCACAGAAATTCGTCCTTCACACATATGAGCTGGTAAAAGTTAGAAATTCGGTCAAAGATGTCAATTTATTCTTGCTTTAACTTGCCTCTCTCTCCCCTTTGACCCATCCTTTTTCTTCCTTCACAAGGTGAAAAATATACTTGTTTTGTTTTCTAAATGAATTATCTCCAAATGAGTCGAATGGATATCAAATATATAGCTGTCCAGGAGGGTCGAATAGGTGCCACTTGGAGGGCTAGGCCGAATTGTCCAAGGAGAGCCGACTTGGTCAACTTGTGGGCTTATGACTCGTAATAAAAACACAATTTTTTTTCCTTTTAAATCTCCAAATGGGGCATGAAATAAATAATTTTTCATTTGACTCGAAAATAAATTATTTTGACTCTAGCATGAAGAAAATGCTCGATAAATCATCATAAATAAATTAATGATAACTATACATTATGAATACTGAACCTAGTTACAAACTTACAATTTCAACAGGTGAGGCACATTAGTCTATACCAACAACTTTACTAGGGATATTCCATCCACATATAAGGTGTACCCACAAGTTTTTCAATGGAAAAACAAGATAGATAGATAGATATCAGGAGAAATTCACATGGTGAAACATGGCCAGTGACTGCTGAGTCCGGTTCAACATACCTGCTAAATATATTTGTTACAACACATCCACACTGCAAAAAACATCCAACATTCTCTAGATGAACTTTATATGAGAATGAGTGTTGTATAGGAAGGGTTCAAATATCTCCGCAGTCCTAGAATCAAATGATTGTAACCTGCCCATTGGAAACAAAGTTATGAACCTAAACATGGGTAGACACTACAAGAAAATTATTATTCTGAATAGGTAACAGTAAAATAACTACAACATACCATTTATGTTCAACATCTTTTTTGTACTTATCCCAAATTATTTTTTGTGACTCGCCCTTTGAAATGACCTCCACATCAGTCAATATTTCTCTTTCCACAACCTTCCCTATTAGAACAAGATTTTGCACTTTCGGCACATCTGAAATATTATATTCAACTTATAACATGCTAAATATCAAAGGAAAAAAAGTCAAAAGGAATCCTATCAAACAACATTATAATCAGTTACAAATTTTAAGAAGACATATTCTTGCATTGTTGAGATTCAACAAGATGATGAGCTTAGTGAAAAGAGTCGCCTTCACTAAGTGGGCTCGTAGGCTATTTTTGGCGCAAGTCTATTTTTAGACATGGTGATCATATTTCGGAAGTTGCAGGATGCTATTTTTGGATGGTTGATCAAGTTGGAAAAATAGATGAAATTCTATTTTTAGAATATTGGGTGAAGTCTATTTATAGATCATCGATCTAAAAATAGAAGTGTCGATTATTATTAGCTCTTAATAATAATCCGACAATAAACAACAACTTATTCTCTTGGAGCACTTAGTTTTAGTGCACAGATTTGGAAAATCAGTGGGCTGAAGGAATTACGCAATTCCTAGGGTTTACTGGTGGTTCATGCATGGAGGACTCACTTAGAACTGAAGTGGCAAAGTTATGACAGAGTTGGAAGAGTAGTTCATGGAGTTGTATTCAATTTAACTCAGTTAAAGTGAGTTAGACTCAATTGAGCTAGTTGTATCTAGTCTAAATAAATGATACACTAGTGAGAGTGGAGTGAGTTAATTAGTTAATTGATTCACAAATAATAACTCATTAATCAACTGAACAAATACAACAGTTAACTACAGTGAATATCAGTTCCAGTGGAGACCCACTGGAGAGATAGGTGAAAGGGAAAGATGGACTATCTGTTGTGACTATAGTGATGCATTGATTTCACCACACAGACATTGGAGTTGCCAATAAGGATTATGTAGTGCAAGCAAGGGTAATTCGAATTCATTCAGAGCTATTCTTCAGCAGGGATTGCGCAGTGGAGGCAGGCTAGTAGGTGGCAAGAAATTGGTGCATGGATTTGCAGATTTCTTCTGATTAGTGTGTAATTATTAATTGTACTAAGAGCTTGATGTACTAAGCTTTGTATGAGATTTTTACATGATCTCCATGATACATAATATATGATAGTTTGGGTTTTCAGCTTCAGGATTTCCAGTTAAACAACTGTGTTATGTGCGATTGTTTTTTATTGCTTCATGTGTTTGCAATTGATTTTAATTTCCGCAAAAGATTAAGAGTGGAAGGATTCTGTATTTAGCAAGAAGATAAAATATTGTTAGAATAGTAGAATCTGGATATATACATGCATCTTGTATATAATTTCTACATGCATAACCATTGGTTGTACAAGTGAAAAACATCAAGGTAAAAATGGAGTTGTTGTGCGCTCTTCAAACAAAAGGCATTTCCCTATCTTCAAAGAATGCCCTGGTTTAGTACAATTCGTATCTAGGGGCTAAACATGATAGCCTAAGGCCCAACATGTTTGTGACTAAAAGGCTCTCAGACGAACAATTGACACCACAAACAATCTAAAATAGCATTTGAATTACTTCCTTTCCAGGTAACTTTGAAAGCTTCAAGGCTCAATGGAAAGAAATGATACGTGTAGTGTAAACACTCAATGCATATAACTTACTTGGAAGGATGAAATTTCTAGGTTATGACAGAGAAAATTCCCCCATAACACTATCCAATCGAATGGGAAGATAGCTGCAAAATATTACTACTCATTAGCAAGTCCATTAAATAATAAATACATTTTATTTCGACATATCAGACAATAGTCATCCATAAAAGCAACACAACCATGCCTTAAAATATCATTCACAAGTCCTATGCACCACATGGAGAAAGCAATCACAACAATAAAAGTATTACCCAAAGTATAACCGACATGTGTAATCATCATCAGTAACTTCATACGATATAGAGTTTGTTCCAATGATCACAGTCATTGTTCCTTCCTTAGTTTCTCTATACCGACTAATTTGGTTGTTTCCATCCAATCCACCATAATATTCACCTCGTCCAATATACACACCAGGCAACAACTCCTTGATGGAAACATTATGTGCAGCTGGAGGAGCTGCCATGTAAAGTAAGAAACAAGTTTAAATGTTTAATAGTGAAAATCAAGACTTTCGTCATTCTAAAGACTATGAATAGTGGTGGTAATCAATGAGCTATCCATTTCATGAGAAATCAACTCAAACTGGTACAACTAGCAACCTGCTTATTGCAATCAAAGCTTTTCCAAGCTTACCATCCTTCCGAGCAGGTACCCAATGTACTGCCAGATAAGATCCCACATCTTCCAACTTTGGAATATATGCCTTATCATATGAAAAATAAATACTGTTGTGTCAGGAGAACTTAGTAACTAAATTTCGTAATCAACCAATTCACAAAACATAGATTGTATATTTTCCTCCATCACATACAATGGAATTAATACATAAATTATTGTCATGGGCTAGATTGCAGTGTAGTTTGGGAAGGGATTGAAAACAATTTTCATCTTACAAGGGAAGGGTCAACACAGTTTGTTGATGGAATGTTCAGACTTTTGCTAGCACATATGAGAAGGTAGCGGGTTAGCAAAGGTCCGCAAAATGAGGCTTAAAAAAATAAGGAAAACATAGGTTTGTCGGAGAAAGCACTTTTCATCTGTCAGTGGGAAAAAAATATGAAGTAATCAAAGTAGAAGAGGAAATGACTGGTTAGAGTATGAGGAAGTTGATAGTTTGATCATTTTTTTATAACCATCATAATTTTTTAACTTCTTTTGTATGAATGATCAAGCTAAAAAAGTAGGATGGAAATCAAAGTAGAAGAGGAAATGAATGGTTAGAGTATGATGAAGTATAGTTTTGATCTTGCAAGGGTCAACACAGTTTGTCGATGGAATGTTCAGTATTTCGCTAGCACATATGAGAAGGTGGTGGGTTACCAAAGGTCCACAAAATGAGGTTGAAAGACATAAGGACGACACAAGTTTGTCAGAGAAAGCACTTTTCATCTGTCAGAGGTAAGCAAAATATGAAGTAATCAAAGTAGAAGAGGAAATGGATGGTTGGAGTATGAGGAAGTTGAAAATTAGATCATTTTTTATAACCATCATAATTATATAACTTCTTTTGTATGAATGATAAAGCTAAAAAAGTATAATGTCAATCAAAGCAGAAGAGGAAATGAATGGTTAGAGTATGATGAAGTTTCGAGTTTGATAATTTTTGTAACTATTGTAATTTTGGAACTGATTTTCAATGAACTTTCAAGCTCTCAAATTAGGATGTATAAGAGCCAAACAATTGTGTTATATATTAACGATTAATGAAATTTATGGGTGTAGTTGCATGCTAATAACTCTTGCATTTTGTGCAATATCATGGTTACTGCACTGAATAATGTTGTGTAATGTTTGTTTTATTATACAGAGTATTGAATGCTTTTCAAATACATAATATTGTGAATATGGATGTTAAGTCCCTATATTAATAGTGTAGTCCCTTATTATGTTAGTGTATCCCCCCTTATTGTTATATTTGTACCCCTGTAAACCCCATATTGTTATTATTGTGCCCTTACATTATTATTGTTAGGTCGGCTAGGATTACATTGTGGACCCATGGACTCCTATATATAGAAAGGAGGTTTTTTCATTTGTATCATCCAAGAATTGTTCATTCATGTAATGTATTGGAGGTTTCCCCCTCGAAGTGGCTTATTTCTAAGGCGTTGATATCTCTTTTCTTCTATTTTTGGAGCTGGTTTAACAACATTTGGTATCAGAGTTTTGGATTCTAGGGTTTTGCTGCTCCAAACAGGTCATCGTGGAATTTTTGCTATAAATTTTTTTCTACGAAGGTTCAGAAGCTGAAATTTTTAGGGTACGTAGCCGAAATCCTAAGGAACATCGTCGCAAAATTTCAGAGCTTCGTTCACAATATTTTCGGATATATGATCTGTGGAAGCTAGGGTTTTTTGCAGGCTCCTGAATTTCACTTAAATAGGTCATCGTGGAATTTGTGCTATAACATTTTTTCTATGAAGGTTCGGAAGCTGAAATTTTTAGAGTGTGAAGCCAAGATCCTGAGGAACATCGTCAGAAAATTACAAATCTTGTTTCACAATATTTTCGGAGATATGATCTGTGGAAGTTAGGTCTTTTTCGGTCTCCCTAATTTCCTCTCAAAGAGGTGATCGTGGGAAAATCTTCATAAATCTCTCTCTGAGCATTGGATTGGAATTCTATAAAAAGTGGCTGGAAGCACACGGACTATAGTTTCTTTTTTATAAATTTCAGAACCAAAGGAGCAAACAGTGACATGTGGCAAGTCGTACAAGTTCGCTCTACTGAACCAGTCCATAATTTGGTCATTGTGGGAAATTGGATATAAATTTGCCTTGAAGAATCCAAATCAAGTCAGAACTATGTCATTTGAAAGAATATTCAGAGGACTACTACAGGGCCAAATTTCAGATATTGAGGATCTTCAATTATAGAGATAATTCATTTTCAATATAGAGCTCTGCAAAAACAAGTAAAAGGTGTGTATTTTTTTTTCTTTTCGAATTGCATAAGTCTTGTTTGAAGAATCAAGTTGAATTGATTCCAAGGGAATATTGTAGAATAGATATTAGTATTGGTTTCTAAAATGGCCCCTAAAAAGAATTCAACACCCATTAAGCCTTTAGAAGGCTCTACTATGACTCATGAAGACGAAGAATGACAACATGACATATCAAAATTACGGTACCAAGTGCAACAAGTTTCGATCTTATGAAGAGCAACTGAAGATGACATAGATGGTTTAAAAGAAGAAATGGAGGCTATGTTGGATGGTTTGAAGGATCAAATAATAGCTAATATGGATGAAAAATTTGTGGAAGATCACATCGAACATCAACAACAAGTTTTCCAACTCTCAAAGGATAACCTAACTCTGGTGCATAATCTAATGAAACAACAGGAAGGTCAACATCACATCGAAAGAAGTTATGAAGAAGTCATAGAAACAAGAAATAGATGAGTACGATCAATTTCAGAGTATATCAGCAAGTGGAAGAACTTTTCTGTAAAATATTCCACATGGCAGGATGACAATTTTATACAGAAGCATCAAGAAATAATCAAGCGTTGAGGATAACACTTGTTTGAAGAAGAGGGGCATGTTAAGTCCCTATATTATTAGTGTAGTCCCTTATTATGTTAGTGTAGCCCCCCTTATTGTTATATTTGTACCCCTGTAACCCCCATATTTTTATTATTGTGCCCTTACATTATTATTTTTAGGTCGGCTAGGATTACATTGTGGCCCCACTAGGATTACATTGTGGCCCCATGGACTCCTATATATAGAAAAGAGGTTTTTTCATTTGTATCATCCAAGAATTGTTCATTCATGTAATGTATTATAGGTTTCCCCCTCGAAGCGGCTTATTTCTAAGGCGTTGATATCTCTTTTCTTCTATTTTTGGAGCTGGTTTCACAATAATGGATTATGCATTTAATAATTCATATAGCTATTCTATGGTGAACAATTATATACATGAAGGTTGTAAGAACCTTAGCATATTTCAAACTGTCACATGCATCTGAGAGCTCAACATCAGTGAGTTCCTAGGTAAATTGTTACTATGTGTACTACTCACCACCTTCTATTCCACCATAGTAGGAATTTTTGGGAACTGCTTCCTTGTCTTCATAACAATCTGGAATAGATAGGTCAATGCCAATTGGTTCCACTAGGAAAGCCAAAATAAAAGTGTAAGAAACAAAATGACAGAGATATACAGTGTTCACTTGTTGTATCTTTCAGATAATATTCATATAATCTACTATCCAGGTTTAAACTAGTTAACTTATGGAATAATTTCTATCCCATACCATCAACAATGACATCAGAGAAAACCTTATGTGATGTTCCTTTAAAACCATCTTTTGTAATAGGAGTGAAAACAAGTTCAATGCGGCTGCCAACATCTCCAAACAGTCAAAAACCTCTTCGTAACAATTACAAAAATTTATGTCACAAATTGATGATTTCTCCATTAAAATATGCCTAAAGAAACAAGCAAAGAAAATCATAGAAGACTAGATTCACATGGAAATATGGCAAAAATATTAAACCAAACCAGCTGGCCCAATAACAAAAAAGAGCACTATTTAAGAATGTAGGTGTTCACAGTTTGCCATATTTATTAAAGATTCCCTTGATCTAAACTCTATTTAGCCTTGGAAAAATAGGGTGGAGTGTTCACTCAAAACATTCCACCCCATTTAAAAAAAATCAAAACTTAGTTTAGATTCACAAAATCTTCCATGACGAAGAGAATTAACTGTCTTAGTATGCAAAACTAGGTATAGAGACTCAGTTAAGTAGTAAACTCTCTTTTAATGTATTTTTCAAAGATCAAAAGTGAATTTCCACTGATAATACAAAGATTCATAAGTGTTTTATGTAAGCATGTGCTGTCAACTAGCAGGTTCTATAGCAATATAATATGCCCCTTAATGGAAACATATGTGTAAACCTAACCTTCAACTTTAATATATTAAGAATTGAACATAAAGGCTATATATCCAACAACATCTAAATCAAAAGAGACTCAAATATATCCATTAGTTTAAATCTAATCCCTACCTAAAACCATCATAAACTTATAAATGCCTTTCAAGACACACTCAGGATAATACAATGTTTCTGAAGATTGCTCACTGTTATTGCTTATCTTTTCCAGACAAATATTACCTTTCTTCCGAATCTACTCATGGGTACAAGACCTCTTTCACTACCATAGGGTGTAAAAAAAAAAAAAAAACCTATTGCAATAAGAAATATAGACAAATCATATAACAATTAGTCTCTAGGGGTCATATTTTTCTATGCAAACAAAAATGACTTATTCTATAAGAAAGTACTCTAACCCTCCTTTATAAATTACTGAAAATCATTGTCTTCCTCCTTCTACAAGTTGTCCATGCAACTCGAGTGACTCATAGCTAGGAGGGCCTGCAACATCATGCCAAGTTCCACCAAATCAATTTTAAAATAAAACACTCGTTTGGCTAGAAAAACTGCTTTGGAATACCCATTGTAAAAAATATTAACCAAATAAACCACATACAAGTAGGACATTTTAAACTATGGTCACAAATTGATTAAACAATGCAAGAACACATCATGACATATGCACTCGGACAACAAAAGATACATATGTACAAATTTTCTTTGTTATGGTATTTTCAGGACATGAGAAGGAATATATGTTATATACACCAGTAGAGACGAGGATGGATCTTTAATGCCCAAACGAAGACTGGGATGGATCTTTAATGCCCTAACGAAAAAAAGGGACATAATATGACAAAATCATTTAAAACCCTAGATTTTTGTCGAAATACAAGTTAAATATAAGTAAAAGGAAATAAAATTACATCATTTACAATAGTGATCAGCCTTCTTCTTAACCCTCTCATCCAAGCTTTCTTCCACATACTTGGGATTGGTAGTAGCATAACAAATTTTCTAGATTCCACTGGGAAAATATCCTCGTAATTCTTGCACTATGCTGCATCGATGGCATACCCCATGCTGCTAGAATTTCCTATATTACTACTATTATTGTTTTTATTCTTTTTTTTTTTCTTCTGGGTTTTTCGTTCTGGGCTTGCTCGATCGCCATTTTTTCTTGTTCTTTTTGCCGTGTTTTTTTTTCTAAATGATGGTATTCTCTGGGTGATAATTCCTAGAAATGGGGGCGAATGGAAGAAAATACCAGCCACAAATAATGTTTTCAAGGTGAATCTGGGGTGGAATGAAATTGGGAGAAACCACCATTTTTTATTGTTCTTTTTGCTGTGTCTTTTCTTGGCGATGGTATTCTTTAGGTGCTAATTCCTGGAAATGGGGGGCTTATGGAAGAAAATACCAATTGCAAACAATGTTTTCAAGGCGAATCGAGGTTGGAATGAATTTTGGACAATGTTTTCAAGGTGAATCAGGGTTCGAACAAAATTTGGAGAGGCGATATTTGTTTTATAGTGCTTATTTTTCATAATATTGGTGGCTAAAATACAATATTTAATTATTTTTTAAATAATTTTTGGGCAAACTATATAAAATGGGTGTAATATAAAAAAAATTTCCCCTCCAAAATATAAAACCCCTTAAATTTCACCCATGGGCTAAAATTAGCAACTAAAAATTTCTATGAATCACACCTCTTGAGGAATCAGGGTACCCTTATCTAACATGAAGTGAAACTCCAAGGATTTTCCAGAGCTGGTAGTAAAGCTACAACACATAAACCTCTAATTCTACTCACTGCATGTTATGTGTTACAACAAATTTCTTAAAGACCGTTGCTATCCCTGGGTCAATTTTTATCGTCAAAATGGTCTAGTGAAACATTTGTTGTTTATTGTAGTTAAAAATTGGACACCCAGACTTTTTCCAAACCACGAGGCATGATTTAGTAAAATAATAAGTTATTAAGATGCATGTGCATTGTAGGCACTTTTCCCTGATTAATTGATAACTAGCCTACACACTAAAATACAAAAATTCTATCGCATCCCTTAACTACACCATGGAGAATTCCTTTGAGGATGTAAAAGGCTCATCTCTTAAATAAAATTCAATTTGCAGATGGTGATCCAACTGATACTGCTCATCAAAATTTTCTTAATATCTATCTGTAACTCTTGTAAAGGAATACCCACCAAAATTCCTTTGATAAGCTCCTTGCAACACTCCTTTCCTCTGCAAATAAGTTTTTCTTGTGTATCTCTATTTTCTTGAGCCTGTGGTCACTTTGTGTCTTTAAATTTGGAACTTGCATTTTCTTCTTGTTGCTCACTAACATTTTCTACATTCTCCACTGAAACATAGAGTAAATTGGTATTGTTATTTTATTCTTCTGGTTTCTTCTCTCTTTGTGATAAATAATACACTTTTGTGTCCTTATCGATCTTTAGTCTGTAGGCCTAATTACATTTTATTTAATATGCTTCCTTTTCTATCTTGAGCAGAAAAAATGATCATTCCAACTAACTATGTAAATGCGTGGTTCGTAATTATCAGTCTCATTGACACTTCCATTTGTAGTTTCTTCCCAGATACTATCAAATGACATAACCCCGTGAAGGAATTCACAAGAATATCCCAAGCCTTCAGGTTGGAAGAAGCCAATGGGGGAGTTTCTAGGAATAAAAAACAAAGGACATATGTTTGACTACAATATTGTTTCCAAATCAAAATTTCCTTCAGAGAACCTCTCTCTATATTCCTCTAGTTCCCATAGCTTCCTCCACTCCAGAGATCCTTCACGTATTTGTGTGTCAAATTGTGATTTTATTGGCATAGAATTGGGTTTTTTTTTTGTAACCAGTCAACAATAACTGCTACCAAAGCAGTACAAGCACTCTCCCCTGGTTTGAGATTCTTGGAGTATGTGACATGTTGGTAAAAATAGATGAGACTCATATTTTAGGTCGAAAGAGGTCGAAGTCTATTTTTAGACTGCCTCTCCTAAAAATATGGAAGTCAAATATTATTTACCCTTAATAATATTTGGACTCTAAACAGCAGTTTACTCTCTTGGAGCACTTCAGTTCAAGCTACAGAGGTGGCTCATGCATCTGACAGAGGAATCACGTGGTTCCTAGGGTTTGATGGCATCTTGCATGGTTGACTTTAGTTGGACTTCAGTGGCAGAAGTTTCGAGGAGTTAATGAGACAGATAGTGGAGTTGTGTTATGTTTATTTTAGTTGAACTAGTTGAGATTAGTTTAACTAGCTAATCAATTAGTTATGAGTGGAGTGAATTAAATATTATTTAATTCATTAATTAGTAACTCATTATTCAACTCAAGAACACATCAGTTCACTACAGTGCATGATCAGTTCAGTGGAGACCGGTGAAAGAGGTAGATGAAAGGGTGGAGTTAGCTATCAGTGGCGACATCAGTTGTGCATGAGATTTGCACCACACTTGGAGGATTTTTCCATGACAATTGCGCAGTCAAGCCAAGGAGATTCGAACCTTGGATCTCTATATAGATAGGCCTGGATTGCGCAATAGAGGCAAGGCAATTGGCGGTGAGTTTTGAACCAGTAACCTGTTCAAAACTGAGCTAGATTGTGTGTAACTGTATGAGAAAGTACTGAGTACTTGTGAGGAGTATTGTACTGGTTTTGTTACATGATTTATCCATTATAATATACACATATAGCTGCGGGGTTTTCAGCTATAGGATTTCCCCATACATACTGAGTTAATGTGTGAATGATTTGATGTGCGATCGCTTCTATTCTTTCCGCATGTGACAATTAATTGTAGATGAGATTATGTGTTATGCATGCAATTCGAAATTGATGTGTAATCGGGTTAATCTCCATTGAATAAGTGATTTATTCAGCTAATTTCTACATGGTATCGGAGCAAGATTAATTGTCGAGATCTATTACGCTGATTGCAAACTTATTTCCTCGGACGAGTACATACGCGGGCCGAAGCCTGCAGTTCTCTTTCTTCGGAAAGTGAAAGGTCTGGTAAATGCCCCTTGCAGTCGATCTCTGTGCTAGAAATAATTTGTTCTCACGATCTAGAGCGGCTGAGCTTTGAGGTGGAATTCGAAGTTTTGCAGCAGTTTTGTTTTCTTGGTGCCAGTGTTGAAAATGTCTTTGAACGGTTTGCGACTCGAATATGCTCTTGAAGGCAGTTCGAATTATGTTGCATGGAAGGATCGCATGGAAGCAATATTAGAAGATAATGGTCTGAAGGAGTTCGTAGATACGAATGTCCAAAAGCCCACTGATCCTGCTGAAGTCGAAGCATGGCAAAAGAAGATGGCGAAATGTCGAAGGATCTTGTTGGAGGGCGTCAAGGATCATATTGTATCCAGCCTGCATGGAAAGGCTTCTCCATATTTAATGTGGAAAGCTTTGACGGATCTATTCCAGAGTAAGAGTGACCAAAGGAAGCTGGCGCTCAAAGATAAGCTCAGGAACATCAAGATGGAGAAAGGCGACAGTATCGCAAAATACCTCACGAAGTTCACTCAATGCAGAGATGAGCTGGGAAGTGTGGGGGTGATTGTCGAAGATGAGGACATGGTCGACCTGGCTCTCCTTGGTCTTCCGAAGGCTTGGCACTCATATCAAGATAGTGTCAATGGTCGGGAGAAGCTGTCGGGATGGGAGCGCCTTTGGGCGGATCTCATGCAGGAGGAGATAAGGAGGACTACTCGGGGTGGATCTTCATCAAAGGGAGCTGATGAAGAAAATTGCGCTTTGGTTGCCAAAGCAAAGAAGGGGAAGGGTAAGAAAACTTCTCATTCCGGTGCAAAGGGCAAGAAGCAGGATATGGCGAAAGTGAAGTGTTTTCATTGCCATGATCACGGACATTATGCTACCAATTTTCCAAAGAAGAAGAAGAACAAGCAAGCGGGAAGATCTGCAGATGGAGAAGCTTTGGCTTCACAGTTCGAGCTTGACTTTTCACTGATTGCATGCTTAGTTTCAAGTGTGCTGGGATCGGTATGGTTCTTGGACAGCGGTGCGTCATTTCATATGACGGGAGATCGGGAGTTGTTCTCAAATCTGGAGGACAAAGATTTGGGTGTGCACATCGAGATGGGCGATGATGGTAGATACAGTGCGACTGGTATCGGTACCATATCCTTTCAGAGGGAGTCTGGTAAACCCTTTGTCTTGAAGGATGTCATGCATGTACTTGGATTGAAGAAGAACCTGATTTCTGTGGCGATGTTGGAGGATAAGGGGTATGATGTGGTCTTCAACGAAGGAAAAGCCTTCCTGCGCAGTAAGACTACTGGAGAGACCCGGAAGATAGGGGTTCGAACCAAGAACCTTTATCAGTTGCAGGTAGATGGCTGCGCAACTATGGCATGCAAAGCGGGAGAAGTGGTGAGCCGGGATGATGAGGGCGAACTGTGGCACAGGAGATTGGGCCACCTTCACCATGGAGCTTTGAAGATTCTGCAGCAGATTTCTACTGGGCTTCCTAAGGGCACCCTTGCATAGTCAGATCAGTGCAAGGGGTGTACTTTAGGGAAGTATGTGAAAGTCACCTTTCACGAGAAGGATAGTCGCGCCACGACGATCCTTGAGAGAGTTCACACAGACGTGTGTGGTCCTTTCTCAGTTGCTTCGACAGCAAAGCACGGGTATTATGTGATCTTTGTTGATGATTTCTCTCGAAAGTGCTGGATCTTCTTCATGCAGAAGAAGAGCGATACATTCGCGAAGTTCTGTGAGTTTAAAGCACTGGTCGAGAAGGAGTCGGGGAAGAAGGTGATTACTCTAAGGAGTGATAACGGTGGTGAATTCATCTCGGCTGAATTCAAGGAGTTCTGCAGCGTAGAAGGGATTCGGAGAGAGCTCATCGCACCCCATAACCCACAGCAGAACGGGGTGGCTGAGCGGAAGAACATAACGATCGTGGGTGCTGCACGGGCGATGTTGCATGATCGGGGCCTACCCCTTCACTTGTGGGCTGAGGCATGCAATACAGCAGTGTATGTGCAGAACCGTTGTCCTCACAAGGTTCTTGGCATGAGTACACCAGAGGAGGCTTATTCTGGCAAGAGGCCTGATATTTCCCATTTGCGGATTTTTTGGTTCTCCTGTCTACATGCATGTGACGAAGGATGCGAGAAGGAAGCTGGATCCAACTGCTGAGGTTGGAATATTTTTGGGGTACACTGATACACCTCACAACTACCGGGTGTATTTGTCGGACAATCGCAAGACTATTGTGCGACGGGATATAAAATTTCAGGAGGAGAAAGCCATGCAGTGTTCGCTTAAGAGGGAGCTACACTTGCATGCAGATGAGGAGCTGTTAGTTCCTAAGGAGAAGCTTTCGGATGTGGATCAGCCACAAGAGGAGGTTCAGGAGGTGGAAGAAACCACCCATGCAGCGCCAACCATCAGAGGGTGCATACGCACTACAGAAGCTGAGCGACTGGCTCGAGATGCAGAGAAGGTTGTAGGACCACCTACAGCACAGGGCAGACAGAGACAGTCACCAGATCGGTACACTAGATACATGGCTCTTGTGGGTCAATGTGTTGTGACGGAGCCATCCTCTTTTGAGGAAGCTGTGGAGGAACCCGCATGGGTTGATGCCATGATCGAAGAATATGATTCGATCGTCAGGAACAGTGCATGGGAGATTGTCCCAAGACCGGTTGGGAAATCAGTGGTGGGTTTGCGATGGATCTACAAAGTGAAGCAGGCGGCTGACGGGAGTGTGGAGAAGTACAAGGCGAGATTTGTCGCCCGTGGCTTCTCACAGATCGAGGGGATTGACTATGAGGAGACTTTTGCACCTGTCGCAAGGTACTCTTCCATACGGGCGATCCTTGCTCTCTCAGCGCAGATGGGGTGGCACATTCATCAGATGGATGTGAAGACTGCGTTCCTCAATGGAGTTATTGAGGAAGAAGTGTACATAGAGCAGCCTGAAGGTTTTGAGATCTTCGGCAGTGAGTCGCATGTGTGCCGACTCAAGAGAGCACTGTATGGGCTGAAGCAAGCACCTCGTGCTTGGTACACTCGGATAGACAGCTACTTCACAGGGCTTGGATTCTCCAAGAGTGAGGCGGATCCAAACCTGTACCAGATTGTGGTGGAGGGGAAGCTGTTGATCATCGTACTGTATGTAGATGATCTGATTTTGACTGGCGATGAGCGGTTGATACTTTCATGCAAGGAGGATCTTGCACGAGAGTTTGAGATGAAGGACCTGGGCATCCTTCATTATTTCCTGGGATTGGAGATTTGGCAGCGCAGCGGAGGACTGTTTGTTTCTCAGGGCAAGTATGCCCGGGAGATTTTGGAGAGGTTCAACATGCAAGGTTGCAAGCCTGTTGACACTCCTCTTCCTGGTGGTTGGAGGAAGGAGGATGCTACTTCAGCGGAGGTAGTGGATGCCACTGTCTATCGACAGTTGGTGAGGTTGCTTATGTATCTGGTCAATACACGACCCGATATATGCTATGCAGTTAACCAGCTTTCGCAAGCTATGGTTAAGCCTACCAAGCTCTTTTGGAAGGTGGGCAAGCATGTATTGCACTATATTAGAGGCACATCGGGATATGGTCTATGGTATAGACAGGAGGATGGAGCGAAGCTTTCTGGCTTCACTGATGCAGATTGGGCAGGGAGTCCAACGGACCGGAAGAGCACATCTGGAGGAGTTTTCAGCATTGGGTCGATAGCAGTTTCCTGGTACAGCAGGAAGCAGAGATCTGTGGCACTCAGTTCAGCAGAGGCCGAGTACATGGCAGCTAGCTTGGTTGCATGCGAGGCTATTTGGAGCGAAGCTTTCTGGCTTCACTGATGCAGATTGGGCAGGGAGTCCAACGGACCAAAAGAGCACATCTGGAGGAGTTTTCAGCATTGGGTCGACAGCAGTTTCCTGGTACAGCAGGAAGCAGAGATCCGTGGCACTCAGTTCAGCAGAGGCCGAGTACATGGCAGCTAGCTTGGTTGCATGCGAGGCTATTTGGATGAGGAAGATCCTCGTTGGATTGTTCGGGTTGCATTTGGAGCCTACAGTGATTTACTGTGATAACCAGAGCTGCATCAAGCTCTCGGCTAATCCAGTATTTCATGATAGGTCCAAACACATCGACATCAGGTACCATCATATTAGAGATTGTGTTCAGCGGAGAATCATGATGCTTTCATATGTTCCCACGGAGGATCAGGATGCCGACATCCTGACGAAGGCGCTCACTAGGAGCAAGTTCGAATTCCACAGAGGCAGGATAAGGGTTGCATATAATCCATATCTTGCTGAGAGGGAGTGTTGAAAATGCAGCAAGATGATGGAGCTTAGTGAAATGAAGTCGCCTTCACTAAGTGGGCCCGCAGGCGAATTCTGGCGCAAAGTCTATTTTTAGACATATGGAGCATGGTTCGGGGATTCCAGTTTGAGATTCTTGGAGCATTGGTCATGTTGGTAAAAATAGATGGGACTCTATTTTTGTGACCTATAGGTCGAAGAGGTCGAAGTCTATTTTTAGACTGCCTCTCCTAAAAATAGGGAAGTCAAATATTATTTACCCTTAATAATATTTAGACTCTAAACAACAGTTTACTCTCTTGGAGCACTTCAGTTCGAGCTACAGAAGTGGCTCATGCATCTGACAGAGGAATTACGCTATTCCCAAGGGTTTGATGGCATCATGCATGGTTGAATTCAGTTAGGACTTCAGTGGCAGAAGTTTGGTGGAGTTAATGAGACAGCGAGTGGAGTTGTGTTTTGTTTATCTTAGTTGAACTAGTTGAGATTAGTTTAACTAGCTAATCAATTAGTTATGAGTGGAGTGAATTAAATATTATTTAATTCATTAATTAGTAAGTCATTAGTCAACTCAAGAACACATCAGTTCACTACAGTGCATGATCAGTTCAGTGGAGACCAGTGAAAGAGGTAGATGAAAGGGTGAGTATAGCTATCAGTTGGAGGATCAGTTGTGCATGAGATTTGCACCACACTTGGAGGAATTTTCCATGACAATTGTGCAGTAAAGCCAAGGAGATTCGAACCTTGTATCTCTACATAGACAGGCCATGATTGCGCAACAGAGGCAAGGTAATTAGCAGTGATTTTTGAACCAGTAACCTGTTCAAAACTGAGCTAGATTGTGTGTGACTTTATGAGAAAGTACTGAGTACTTGTGAGGAGTATTGTACTTGTTTTGTTACATGATTTCTCCATTATAATATACACAATAGCTGCGGGGTTTTCAGCTATAGGCTTTCCCCATACATACTGAGTTAATGTGAGATTGATTTGATGTGCGATCGCTTCTATTATTTCCGCATGTGACAATTAATTGTAGATGAGATTATGTGTTATGCATGCAATTCGAAATTGATGTGTAATCGGGTTAATCTCCATTGAATAAGTGATTTATTCAGCTAATTTCTACAACTGGATGAGACCAGACATCGTGACTACACAACTAGGTTAGCAGTGCGGGTCGAAAGGCACGAAGCAGGAGCAGAGCATGATGATATTGATGATGTAATTAGGAGCTTTAAAAATAGGAAGAAGAAAAAGAAAATTCGAT
Source organism: Pinus albicaulis (assembly GCA_034641835.2). NCBI lineage: Eukaryota > Viridiplantae > Streptophyta > Pinopsida > Pinales > Pinaceae > Pinus > Pinus albicaulis. The sequence goes on along the minus strand of CM076570.1, from coordinate 1,445,733,436 downwards.
AATGTAAAATATTGTATTATTATAAGACAAACGTTACCAATGACCATACTTGGAACGTTTTTTGCGTTATATAAAAAACTCATTTATCATACTATTTTTATGTCAAGCATTAATTGCAATTTTTCCTTGCGTACTTTTTGTTGAATTGTTTTTTATTAGTTATTGAATATTTTTTTTTATGCTCATGAAAGTAAAAAATGAAATATAGATTGGGTATTAGGGAATTGAGAGTGATGTGAGGGGGGGGGAGGGGCCATAAGAGCTTCCACCTTCACGTGGTTGGCCCTGTTTAGTAGAGAATAATTTATTGGAGCGATTGAATCTTGGAGAAAACCTCCCTCGATCCAGTGTAGCAACAAAAAAGTCACTGTTGACTTAGTTGCTACTCTTTCAGATCGTGGGAGGCTTGTTCCAAGTTCATGCGACTCCAATAAATTGTTCTTGAAACGAAGAGGAGCTTATTCAGGTATGTTTTGACATTTTCAACATATGTTCTAACATTATCATAAGAATGCATCTTAGAGTAAAAATACTACATCAATTACTTGTATTTATTGTATAGATAATGATGGATTTTGATTGACTTGGCAGTGCAGGTACAAATCCTCTTGCATCATGAGCAATACAACTTGTCAACGAGGGTCATGTCCAGGATATTTTTGCTTGTGCACTTGACCAGGTTCATAATGTCACATTTTGTAAGTTCCTTTATAGTTCATAATTCAATATTAAACTTGTTCATGATTATTATCTAGGTTTTTTGTATGTGTTTTTTCATCTATTTGATTGTAAGCAACTCTGCATGTTTCATGTTGTTCACTATGATTTCTCCCATTACCACTCCC